>QEPC01002056.1:1193260-1401846 GCA_003113815.1 Sphenodon punctatus | reverse complement strand
CCACAGTGCCCCTATGCCCCATGTAAAGAGTGAAGAGGCATGTTTTGACTAGATGGCTTATCACACCCCACTCTGGCCCCATATCTAGCCGTAAACCCAATATCACACTACACTCTAAGCTGTTACCTGCCATCTCACTGGTTGTGGGTCACTGTACTGTGCATGCTGGCTGTGTGTGTGTCCCTCTCTCATTTTCCAGTTTCCTTGGAGGAGAACATGAGCATCCTGACCAGATATAGAATAGAATGTGATCAGTGTGTCATGGGGTCCAGGAGTGAAGTGTCCCAACATTGGCCCTGGCTGGTATTGAATGCAGCATTAACATGCACAAATTCTAATCCCTGCCTAATCTATTTTCTAGTAAAGCAGGGACCAGCTGTCAGCATGATGAGCAGATTGCACACACCTGGAGAAGCCCATTCCCAAGCACAGCAGCTGCTGATACTTGGAGGTAAGTGACAGACTGCTTCTAAATCCTCATGAGCTGCAGAAAAGGTTTTGGCAGTGAGTGTCCATGAGATCTTCAGAGCCCCTAAGGTGAGCTGTTAATTGAGGTTTGGCTAGTTTGAGTCACTGACTATAGGCTTTGTCAAAAGGGGGGATGCTTGGGGAGGCAAATCTGGTCATAGCTTTGTGTAGGGTGGGGCCTTTGATTCCTGTTTCTAGGAAGTGATGGTGCCCTAAAAGGGCCTTGTTGGTTGGTTGCCTTTGCCTGTTGGCAACATAGGCAACCAACAAACTTTGTGACTGTAGGGCTCTTCTTCCTCTTTGTTTTGTTTTTGTTTTAATATATATTAGTGCAAGCACTATATAAATGGAAACCAGTGGCTTCCATTTCCACCGGCACAGGGAGCAGGGCCCCCACTCCCTCCCCACAGAGCCCCAAATACAACCACTGGTGGCTGAGCTGGCAGTGTGTTCGTATTTTATATATTAGAGACAACATTAATTCATTCACCTTAACATTTTATCCCTACAGAAATTATAGACAAACTATCTGACTGGAGTTGAACGCCTGAACTCAAATTAGAAAGATCATCTGACTGCCTGAATTCTTCAAACTGCAACGGTATTTACTACTTCTAAGCTTCTTGGTTTCAAAATGGCCTTGAAAAGTGTTAGATTGTATTATACATGTTGTAGGGCTGTAGGTGTGCCCTTTGGGTGCCCTGCAACATGTGTAATAAAATGTAAAAGGGCCTTGGTTTCTTTTTAAGCCGTGGTAGTTTTCCAGCCTAATTTAGATTACATTGGCCAGGGTTGATTTCTACCCCGAGTGAAGGGCTGAAGTTCCATTTCAAAGTTGTAAAGCCACTAATTTAATTACAAGCTGCACCTTGTATACATGCGAAAAAAACATTTTTACAACAACAGCTCATGTCTTGAGTTTTGGCATGGCTAGAGATCATTTAATCCTGAGTGGTCAAACAAATACACCTTTATTGCAAAAAGTAGAAAAGGGGAGCAATATGCATTCTGCAACCTGTGTAGATGTTCTATAGAGATCGACCATAACGGAAAAGGAGAGCTGAGGGTGCAGTTTCTCAAAAGCACAAATTGTATGCATGCAGTGCCTCGACCTCTTCTAATATAAAAACTTGAAGTTTTTATATTAGAAGGGGGGATGGTTCTGTGGGGGTTGGAGGGAAGGGGGAGGGTCTCTCCTGGGGTCCAGACACAGTAGCCTATGGCTGCGACTGGGTTGGAGCGGATGGGGGAGGGGACAGCCATAGGGGTCGTTGGGGGGCAATATGGTCCTGGGGGTGATTGAATGGTATGGCCCGGGGACCGAGGTGTTTGGTGCCTGTCCCAGGACTGGCACCCCCTCGGATGGGTGCATGGATGAAGGGTCGGTGCTGCTGTTGAATGTGAGGTCTGTTGTCAATAAAACACCAGTGATCCGGGATGTGATCCTGGATCAGACTGCAGACCTCACGTGTTTCATGGAGACCTGGCTGGACGGTGAGGCAGGTCCAATTTTGGCAGACCTTGTTCTGGCGGGGTACTCCGTGCAACACCAGTCCCGGGATGGGGGGGCGAGGCTATCCTTTTTGTAATCCAGTGCAGTTAATCCCAGGGATCGAGGCCCGTCACCTTATGTTTGAGTTGGCATGGGACAGAATTGGGGTGCTGCTGGTGTACAGGGCTCCATCAGGCCTGGCAGCATCCCTCTCTGCTGGTGTCAGGGATGGTGTTGCGCTCCCTGAGCACTGTGGTCCTGGGGGATGTCCATGTTAATGCCAACACTGGCCTAGTCAGAGCGGAGCGAGAGTTTATGGCCACCATGGCAACCATGGGCCTGTCCCAGAGGGTTAGCAGCCCTACACATGAGGCGGGGCTCTGGCCTTCAGGCAGGTGATCTGGTAGTGGGGAAGTTAGTTCTATGCCCTTGTGATGGGCGTAGCATTACCTCCTGCAGACCACGTTTCTAGTGCATGGCAGCCCCTGGAAAGGAATGGGACCTATTAGGTTGCTGCTCCCCAGAGGCTGATGGAACTGCAGCAGTTCCAGGATTCCTTGGGGGAGGTGTCCCTAGATCTTGAAGGCCACTCGGCTGATCTTGTTCAAGCTTGGAACATCTTCCTGGGTGGGGTCATTGATCAAGTAGCTCCCAGGTGTCCGCTCCCACTGCTTCATCACCGTAGAGCTCCTTGGCTTACTGAGGAGCTTCAGCATTTGAAGCAGGAAGGGCGGCTGTTAGAGCGTCACTGGCACCGCTCTCGTACTGAATTCAATCCATCGGACCCATTCGCAGTCCTATGCTGTGGCCGTGAGGATGGCAAAGAAGGAATTCTTTGCCATCCTCATAGCCGCTGCAAAGTTGCGTCCAGTCGAGCTTTTCCGGGTGGTGAGGAGGCTGGTCGGTCTGGCCTCCCTTCGCCTGGAGGGGTAGGTTTCCAAGCCTGCTGTGAGGAGTTTATAAACTACTTCACAGATAAGATCGCTCGAATCAGCACAATTTCAAGGCTGGGATTGATGCAGAAGGAGAGCTGAGGATTATGGATACCTGGTCTGGTCCATTTTTGTGGGATCAGTTTCAGGAAGTGATGTCAGCCGATGCGGAGGGCGTTCTGGGGTCTATTAGGGCTACCTTTTTGTGAACTAGATACATGCTTATCCTGGTTGGTGAAAGCATCCAGGGAGACTCTGGGACCGGTGTTGGTGGTAGTGATCAATGCCTCCCTTCGGGAGGGCAGGGTGCCAGACTGCATCAAGGAAGTGGTTTCCTGCACAAAAAATATCATTGGACATTTGATTCCCTCACCAGCTACCGACCTGTCTCTAACCTTCCCTTTTTAGGGAATGTTATTGAACAGGTGGTGGCCCAGCAGCTCCAGAGCCATCTGAAGAGCATCGTTTTCTGGGTCCTTTTCAATCAGGTTTTCTTTCAGGATATGGCACCAAGACTGCCTTGGTAGACAACCTCTGCCGGGAGATGGATTTAGCACATTGAATGCACTTGGTCATACTACATCTCTCAGCAGCGTTTGATACGGTGGACCATGGGTTGCTTTTTGAGACTGTTGTGGACCTTGGGGTGTGTATGTGTGTGTGTGTGTGTGGACGGGACTGTCTTAGGATGTCTCCGTTCATTCCTCTCGGGAAGAAGCTAGTGGCTGGGGGAAGAAACATCTGGCCACCATGATCTTGTTTGTGGCATACCACAAGGTTCGATTCGGTCTCCCCTTTTATTTTCTATATGCAACCTCTGGGTGAGGATGTGAGATGGCTTGGTGTGCATTGCCACCTTTACACAGACGACACCCAGCTTTACACTGACACCCAGCTTTACCTCTCTCTTTCGACGATCCCAGGTCCTGCAATCTCAGGCTGAATCCTGATAAAGACCGAGATGGTGGTGGTGGGTAGGGCAGCAGAGGTGATGGTTTCCCTTGTGGATGGGATCTGCCCCTCCCCCCCCATCCCACCCCTGTTGGACCCGCAGGTGTGGAGTTTGGGGGTTCTCTCAGACCCTGGCCTCCACCTGAATTGTCAGGTGGAGGCTGTTGCATATGGAGCCTTCCGCCAATTACGTCTTGTGCAGAGGATCCAGCCATATGTTTCAAGCTCTGACCTGGCCACCCTCATCCATGCGTTCATCACCTCAAGGCTGGAATATTGCAACACGCTCTGTGGTGCTGCCTTTGGTGACTACTCGGAGGCTGCAGCTGGTGCCGAACGCAGCAGCCCATCTCCTGACGGGGACGGGCAGTAGGAAGCACATTACACCTGTGCTCCAGGTTCTGCACTGGCTGCCTATAGCTTTCTGGGCCTGATTCAAGGTGCTGGTTTTGACCTTTAAAGCCCTACATGGTCTGGGCTCCTCCTAACTGAGAGACCACCTCACTGCTCAGGCTGTGGGGCAACCTCTGCAGTCTGCTGGGGGCACCTTCCTGGAGCTCCCCTGGGTGAAGTGGGGGGGGGGGGCACGATGGAGAGGACATTCTTGGTGGCTGCATCACAGCTGTTCATCCGGGCCTTTGGGTGGGGGGAGAGATGAGGGGTTGTGTGTGTTTTATTTTAGAAAATTGTTTTAGCTCGCTTTACTGCTTCTATTGTGTTAGTAACCCTTTCTATTGTGTTAGTAACACTTTCTTGTAACTTTAATCGTGTTTAACATGTCTTGCAAGCCACCCTGTTCTGCTGGAGGGGTCAGGGTAGAAGTTTTAAACTAAAGAAGTCTAGCATTTTGTCTCATGATGAAAACGTGACAACCGCAGCTCTTTACAAAGTGTATCGTGCTGTCACACATCACCAGTCTTTTATAGAAGCATTGACTGTAGTGTAAACATTGATAAAACAATTTACCATGACTCATCGGTGGCTTAAGACCTGACTTGTGGAAAACCCAAGGCAAAATCACTGAGTGAAAATGTTTTACCACCGTATTCAGTACAGAAACACCTTGAATATAGTAACGCTAATTATTTGTATTACCCTCTGGTTAATGATGCTTCAAACAAGGGGGCAACTAAGTGTTTTCCTTTAGTTGTACGATACTTTAATTTTGAAAAGAGGATTCAGCGCTGTCTCAGATTTTTGCAGTGACAGTAAGGAAACGTCTGTAGGCATTGCCACCGAAATATTTGACGAACTCAGTGCCGTTCTCCGCTTGGAGAAGCTCTCGGCATATGCAGCTGACAATACCAGTGTCAACTATGGGAAACATAATAGTGTTTATAAGAAACTAAAAGATGCCAAACCAGAAATCCTAGCTGCCAACGGTTTGGCACATGTACTTCATAGTCCAACAAAGCATGCCGCACAAAGCCTCAACACAGATGTTGAAAACATAATTCTGAAGGCTTATTCACATTTCAGCATTTCTGCCACCAGAACAGTTGAAGGTGTTGTGTGAGTTTGTTGAGGTGGATGAGTGTAAATAAGACAAGTGGTCACCAGGTGGCATTTGGTTAGCATGTTGGGCAAAGTCGGGGAACCTGCCCCCCCCCCCTTGACCCCAGGACCATTTGAAAGTTAGGACAAGCACCATGGTCCAGATAATGGTTGAGGGATGGGAACCTTTGGCATCTAGATCATGGCTCCGACCCACAGATCCAACCCCTAACCTCAGCTCTATTCCTTTCTTCCTGCGTGCAGCGCTTGAAGGAGGGGGCTAAAACTATGATGGACCAGATCCAGGAACTGCAAAGAGGCCAAATAAAAACCAGTCACTGGCCAAGAGTTTCCCACCCCTGGTGTGAGGCATGAGAAAGTGCTCCTAGTCCAAATATTTGACAAGTTTGGCTGATTGCTGATGAGTGAAATTACATCAGGGTTGAATGAATTGGCGTAAATTCAGAGGCAAAAAACGCAGAGTTGGTCAGGGATTGCTACAACTTACACATTACTGTGACTCCGGAGTAACTCTACTGAAATCAATGGGAGATACTTTGATAAAAACATGGGTGTTAAGTGCAGAGAGAATAATCAGGTCCTATGGCTAGCTTTCATGCACCTTTATCATGAAATAAATTTACACTCGAGTTATTGTGGGGTGGATTTCTACCCCAAGCTGACTTTGGCCTGGGGATTGAAAGTGTGCGATAAAAATGTAGCTTTTTTTTTTTTTTACAGTAGCCACACAATCTATGCCCAGCACACACAGAGACATTATAGAGTCTGTTTTATGAGAAATACCAGCTCCACACATTAATAAATAACAACCAACACTACTCGTTTTTCTTTGCAAAAACATTTTTTTTTAATTCAAACTACAGCAAATGGTTTTTCTGAACTTTAACTATCTAAGTTAAAGTAGTGCTCCCCAAGAGCCAGCCCCCCCACTTGCCTCAGTTCGGTCCCCCCGTGCAACCTCTTCCAGCCAGCCCCTCAGTGCCTCCACTCACCCCTGTCCCCTGCCATCCCCTGTGACTACTTTTTTCTATTAGACACTAGTGGAAACCTTGAGAGACGTTCGTGGCAGTGAAGGGGTTCATTTCCCTTCCATGTCATCTTGCAGTCTGAACCTGGCCTCTAAAAATGTTGATTTGGCTGCTTTTAAGCTGGGGTGGATTTCCACCCCAATCGGAAAACTCCATTGATGCTGGGGTGACTTTTCACCCCAGGCCTTTTTTTGAGTTTTTTTCTCTGGATGAAATGTGAGTATGTTATGCTGAGGTGCTGGTGACAATGTCCTAAAATCTCAAACTTGCAGAGCCACATATTGCCATCTTTTTTCATGTTTTTTCCATCGGGGGATGGAAAACAACCCCACGATGGTAGGCAAAGGAATGTGTACCACCTGCAGGCATGGATTTATTACATCAGACAGGCAGGTTGGTTCAAGCGCTGTTTGAGTCTAAAATATGGTGGTTGTCTTTTATTTTTTACTTGAACTGAATTATATTTTTTAACGGGGCATCCTTCTATTTGGTTTTTTTTTTTTAGCCAAACCCCTCAAACACTGGGTGTTTTTACACACACATTTCTCCTGGATGTTTGCTGTTACATCCTGAACTTTCTGTGTGTCTAAATCATTCACCCAGTTCTTAAGCATCCGGCTCTTTGTACTTCTGCGTAGAACACTTTCCAGAACCTTTGTGTGTAAAAAGGTGTCCTGCTAAACTGCTTTGCTCCAGGCAGCTGTGGTGACTTGGAAAAATGCAACTGGAACTTTCTTGTGGACTTGTAAACCCAGAAGATTGAAAAATCCAGAACTTTAAGGTGTGTGTAAAAATGTGCAGTGCCTTTATGCACTACATGTTTACTTTGGAAAAACTGACTGTTTTCCCTTCGCTTTAGTAAGTTAATTGTTAGACTTTAGTGGGACATACTCTTTTTTAAAACCGCTTTTAATTTAAAAGAGGTCAAATATTTTGTAGCTTTTTATTTACTTTTATAGCAGTATCAAATTAATTAAGATGTCAAAGACAGATTTGCAGTCAATGTTGTACTTACTATTCAATGGTCCCAAAATCATGTTTAAAGAGAAGGAAGGTGTGTCTGGTATTCTTTGTGTCTCTGGAGCATTTTGATGGAGACGTTCTCTGGAATTGGAGGACAACCGTTGTATGGGGCTCTGGGGAGCTAGTTAGGAAATGTCCTGGTGATTTCTATGGTGGTGTTGAGAGTATCTGTGGTGCGGGACTGTAGCCATAGAATATAGTGCTATTGATCTCTTACGTTCTCCTGGTCTGGACAAAGGAAGCCAGACCTAACTTCGCTCAAGCGAAGGCAAAGAGCAGAGAGAGGGTCCAGAACAGGCAACATGCCTGAGATTGTGATGGAATTCAAGCTGAAGAGACTCAATGCGTAGATAAGACCCCATCAGCATACTGACAGAGGGACAAAGGCATAGCCAGACAAGTATCTGCTCCTGACACCGCCACACATGCTTAACAAAGCATCCTGCTGAACACCTGGAGTTGATATACGAAACCCATTGTGAACAGACTAGTGGGACATTTGCAACTCTACTACCAACTTCCAGGTCAGGAAAGAACAATCCAGGAAAGATAAAGATGCTAATATGCTCAGGGCCCTTCCTCCCAGGAAGACGCTCTTTTGATGTGCTGAAGAACTATGTGATGTCACCATGTCATGGCATCTTGCTATTAAGAAACTGCACTCAGAATTGTATGAAAGATCTGGTCATGCAACATGGCTTTGGGTGAAGACTTGTGGTCACCAATTTGGTGAATCACATGGCTTCACTCCCTTCC
Organism: Sphenodon punctatus; assembly: GCA_003113815.1. NCBI lineage: Eukaryota > Metazoa > Chordata > Lepidosauria > Sphenodontia > Sphenodontidae > Sphenodon > Sphenodon punctatus. The sequence goes on along the minus strand of QEPC01002056.1, from coordinate 1,393,681 downwards.
AGACTTTGCACACATGGATCACAACTTATCTTCACTTGCCAGCAGCTCTACTCTCCAGCATCAAAGGGCCCTCTCTCAGGCTTTTCCCTGAATCAGCCTGCATGCTTCCAGGATTTGGCTAGTCACAGGACATGTAAGGTATCTTTATCTGGGGACTATCTGTATAATGCTGTGTGTGTCGTATAATCCTGCCAAGAATAGAAAACCAAGGTGTGCCGTTCCAATAAAGTCTTGTTTTGTACCATATTGGAGTGGTGTTTTATGACTATCTCGATCCCAGTCATTTATAAACAAACAGGACATCCGATGGCGCTGTGAGGGGGTGGCTGTTCCATGGACTTTGAGGAACTAGGAGGTGTTTGTGTTGTGGGGCCAGGTCTAGTCTGGAGTAGTCTGTGCTACAGGGTTCTTCTGTTTTCTGAAAACTGCATCCCATCCAATATAATTGGGGACACGTTCCTGCAATAAGGATGCTGGGGAGAGGTGGGATAGGGATAGAGGAGAGGATGGAGTGTAGGGGGCCCAAGTGCATTTATTGTTCCTGGGCCCACTCCAACTGTGTGAGATGCAAGTGCCTGGCAACTGAACTGAGTGAGCTGAGCCAGATGACCTTGGGGAGCTTTCACTTTGCTAAAAGCCATGGGACTATAACTGTCAGTTATAGCCCCACAGCTGCCGGCAAAGTGAAAGCTTCCCAAAGTCAGCTGGCTGGCGGGAGGAGTGGGGGCTCTGATTAAAGTAGCCTGTGAACAAGCAGCAACAAGTCAGGCTGCTGTGCTGAGGGGAGCTCAGCGCTCCCTTATCAATCGCCTCCCTGATCTCCTGCCTTCAGAAGCAGCCTCTGTGGGGGAGGAACTTTGACTGCTCCTCCATCCAACCCGCATATCAGGGTGCCCTGGGCCCTGATACCTCTTGCATCAGAAGGTTGCTACCTTGTAAACAAGGCTCTTTGAGATGGCATCGACCATTCTCACAACACTCAGTTGTGCTAATGATTGGAGAAATCTCATGAACCTTGTTTACAAGGTAGCAACATTCTGTTCAAGATGGGTCCAACCGTTCTCACAACTGCATGTTTTGAGAATGGTCAGAGCCACTCAAAGAAGAACCTGCTGCTAGATACACACCTGGATTTCCAACAGCCAGGACTTCTAGAGGTGGCAGCAGCAGTCGCGTATGTAGGGGTCAGGGTAAGACTGGATGACTCAGCTGAGTGTGTGTGTGTGTGTGTGTTTCCTGCCCCATGCCGCCCTCCTCCTTCATAGGGCTGTCCCCTCTTCCCCTGTGCCCCCATCTCTCCCCATGATGCTGTCCTGTTGGCTCCCTTCAACTGATTATGGGGTGGGGGCAGTATAAATAGATTGTGGGGGCACAAATTAACTGGTTATGGGTGGAGGCAACAAAAGAACATCTTTGCATGGCATAATGTGCGTATTAGGCTGCATTTTGGGGTGTTGTGCATGTTTGGGACATTTGGAATTTAGTGCTCTGCACGCACTTTATTACTTGCTTTCTGCTTGTGGAATGATTGTAGTTGGAACTGTGGAAAGCACTTGGTTGTAAACCATCATTGAGGGTGCAGTGACCACAGACAACCTCCATTTACAGGAAGGGTAAAAACACCTTTAAAGTTAATTCACATAGGACCCCAGGCCGGCCAAGCTGGGCAGTGCCCCAAGGCCTGCGGTGAGAGAAAAAGGGGAGCCCCATATCTTTTGCAGAGCCAGCAAAGCCCCTGATGCTCATACCGGTCTCCACACACACCTCATTGGGTCTCAATCAGTGAAGTTGCATGCTGTCTACTTGGGTTTTGCCCCTTCCTGCACGCTTCTCTAGCATCATGAGTCTCCTCGCTAGGTACAAGGCCCACCCCTGAGCTCTAGAGGGTTGTAGAATGGGGTGGGGGGGGTGACTAGAGGTAGGATGCAGGAAGCTGCAGATGGGAGACCCGGCATTGGTCCCACCAGGAACTGGAGGTTGCTGTGACATGTTGGGACTTTAATCTTTTGAGTTGCAGTAAAGCTGGGAGCAGCTGGAGCGTTTAAAGAAAAGGATGCTGAAGCAAAGGCCCCTCTGCTGGGGAGAAAGTTTTGGATCAGTTTGCTAATGGTGGAAGCCAGAGACTCTTCCATCGAACAAACTGCTTGAAATGGAGGCTCTTTACCTCAACATTTGGGCAGTTATTTGGCTTACTGAACTGCAGCCACATCCTGAACACACACACACACACACACACACACACCTCCAGCTGTCTCTGCATCCTTCCCTTGGGATAAGGGATGGTCTGATGCCTGACTTGCCTCTTGAATTGTTGGACGAGCCTGCCTGTCACTATGTAGGTGCCTTGGTCACCTGGTTCGCTTGACTGTCCTCTCCTGTGCGTGCTGACCTAGTTAGGAACAGGGTATTATGGGTGGCGTAGACCGGAGCAGGGAAGCAGCAGCCAGGGGTGCCCAATATCATGCCCCACATACTGTTAAAACCCAACTATCACAGCCCACTATAACCCCACATCTAGTCGTAACAACATATAACTCCACTATATTTAAAGCCATAGTGTTGACTATATGTGTTGACCTATAAATCCCTAAATGTTCTGGATGCTATGTATCTGAGGGAGTACCTCACTTCTTGGGCTCTCGGGTGGCTCTTGGGGCCATTGGGGGCTGCCCTCCTGGAGGTCCCCCACTCTATAAAGGTGGGAATTGGCAGGCAGGTGTTTTTGGGGGTCTCTCCCCTGCTGGGGAAATCTCTCCTGGCGGAGGTCAGCCTCAGCCCAACTCTTATTGTCTTCCATCATCCGTCTACCGGATTCTTCCATGAGCCATTTGGTGGAGGGGAGGGTTAAAGGGTGAGTTGGGATGTGGGTGTGATATACAGTACAATTGAATTTATTGAGTAGCCCAAAGGTCATTTCAAGAGTACAAAGAATAAATTACAATATTAATAAATATTTGTAAAAATAAAACACATTACTCATGAGCCACCCCCGAGCTGATATCGTGAGCCACCCCGAATTGCATGAGGCAGGAGGGGTGGAATATAAATGTATAAAATAAATAAATAACATCTGCTGTCTTGTTGTTTTGATCCCGATTGCTCTAGTCCTGCCCTCAGGGGCAACAGAGAACAAGGCTGCTCCTTCATCCATTGGATGGCCCTTCAGCTAGTGGAAGATGGCTATGCTGTCTCCGTTTAGTCTTCCCCAGGATAAACGTACCCAGCTCTATCAACCTTTCCTCCTAGGACTTGGTGTCCCGCCCCCTGTTGAATCCAACAGGATTCAAACGTGCATAAGCTGGGGGATCCCAGCCACACATCTGAAAAGGATCTTGGGGTTGTAGTTGATCACAAGCTGAACATGAGTCAGCTGTGTGGTGCAGATGCTAAAAGGAGTAGTGCAGTTTTGGGCTGCATTAACAGATTCAGAAGCAGAGTGTCCAGGTTCCGAGAAGTCCTAGGTCCACTCTATTATGGCCTGGTCAGACCTCCTCTGGAGTACTGCGTCCATTTCTGGGCACCACATTTTAAGGAGGATATTGACAAATTTGTACGGGTTCAGAGGAGAGCAGCAAAGATGGTCAGGGGTCTAGAAACCAAGTCCTGTGAGGAAGGATTGAAGGAGCTGGGTACGTTTAGGCTGGAGAAGAGAAGACTAAAGGGAAACATGATAGCCATCTTCTAGTATCTGAAGGGCTGTCACATAGAAGATGGAGCAGACTTGTTCTCTGCTGCTCCTGAGGGCAGGACTAGAACCAATGGGATCAAATTACAAGGGAGCAGATTTCGGGCATACACAAACAGCAGATGCGCTGGTAAAGAGCTCCGCGCCAGCCTGGCCAAACTTGCTGCTTTAAGGTAATGAGGAGGCACCGAAAAGGACGCATTCATCACCTGAAAGAACAGGCAAAGGTCTGAGGACCAATTTCTTTTTTTAAAAAAAAGTATGTGGGGTGTGTGTGTCTCAATTGAGAATGATTGCACTCCTCCCCCAAGGAGAGGCTGTTAGGCTCTGGGGCCAGAGGTGGGCGTTGCGAGCTCGTCACCCCCCCCGCCACGGGGTGTCCTCAGTTGCTAGGCAACCCAAGAGCCGACAGATGCAGGGAGCAAGACCAGGATGGGGTGTCCCGGAGGCACAGGGGTCAGGTGATGCCACGATGCAGGCTGCTCACGTTAAAAAGCAATGAAGCAGGCTGTTGCAGCACAGCGCATGGCTCCAGAGCCTCGCCGCTGCAAAGCCTGGTGGCCACCCCACCCAAACCACTATGTGGGTGGAGTCCGGATGTATCACCCCTGAGGCCCTCAAGGCAAGCAGATAAAACAACCAGTGGGGCCTTCACTCCCTTGCCGATAATCGTAGAGAGAGGCTGGCTCCATCCTGAGACCAAAGTGTTTATTTGAACTTGTGGTCTTGAGACGTGAATGATGATTGTAGGGTGGGTGAGTGCGAGTAAGACTGGGAGTACAAGTATGCGAGCGACTGTCCCCCCTCCTTCCCCCTTACCCTCCCTCACCTTGTATTAGCATGTCAGGTTGGTGTGAGTGCTGACCCTGGGGGACTCTCCCTGACTCCTCTCCCCCTCCCCCAGGGATCCTGGACCCTCTCCTTGCACACCCTCGGAGCCCTGCTGGTGATGGACCCTCAACACATGGGAGTACTGCGGTACGATTCCCCATTGTGTTCCCGGCCCCCTTGCAGGGGACCCTGCCGTCTCTGTCCCGTGATGATCTAGGGTTCCTCTTCGTCTCAGAGAGATCACCCATATACGATCCCGAGGCTGCTTTTCCCCAGGCCGGGCACCTCGAATCTTGGGTGAGGGCAGGGAATCTTAATTCTTTGGAGAAGCCAGCATGCAATGACTCTACATGTGTGATAATACTTGTACCGTATACTGTTGATAGCCCAACTACTTGCCTGGCAGAGTGAGAGGAGACACATTGCCTCATTTGAGGAGGTATATTTTCGGGAATTAGGCTTCACAGATTTGGTGATTTCCCCCTAGATTCATTGCAGTGTGTGTGTGTGTGTGTGTGTGTGTGTAATACACAGAAAAACATTGACTGGTGCTCTATTCCTATATGGTGGCCTGCATTTAAAACTCCATGGGAGCCAACTCCAAACCTAAGGGAGCATCCAGCCTCACAGAGCTCACCTCTACAGCCTGTTCACATGAATAACTGGGGGTATTTCATCCCTACTAAAACACTGTGTGACCACCATGGAACAGGGGTTAATTATGGAGGGTGTTTTACCCACCCATCATGCATGTTGCAGTGCAACATGTACGATGGGTGGGTAATAAGTGGGGAGGCGCTGGTCTAAAAACAGCCTGAGAGCCAAGGTAGTGTAGACTGAGTTGATGCACTTAAGGACCGGGGATGTATCCTTGGCATGGAACCAGCTTTTCTTTGCCCATCCTGAAGCTCGCATCAAAGTGGCCCATGGGAGGGAAAGGTTTGCCCATCCCCCGCCATGCCCCTACCTCCTATCCTCAAAAGCCAAGAAATGAAATGGGGCCAAAAGATCAGTTGTAGGACAGCTGTGACCCATAAACCATAGATTCTCCTCCCTTGCTGTCAGCTAGCAGTACATTTGCATATCAGGAGATTGCCTCTTAAGATATGCAGATAAGCTAGTGAGATAGGGTTATTAATTTGCATCCTATAGGAATTACAAACAAGGCAGGCAGGCTGGAAGGTAGATTTATATACGAAATGAAGCGCTAGTTCATGAACTAACTTGGCACCAACAATAAGAGGCTGTTGCTATGTCTTTCCATCTTATATTGGGTGGGAAAATATCAGATCTAGGACACAGGGTGTCTATTGGTCATCAGGTTGGAACTGAGGGAGGAGCTCCATCAGTGAATGTCCATTAAAGACGGCTCTCGAGGCATCGAAGAGCAATGCCACAAAGATAGTGAAGTAAGTGATGTAAGCATGGGATGGGAGGGTGGCCTCCCTTGGCGGGTCCCAGCATGGATCACTGGTGGGCCATTCGTGGGTGGGCTGCATGGGGGGGGTCCATGGGTGTGCCACTAAGGGCGGTGCAGGGGGGCAGATGCACACCCATCCCCCATGCATCCCCCTGTATGCAGCACCTGCATTGTCGCTGGTTGCTCCATGCATGGGGGGTGGGTGCGGATGTATGAGTCAGGGGAGCGTGCACCCATGCACCTCCACACTTAGAGGATGTTCCCCCATGTGGATGATGGGTGTCCATGCGTGGGTGCGTCTTGTATAAAAAGGGCATGTAAATAGTTGTTTCATTAGCTCAGTAACTTGGTCCTACTCTGTGGATGAGTGGTTAGGTTTTTTGGCTGCAATACTTATGGTCATGGGTTCTAGTCTCTACTATGCCCCCGCAGTTATCTGGTGTGTCAATGGTGCGTTGAGTAGCAAGGCGATGATGGTGTGCGTGCATGCTGAGAGAAAGTGTGTGTATAGAAAAAAGCTAAGCAGACCGTTTAGAGCACTCATAAAGGAAGCTAAAGGAATATGGTTGGGATGAGAACACAGGACCATGAGGAAAAATAAGAAGCGCTCAATTTTGCTGAGAAATATAATAGCTGATTCTTGGCTAAAAAGACCAGATTGTTGCTCTCTGCAGAACCAAGCTCTTAAACCCCCTTTACAGGGAAGAAGCACCAAAGAATCATTTCAAGGCCCCATATGCTTCCTGGAGGAAGTAGGATTTAAACCTGGCTGTTCTAAATGCAAGGTTATCACCTAAGCCACTAGGAGAACTGGTGCCTCATGCTGGTGCTTTGTCGAAGCACAGACACCTAACTCCTCTACTTGGCGCCCAGAGATGAATGTTGATGTGTGCCATTGGTTAAGTACTGTTTATAAAGCCTTTCAATTAGGCCCATCCCCATGGCTGACTGATTAGGAACCCCATGGACTTGGCTTCTAGTTTGCTCTGATGCAGAGGGAGCTGTTCAAGCAATACATTTGCTGCCAAATAGAGTAGCCAATTGTTTGTGAAAAAGACCCAATTGCTGTCGTCTGTTGGAAAACAGGGCTACGCTCTTCCTGCCTCACTTACAGCTCAGCAGCATCAAGTGGCCCTTCTATTATTATTATTATTATTAGCAAGCATTTATATAGTGCCAGCAATATACCTGGCCCTTTACAAAGTAATGGAATAGACACAGTCCCTGCCCTAGGGCTTACAATCTGAGAGACGGAGGGGGGTGGGGAGGAGATGAAGGAAGGGGAACAGAGGGAGAGACAAGGGGTGCAACATTCACAAAGATGCGAGGTCCCAGGTGCACGCGCTCGGCTCGGTTACATCGAGAATGATGGCTGGCTGGTCCGTGTGGTGAGGATAGGAGTACACAGAGCTCAGGTAACAGGTTGTACTGGATGGAGGGTATCAGCAGGAGTGAGGTGAGGGGAGCGAGGAGTCTGGGAGGAGGTGGGTTTTGAGGCTGGATTTGAAGGTACAAAGGAAGGGGGCAGGCAAGGCAGATGTGGGAAGGAAGGGAGTTCCAGGCATGGGGGGCATGCTGATGAGACCAAGACATAGGTTCTTCCTTGCTTAGATGTAAATACCATTGTAGAATGTTCCTGTTTAACTCTATGTAAATCCAACATGACCCTTACATAGATCTAACAACTCTAGCGGGGAGAGACTTCAGCATGTTGGCTGGGGGAAAGAAACCGGTTCCAAGAAAGGGAAGCTGTGGCACCCCCCACTCACATGATGCCTTGCTTGAAGTAGCCCTTGAAGAGGTCCGACTCATGGTGGTGGACCTCGCGGTGCTGGACGAGCAGCCCCCCCTCCCCCCGGTAGTCATCCAGTTGGGTGGGGTAGATGGCAGCACATCCCTGTTCATCCTGCAACGAGCTGTCTCCAATCCAGCAGTGTATGTCATAGGAGATGGTGCTCCCTGCCTTCTGAGTCTGAACGGGGAGCAGATTGGGGAACACTGACCAGGCTGGATTCTCTCCCAAGCTCACCCCACAGTGAGTGCACCCCAGACCGCCCTGGTTCCCTACGAGGTCTCACACTGATGACAATGTTAGCCTCTGGAGAGACCCGGGCCCGGGGAGTGGCTACCATGGAGCCAGGGTGCCCAGTGGAGCCCGGACCCCCACATTCTGAGGAAGCCCTTCCGGCAGAAGGGAAGGTGGACTGCTCCTAAAAAACCCCTTTCCTTCAAAGCAGGGCTGCTACCACTCTAGGGGGAGAAGAAACTCCGCTGGGAGATAGGGCAGCGCTACCTTCTTGAGAAAGCCCCACGTCCACCTGGAGACTCTGCCCCTCGACATCAGGGGGGCCCATAACTGAGACATGAACCCGTGTCTGCCACCACTGCTTCCGTGCCACTGGTCACGGGTGCCGAATTCATCCCCAAAGACCTCCCCCTCCCCTGTAGCCCCATCTCTAGGCCCCACATGCCTCTCACGGCGTAGCCACGTGTCCGATTTTGAACCATGCTGCTTTACTGCTTGAGCAGAATTGGTGGCGGTCCCAAAGGCACTAGTTCCAAGGGGCGGGAGCTACCCGTAGCAGCCTGTTTACAGTGCAGTGATCAGGGGATCCTAGAGCTGGAGGGAAACCCCAAGGTCATTGTAACAGGGCAGAGTCCCTGCGGGCCAGTGGAAGGGTGGCCATCTCGCCCCTTTAAAAGAGGAGACTTATGAAAAATGCATGGTGCAGGGATACATTGGTTTCGGTGCAGCCCCGCACCATGTATTTTTCATAAGTTCCCTCTATTAATAGGGAGGTATGGCTGCCCTTTTACTGGCCCTTTCAGTGAGTTAACCCCACCCTGAAAGCCATGCTACTCAGGCTGCAGGTGCTGAAGGACTGTGTCTAATTGGGGCTCTAGTTAGGGGAGGGTGTGGCAGTAGCTCAGTGAGGAGAGAGGCAGCAGGCCGGCAGGCCCATTTCTGCTGAGACAGGTAATAGCGAAGGGGCTCCTGCTGGTTAGGGTTCTGGGGCAGCCAGAGCTGGGAAGCTTGGCTGAGAGACTCAAGTGCTGGGGAAGAGCTGAAGGGAGTAGGCACTTTGACAAGACAAACCAAGCAGGCTGGTTGGTCTGAGAGGAGCTCTTAGAAACAGGCTGCCCACAGCCCGTGTGTCTGGAGAGAGCTCCTGGGGAGGGACGCTGCTTGGCTACCTGGAGAGCGAGTAGCCGGCCAAAGGAGCGTGAGTGACTATGGATGGTTATGCTATGGTTTGTGGGAATGAGAGGCTTGTAGGGGCCATGGGAGTATGCCTGACCCAGGAGCCCTAGGACTGCCACCTGTGCATATTTTTATGGAACAGTTATGAAAAATACATGTTGTGGCCTGCATTGGTGCTGATGCAGGCCCTGCAACATGTATTTTTCATAACTGTTGCTTTATCAATCGGCATCCATGGCAACCCTGAAGGGGACTATGGAGACTGAGGCTTCCTAGATGCTACAGGAAGAGCCAGTGGCAAGCTGGGGGCGATGGCAGAGTGCTTACGTTCGGAAGCCTGCCCAGGTCTGAATGCTGGGGGTAACAACTCTATAACTTTCCTACATTGAAGGAAACAAACAGTGGAGCTAGTTCCCCCCGAGTGAAAGTTTCAATGGGTCCCAATTCTAACCTGGCTCATCCAGCAGGCAAGCTGAGCCTTGTTACTCCTCTAGTCCAGCCCCCTGCCATTAAGCAGGATCACCTGTACCCCACCCTCCATGGGGGAGGGCTGCCTAACCTATTTTTAAAAGGCCTCCAGGTAACGGGAGTATCAAAGAAACCCCGCCTGGCGGAGATTCCTGGACACCCGGTGGGGAATCTATTTCTCATGAGGAACCAGGCTGGCTTACTCGAGCGATCTTCAAGCGATGCAACCCCCACTGACGTTGCCCATGGGAAACGCTTCCACCAACCAGTATGGAGAGGGAACTGCCTCTGGCCTGGGTTGTGATGACTGCTCATAAGATCCTTTGCCCAGTGCTGATTTTGGGGTGGGTCATGATAGTTTCTATAGACTCTGAGATCCCTCATGCAGCACTAGGATCCAGCTATTTTTGGGGTGGGGGCAGGTGTTTATGCACGGAACCCTCAGCCCCTGCTGAAATGCAGCTGCTCTTGGAGGTGGAGCAGCCCTTTATACTGGGATTCCTCATTTTGCGCTGAGATTCAGCTACCTCTGGGGTGGGAGGCAATGGCTTACACAGCGACCCCTCACTGGAGGCCAAAAAACTTTGGGGAACAGGAAGATGAACTCAGGGCTGAGGGGGAGAACCTCCCCAGCCCCTGCACGGTCATCCAGAGCATAGAGACAAAGTAGCATAGAGAGATCTTTTATTGGACCAGCTAAGGTTGGTGGAGGTTTGCAAGCTTTTGGACCTCACAGGATCCTTCATCAGGCAGGTCAGAAAACCAAGCGGTACACTGAGCCAAGCGAGGCCCAGAGGTTTGCTCAGTGTACAGCTTGGATGAGGCATAACTACAGGGTGACCACCTTGACCCCCTCTCTTTTCTCTATTTCTGGGCCCCCATTTTCACCAGGGTAGGCAGGACCCCAAATGGAGGATGTGGAGCCTGCAAGGAGCATAAGACTGCGTTCACAACTGCAGCGGTGGCGGCAGCAGCGGGAGGGGCCAGGAGCGGCGAAGGAAGATGCCGCAACCCCGAGGAGCTGGCAGATCAGAAAAGCGCTGGTGCGAACGGGGATCTGATGCAGCTTCCCTTGCGCGTGTCAGGGTAGGATTTTGCGCCCTGACATGCGTGAGGGAAGCCCCGTTTGCGCCGGCACTTTTCCCGTCGGTCGTCTCCTCGGGGTGGCCGCATCTTCCCTGGCCCCTCCCGCTGCTGCCACCGCTGCCGTAGTTGTGAACGCGGCCTGAGTGTGTTAGGAGCAGAAAGAAGGAGCCCAGAAGCTGCAATGACAGGCACTATGACCTGGCTAGGGACAGAGGACACTGAGAAAGCACCGAAGGAAGAGAGACGGGATGCCCTGCCAATTAGGGATTGGCAAGATGGTTTTGACTTGTACTCTGGTTTTCATGCCACTATTTGTCGAGTGGGTGGGTTGTCTTTTGTGTCTCAAAAGTTTGGGGTCTGCAACAGTTGGTAGGGAAGCCCCCATGGGGGAGGGGTGCCGCCCATGTTAGTGGTCTGTGTGTACGTGGCGCAAGCGGGCGTGGCGCAAGCGGTGATTCTATGAGACAGTAAAGGACCCTGCTAGCGGTGAGCTTCAGCGCTCTGGGGAGGGGAATCTCATGCTCCTATCCCATCCCGTTTGGTTCCCTGGGTGCAATTCCATCTCCAGCTGCCTGTGGAAACAGGCCAAGCCCCCAAACCACAAAGCATTCAAAGAGCGAAACTAACCCTAAATCAAACCCTACTCCACTCCTCTAGATCCCCATTCATGGGGCTAGCCCCCCTCGGCTGTGACCCGTGCAACGTACCATGGTACTCGGACGTTCTCACCACTAGATTTCTGCAACATCAAATTAGAAGTGGCTGTTAAGAGGCACGAATCATGCGAGCAGCTCCCTGAAAATTACAGGGCATTTTTGTGGGTTTTGAATACAGAAGCCAAAAAGGGTGCTTTGGTGTTGACTTGTATTTTAACCAAACCCAAATGCGCAGCCTTACAACGAATCCATTTTCTCTCCTCCAACTGGGGACGTTTCCCCTGCCCCCAGCCTGTCTTTACTGCCTGCAGCGTGAGCCCCGATGAGAGAACTGGGGAGGGGCAGGGCTGAGCCCAATCGGGGCCCGAATCGTTCCCCTCTCAAGGCTGTTCCCTGGCCTGGTTGATAGATGGTTTCCTTCCCCAGGGAAGCAGCTTCAAGGCCACGACTGGCCCTGCACGAATCGCATGCTCCATGCGCATCTGGGATGGAGTTGGAGGGGATGTCTGTAGGGAGAAGGGCGGGGACTGGTGGGTTCCTGGGTGATGGAGAAGCAGCAGGATGGGGCGAGGGCTGGCGGCCCAGCTTCCCAGCACAGACGTCTCTGCAAAACAGTGTCTGTGCAGCAGCAAATCCATCCTCGATCCTTTCAGTTCTGGTCTTGCAGAACAGCAGCTCTGCTCTCCTTCCTGTGTCAGATGCTGGGTCAATGGCTTATCTTGGCAACAACAAGGCCCAGGAGGCTCCGTTTCCATTTCCATTTCCTGCTCTGCCACAGACCCCTTGAGTGATCGTGGATCGGTCACTTAGGGTGTTTTCAGACATGACCCTAACCCCAGTCTAACCACACTTAAACATTTCTTATGCATGTTGCAGGGCTGCATAGGGCACCAATACAGCCCTGCAACATGCATAAGAAATGCTGAAGTGTGGTTAAACTGGGGTTAGGGTCATGTGTGAAAACACCCTAAGTTTGCAGGGGCCTCGATTCCCATCAGGAGGAGGAAGAGGGAGCCTTGCTAAATGTGTCTGAGGTGAAGCTGAGGATTAGTACTGCTCAGAATCTTGGGGTTGGAGGAGGGGGGCCAGGACAGATGCTTCTGCCTAGTTCTTGCAGCAGAACTGGGGCTCTCCAAATCCAGAGCCCCCTTCCCAGATTCATCCAGGCTCATCCTAGTCTCACCCCCTCATCCATGCTTAGTTGTGCTCCTTGGCCAGGCTTTAAGAGCCAGGGCCAGCTTGGGGTGCTGGGAGAGGGGGCAAAAAAGAGACCCATAACGGTTCCTAAGGAGAGATGAAAAAACTGAGCTTAGAGGCACCGGGAGGCAGAGGGGCCAAGACTCCCCCCGTCAGCTCCATGTTTCCAATCCAGCCCTGCCCCCATGTTTCACTGCAGCCCCTACCCGCACACACTCTGCCCCTTTCCTGCAAGCCACGCTCCTCCATTTTGAGCAGGGATTGATTCGGTGGCAGAAAACCAAAAACACGGTTGCTCTCAGAAGCTCCCATTGCTTCCCATGAGGTGCCAGTCTGGACACACCCAGCCAGGGGCAGATTGGCCATTGAACCCACCGGGAGGATTCCTGGTGGGTCGGGCTGGGATGGAGGGCCGCTCCCGCTGTCTTTTCTCTCATTAGGGACACAATGGGAGTTACAATCTAATCATGATACAAAGACGTAGACATAGAAAACTACAGGATGCGGGGATTCAGTAAGTTTATTTATTTCAGTTAATGTGGTTGAAATCAACAAGGCTATGAGATGGATAGGGCCTGATTTTATGATTTAAAGTGACCTTGAAGAAGTGGGCATTGAGGTGGGACTTGAATATGGACAGGGAGGCGGCCTGGTGTACCCCTTCAGGAAGTTTGTTCCAAACATACGGTGCAACAAGGTGGAAAGGGCGGAGTCGGGAGTTGGCAATGGAGGAGAAGGGCACAGATAAGAGCATCTTGCCCAATGAACGGAGGTCATGAGTAGGGGTGTAGGGACAGATAAGAGAGGAGAGGTCCAGAGGAGCTGCAGAGTGAAGACACTTGTAGGAGAAGCCTGAACTGTATGTGGAAGCCGATGGGGGCCAGTGTAGTGACCTGAGGAGAGGGGTTACATGATCGTAACGGCGTGCAAGAAAGGCAAGTCTCGCAGCTGAATAGACTGCTGGAGATAAGGGGCTCAGTGGGGGCCTTGTGAGAAGCGGGTTACAGTAGTCTAAGCGGGATGTGATGAGGGACTAGATTAGGGTATTAGTAGTGCATTCAGACAGGAAGGAATCTAGTCTCACAAGATCCTCCTGCAGTTCTTCACAGTCCGCTCAGTTTTAACTACCTTGAATGCTGTAACTTCTTTGTTTTTCTTCTGATTTGGACACTATTTGGAAAAGCTTCTAACGGTCAACAAAGGGATCATCCCTTTCAAATTTTAGAAAAAATGGAATGACGGGTTCCAATTATATAACCAATTGAACTTTTGTGATGTTAACAGAAGTCATAACTTGCCTTTTAAATCACTTAAAGTAGACACCGCTGATAAAACGAGAGAGGTTTTACTTTGGTTTTCTGACAGCGTAGCACAAGACCTTCCCCATGGCTGAATGGTTAGAGTGTGGGTTGTGTTTCTCATGGTCTTGGGTTCTAATATGTGCTAGTGCAACAGCAGCCCAGGCAGAGTGTATAAAGAACTATATTTGTTGCCAAATATAATAGCTGATTCCTTGCTAAAAAGTTCCCATTACTATCACCTATTGGGAAGTAGGGCCAAGCTCTTACTCCCTCACTAACAGTTGAAGACTGACCATTCTAAAGCCCCACATACTTCATAGAGGAAACAAGATTTGCACACAGAAGTTATAAATCCAAGGCCAGCACCTTAATCTCCAGGCCAGCTCATCCTGGCCACGTGTGCTTTGCTGAAACACACTTTGTTTCCAGAGAAGCATGTTGATTGGTATCATTAGTTAAATAGTTGTTTCCCAGATTATTAAGTAAGCCCCTCTACTTGGTTAAGTGGTAAGATTTTGGGCTGTGATGCCCATGGTCATGGGTTCTAGCCTCCGCTGTGTCCTCCTAGCATTCTCTGTGCAACACTCCGTAGCGGAGTGAGAAGGTAGTGGGAGAGGGTGGAAGTTAGGTAAGGGGTGGTGGGATGGGGTGTGTGTGGCGGTTGAGTGCTTAGAGCACAGAGAATGCTAAAGGGACTCAGCGGAGACTAGAAGCCAGGACCATAGGGGGAAAATAGGAAGGGTGAATTTTGCTAACAAATACAATAGCCAATTCCTTGCTTAAAAAGTAACAATTGCAATCAACTGTTGGGAAACACAGCCACCAGCTTGGAGGAACCAGGATTTGAACCTGGGTTTTTTGAATGGAAGACTAACACCTTCACCACCAAGCCAGCTAGTGCTTACAGAAGAACACATAGCTAATTCATGTACTTGACTTTTAGGGAAGCACATTTACAGGTGGCTTTGGTTAAATAGATGTTTGCAAAGCTTCTAACTCAGGTCCTTCCCAATGGCTGAATGGTTAGGGTTTGGACTGTGATTCTCAGGGTCCTGGGTTCTAGTCTGTGCTGGTACATAAAAAGCCCAGGCATAGTGTTGAGTGCGCTATTTTTGCTGCCAAATTGACTAGCTGATTCCTTGCTAAAACTGTCATGAAGCAAGACACGCTTTCACTCCCCCATTTACAGGTGAGCCACACCAAAAAGCCATTCTAGGGCCCCATGACCTTTGCAGAGGAATCAGGAACTGAATCTGGATCTACTGAGCCCAAGACTAGCACCTTTCCCACAAGGCAAACTGGTTCGTGATGCAGAAAGTTTGCTGAAGCACAGACAGCTAGCACCTGCACTTGGCTCCCAGAGAAGCATGTGGATGTGTGCCATTAGTTAAATAGTTGTTTTCAAGACTTGCAAACCAGGTCTTTTCCCATGGCTGAAGGGCTAGTCATTCTTATGATCCTGGGTTCTATTCTGTGTTGGTGCAAAGGAAGCCCAGACAGAATATTTAGAACAATCTATTTCTTGTCATATTAGAGCTGATTCCTTTCTAAAACGATCCCATTGTTCACACCTCCTAGGAAGCAGGGCCAAGCTCTTACTCTTCCATTAACAGGTGAGCAGCGCTGAGTGACTATTCTAAGGTCCTCACCCATGATGGGGGAACCAAGGTTTAATCCTGGAACTTCTGAATCCAAGGGAAGCATGTTAACCACAAGGCCAGCTGGTCTCTCGTGCTCAGTTTTTGCTAAAACACAGATAGCTAACGGCTTTAGTTTACTACCGCAAAGCACATTGAAGTGTGCCATTAGTTAGTGAGCGGCTCCACAGCAACACAGGCTGTGGCTCTTGGACACGATGAGGCCTCAGGTGTTCTCATATGACTCCATCCTGATTGTCTAGATTTTCATGCATGAAACAATCCCAGGAGAGATTGGAATGTTATATAAAAAGCCAGAAAGGGCTAGGCTTTTTTTTGTTGTTCCTGACCGTTGCAACCTTTGGACCTCTGCCAGATGGATTTATAGACTGTGCCCCATGGGGTCTCCACCCACTAAGCGCAGCATAGGGAGAAGAGATCTGTGAGTAGGAACAGACTATCTGCCTTAACTATAACTAGCCAAAGTTTAGAGAGATGCAAATTTCAAACGGGGCAACTGTGTTCCAAAGAATGGACTCTGGCCTTGCTCAAGTCCTTAGCGTACCCACTCTCCCTAATATCTGTTTGCACCCCTTTCTCCTCCTCACCACCAGTAAACCCTAAGCTTGTTTCCTTTTTACTCCACTGGACGTCCTTGTAAAGGTGCCTCGTTACCTGATTATGCACGGATACCAAGACAGAGAAACGATTCACTCTAAAAAGTGGAATCCTTCACTGGCTCTTTTAGCCAGAGCGGCATTTACCCACGTTAAGCACCCCTGGGTTCCACTAAGGGTCTCTGTCCCACATAAGGGGAGAAAATCAGAGAAGGGGAACCAGAGCGAGGGGAGTTCTGGTAAAGCTACTAGCTTGTAGGAAGCTGGGGATTGCATACGCCAGCCTGCAAATGCTTGAGGTGAATTGCTTGAGGTGAGCTACAGCTCTGGGTGATGGTAGCAGAAACTAACGATTTGGGAGGTTACCAATAGGTGAGGAAATGCTAAATTCTTGGGCCTGTTGCAGCCCCAAACGACGTAGGTTTTTGGGGGGTGCAGTGAGGTTGTAGAGCACCCCCTACTGTGCTGCCACAAGCAGGACCAAGTGCCCATTCTAAGTCCTAGTATCCTTTATAAAAGAGCCAAGTTTTGAATGTAGATATCAATGTGCTTCCCTGGGATTTAGGTCAGCCTCCCTCTTCCACCCCCACTTTGGTTAAGCAGGGATAGCTGACCAACCTCTGTACTTGCTGCATGGGCTCCCAGCAGTGTGGTATGGGGCAGGCGCTGTGGATGCGGGAGGCTTGCTGGATTGCCCTCATGCAGGTGGATCGGGCAGGGGCTGCCCACTGAAGACTCTTTCTGAAAAAAGTGTGTGTTGCTCCAGGAGCTTGCCTAGGCCACGCCGAGGGGCAGATGACATCCAATGCTAAATACCCAGTGGACCGGGTGGGGATGAAAGTGTTTAACATCCCCGCTGGCAGTCGTGTCAGGAACCAGAAGTATGTTTCTATGGCAGCCCCCCATGCTTCTGGTTCCTGGCTTTTTAGATGTTGATGCCGTTTCGGGGAATTACACAAAAATCCATTATACTTTAAGCACTCTGATATTAAATTTTTGGTGCCCGATATGGATGGGGAACAGATTCCAGCCAACTTGCTGCAGTCAGACTTTCCAGCAGGGAACTGTGTGAGAGAATACATGAATCTGGTACAAACCGCAGTCAGACACAAGAAAGACCGTGCGCTACTCATCAACTGAGAGGCGTTTGCCTAAGGATACACGCTGTTTGCCTTTAATCTGTCTCCCCACCAGGAAGGGGGTGACCATCACTCGCTGATTAAAAATGGAAACCTGAGGGCAGAAATAAGTTTTGCTGCAGCCTTACCCATTACCATCAACATGATTGTATATGTGGCTTTTGACAACATGATAGAAAGAAATCAAAGGAGAAGGGTGTTGTTTGACTATATGTCAAAATAACTTGTAAAGATATAACTGACTAACATCTTTGTAGTCCAACCAGTGTACATGAAATTTGGCAGGACTGTATATCACACTTTCATGAATATCTCTGACAAATGTCAGAAAGATGTATTAAAGGGTCCCAATTTTATATGCCTGCACATTATATGCAGAGAAGGAGCCTATGCCAGGGATTCTCTTACGTGTTACTGTGGTATAAGATCGGTTTGTGATGCCAATTGGCCAGCAGAAATGTCAACCAAATATCCTCATTCTGTGCTGTGACCATCCCAACTTCTCTCCCCCACTTGTTACTGGGAAGTCAGAAGCATCTGTTTAGGAAAGAGCCAACAGATTATCTTATGTCCTCTGTCACCGTGCTGGAGGATGTGATTGCGATGATAACTGGCCAGCCTGGATGTGTAAACTATGTCTCCTGATTGCTGGGATGCTATCCCCAAAGTCCCAGTTATGTCCCTTCTATGCCTGCCTCAGGGCCACCCCCTATGCCAACCTCCAAGCCACTATCAATTGGTCCTGTAAAGCTAGAAGCATGCAGTAATTGGCTAGTGAATGTGTCTGTCAGTCTTTTGAGTTGCTCCACATCATCCCTCCTACAGTCTCTCTCCCCCTGCCATGCTATTTGTCTGAATAATGGTCTCCAAGGGGACAACATAAATTGCTTATAAAATTGGGTCCATTCATCAAATTGACTTGTAGTTTGGCAAAGATGACAGAGACGATATACGATACATTCCTGCCAAATATCCTGTACATAGAATGGAATATAAACATGTTACAGCTGGAAATGTATGTTCCAGTTAATGTCTTATACCATCAGGACCCTTTATCCAAACTTTCTGAGAATTGGCATGCATGTTAAGCTTGTGGAGGGACATGATATCCAGAGGTTTCATGCAAATTGGATGGCAGATAAAAGATGTAGCCATGAATGTGTATGAAGCTTTTTGTAAAATCACAATATTCAATTGCTTTCCTTTATCTACTCTTTTTGAAACTTAGTACTCATAGTGCCCTCTGTTGGGGGCACAACCTCCCCAATTTTCATTAGAATAGAATAAGGAACAAAAAAGGTATAGCCATTAATATGTTTTTCAGTGTTTTCCCTTTATTTCAAAAACAAAATGTCATTTTCGTTTCTATTTTCATTATTATTATTTGTCATTTTTGTTATTGCAATAATGATAACGAAAATGACAATTTTCATTATTGTAATAACAAAAATGACATGCACCCCACTATCTTCAACTCGATGCTAAGGACGCAGCAGCTGCTGCAAACCAGACACTCTGGCTCTGCTAGTTGAACTATAGGGAAAGGCCTTATAGGGAAAGGAAAACACTACTGTTAGTTAACTTTTTAACTTGGTAGCAGTACTAAGACAATATATTTAAATTGTCAGTCCCACCACATAATTCACCAACAGTGATTTTGGCCTTAATGAACACAAGTTTGTCTACCAATTGTAGGATTCATTCAGGAAGAGGGAGCCGGAGAGGAGGGGCTGCATGTGGTCGAAGCGATGGGCAAGGTGGATGGCCCTGGCATCAGAGTTTTGGATGGAGATAAAGGATGAACGGTGAGAGTGGGGGAAGCCAGTGAGAAGGAGGTTACACTAATCGAGGCGAGAGATGACCAGGGCGTGAACAAGGGTTTTGGCAGACGAGACAGAGAGAAAAGGGCAAATCTTAGCAATGTTATGGAGGGAAAATCAACAGGATTTGGCAACAAAGTCAATGTAGGGTTTAGAAGAAAGGGGTGAGTCAAAGATGAAGCCTAAGCTACAAGCTTGGGGGACAGGAAGGATGGTGACGCCATCGATAAGGATCGACAGGGAGGAGGGAGAGGAAGGATGGGGATAGTGGAGATAAGGAGTTCAGTTTAGCCATGTTGAGTTTGAGTTGATGTTGAGACATCCAGGTAGAGATATCAGACAGCTGGTGAGGCAAGCCTGAACAGATGGAGAGGGGGTGGGGGGGAGAGAGTCGAGAGTTAGAGTTGAGTGTCATCAGCACAGAGGTGATGGTGGAAGCCATGGGAGGCAATGAGTCTGCCTAGGGACAGGGTGTAGATAGAGAAGAGGAGAGGGTCAAGTACAGAGCCTTGGGGAACACCAACCGAGAGGGGAAAGGAGGAAGAGGTGGAGTTGGCAAGAGACACATTGAAGGAGTGGTCAGAGAGGTAGGAAGAGAACCAGTTGAGGATGGAGCCATGGAAGTCAAGTGAGTCCAGCAAGAGTGAGTGGTCAACAGTATTGAAGGCAGCAGCGAGGTCAAGGAGGACAAGAATGGAGCAGAAACTATTAGATTTAGCCACAAGAAGATCGTTGGTGATCTTAGTGACAGCAGTTTCAGTAGAGCGAAGGGGGCGGAAGCTAGATGGAGGGCTCAAGGGAGGAGTTGGCGGAGATAAAGTTGAGGCAGTGGGAGTAGACGACATGTTCAAGAAGCTTGGAAGCAAAAGGAAGGAATGAGACAGGACTGTTAGAAGGGTCAGAGGGGTCAAGAGTGGACGTTTTGTGGATAGGAGAGAGTGTGGCGTGCTTGAAAGAGCCAGTAGAGAGGGAGAGGTTGATGATGTGCAGGAGGGAAGGGGCGACAGTGGAAGCAATGGAGGTCAGGAGGCGGGAGGGGATGGGGTCAAGAGGGCAAGTGGAAGGGTTGGAGGAGGAGAGCAGGGAGGAGATTTCCTCAAGGGAGGCGGGAGGGAAGGAGGACAGGAGAGGAGGAGGGGGAGGAAGCTGTATCGAGGTGGATCTTGTCTATCTTGGAGGTGAAGAAGGAAGCAAGATCCTGAGCAGAAAGGGAAGAGGGAGGAGGAGGACAGGGGGGCTTGAAGAGGGAGTCAAAAGATGGAGAACAGAGGGTCCTGAGAACAGGACTCAATGTGAAAGGCATAGTAATGCTGTCTAGCGAGGGAGATAACAGAAGTAAGGGAGAGAGAGAATTTGAAGTGAAGGAAGTCAGTATGAGAGTGGGATTTGTGCCAGAGGTGTTCAGCAGCACGGGTGCAGGAGCGGAGGTGGCAGATACTGGGGGTGAGCCAAGGACGGGGGTTGTGGGAGCGGGCAGGGTGGGAGGAGAGAGAGGCATTGAAAGCTGAGACAGCAGAGTCAGGGGAGGAGGAGGGGACTGAGGGGAGAAGGGGGGAGAGAGAGGAGGCGAAGTCCAGGAGGTTAATGGCCTGCAGGTCACGGAAGGGGCGTGGAGATGGGAAAGAGGAGCAGGGGGCAGTGGGTGACAGAAAGTGGTTAGAGATGGGGTTAGGATTGAAGGAGAGATCAGAGACAGAGCAGTTCTTAGAGAAGATGAGGTCAACAGATGGAGGGGGGAGTAGAGGTGCACAAAGGGAGCCTCAAAAGGAAGGGAATGAGAGAGAGGGGAGAGGAGAAAGCGATTGGAATTGACAGGAATTAGTGAGGATGAGGCCCATGCCACCACCCCGATCTTTGGAGCGCAGCTGGTGAGAAAAGGAGACACCCCCAAAGGAGAGGGTAGTAGGGGTGACAGAGTCGGAGGGGAGATCCTCATCGAGGCAGCTGATCAGCATGGTGATAAACACCTTGCAGGATGTTGTGAAAAGCATGACGTTTGTCTGGTACCTGAGCAAGCAACAGTGCCCATCACCCCTCTAATGCTGAGCACTCCTCCAGAGGCTGCTTTCAGCGGGCACCAATGTGCTCCCAACATGCATGCAGGATCTGCAGTGGTGGCCCAAATGTCAGTGGTAAACTGGATCACGCTACCCCACCATAAAGCTCTTTAATGTTCTATCACACTAGCCCTCAACTCTCCACCTTCTAAACTGAGTAGATAAAAAAATATTAAGAAACCTCCACTATTTTCTGCTGATGAGAGCAGACTTAGTAAAGTCTGAGCCTCTCAAGCAGCCATTTTCTCCTTAAAATTAGGAGACAGAAAACTATTATCCTCCAAAAAATATTTAAAAATAAAATAAAAAATCCAATTGTGGTGTTCAGGATCCTTATGTGCAGAAATGGGTCTGATCCAGAGAAGAACCAGAACTAGCACTTGGTTTGTTTTGTTTACATACCTGTAAATTAACATTGGACAAGGAAGGTATTTAAGTTCTTTCAATACATAGAGTCACAAGGCTGGAAGACTCACCAAAGCTCATCCAGTCCAACCTCATGTACCGTTAAAGGTCTGTTTAGCATTTGGTATTATAGTTTAAGCACAGTAGTTAGGATTTTTTAAAATCTGATTTATTTTGATTGATATTTCCTACCCTTTCCCATAGACTCAGGGCAGTTCACAATATACAAAAATTAAAAAGCCAATAAAAACATACAAAATTTGCATTAAAACCACTCACACCCTTACCCTCCAAACCCTATCCTGATCTACTAAAAGCTCAGCCAAATAAATAGTTCTTACATTGCCTTTTTATTTTGTTTATTTTTAACAGCACTGAAGTTAAAATAACTTTTTTCAGTGGCAAAAGCACTTATTTCAAAACTGAATAATATGTTTATTAAAGTAATCAGAACATTTAAAATCCTCTACTGATATATTTGGGGTTTTGTTTGTTTTTTTAAAAAGTAAATGCATATTTTTTTTGGATTTTCTGGGTTTAGTGATTAACCTTAGCTTTCCTCTGACCCCATGCTGCTTTGGCAGATCCCAGCCTTAGCTGTTTTGGCAGCAGAGTTTTAACAGACTATATTCCATTTTTGCAAACCTGGCTCAGAATGGCTTACAAATCCTCACATAATTGTGCAATACTAGCACCTACGTAACAAAATGTACAGCTCCTTCATACAATGTGTCACACCATGGTTTCAAAACAGAGTAGTCTCCTCAGTATCACTTTTGACTGCAAGCATATAGGAGAATGTTCCAAATTCCAATTCTGATTGGTACAAACCTTGCACATTTCCCCTAGGCAATATACACCAATTTTGACTAAGCCAAAGCCGTGATGCAATTCCGTGCCACAGTTATTGATTTATTGCTTCACTGATGCTAAAGAAAGGACTAAAGAAAAAAGAAGAGATCTGAGATCTGAAGGTCAGTGGTGGCAAGAATGTGTACGGCAACAACCCACCTTGGAGGTGCACAGCGGTATGGAAAACCAAGGTTGACAACTAGAAGAAATAACAGTCTTTCACATGGAGCAATAAAGGTGATTTTGCTCAAGTGAGAAGCCAGGAAGAATCAGGACTCGAACCACAACCTGTTACACCATAGAAATGCGGCTATGGGACAACAGTGTTTTGGTTTGGTTTTTTTGAAGAACTGTAGTTTATGGAAAGATCCTTATTCTTTTTCAAATAGGAAATGCTTCTGTCATTTTAAAGGTGGCTACAGTGCTGAATGCTCCCAAACAATTAGAGAGAATGATTTATTTTATACACGTCCCTTCAAAGCTTCCCACAATGGAATTTTTCTAGCCTGTTCAATGAAGGTGAAAACAAAATTAAAAAGAGTGTTTTCACTGAAAAATGTAATTCTACCCTTGAACTGTAATACAGATTAATGCATGAGGATACACTCTATGCAGTCAGATTTTTGCTTTCTAAAACAGTTGGGAATTGTTATGAAGGGCAAGATTTTCTTCAGTAAGTGCTTTACTTAAGAAAATATCAGAATGGGAAGTCTGAGCCTTGTTTGCTCAAACATGTTACGGCGTATAAACATTTAGTCAATGAGTGCGCCAATCTTGACAAACCAGGCATAAGCGTAAGATCTCTTAACAGACAGAAAAGAAAAAAAAGGAAAGAAAAAATGAAGGAGATTTTCCATACTCAAGTGAATGCATGCCAATTTATGGGTCATCATAGGGATCTACTGTAGATAGTATGCTAATAGTTTTGCAATATAGAATTTATTGGGAAAATCCGACTCTTCTAGAATAAAGGGATTTACATGCAACAAAGTTGAAGAAACTCACATGGGACAGACACATTGGGGCTGACGCCCCCCCCCCGTGGATGTCCCCCGCATGCAGGCAGCACTACGTGCTAGCAATGGCAGTACGTGCATGTTCTGCAAGGATACACACGCAGACTTGGGATCTGCCCCACTGTTGCCATCTTTTGTGATTTTACTGCAGTTCTCACAATATTTGGCCTTTTATTTAAAGCCCCAGCTACTGTAGGTGTACAAAGTAAACCAACGGAAACAGGGAAATTCTCACCCATTTATAGTAACACTGAAGGTTACTTGCAACAATAGTAGGTGCAAATTGTTCAAATGGAATTGTAATTTTTTTCAGATACTGGTGTTAAAGGTTGCCATCCTGTATAAGGAGTGCCTTGATTGCTGTCAAGTACTCTCAGTAAATAGAAATACACATAAACACTCTCAAGAAGGAAATATTGATAGGAACAGGTTCATTTCTACAGGCTGCAGTTTCTGTGGTCACACACGCTAAACACTCGTAAAAGAGGTAAATTCCTGAAATTATACTACATCAGGTTTACAATGACAGGAATGAGATAATAATTCGAGTTGTACACTGACTGCCTTTTGGTTAAACATCAAGGAAAAGTGCAAGTTATGAAAGTAATGAGATCACAATCAGAAACGACACAAAAATCTTACTATAATAATAAAGTATCTTAGATTTAACGTAGATAGTGCTAGAGGAGTATATTCATGGACAAACTGGTGCTCCCATTGAGCTTCCAATGAAAACCAAGTTTAAAATGACTAGTAACATGAAAGGTTTCAAAGACTATTTAAATTAACCAAGAAATGTTTCCTCTAAAAGCATAAATGATTAATGAACTAAAATGGATTTTGGATTCATCCACCAACGCAGAATCTCAGCTTAGTTAAACATTATAATGAAAGCTTCTGGAGCTGCTGTTGTTAACAAATTTTATATGGATGCCGATTGATCACTAATACCAAAACATTCAGTAGCATTTTTAGCCTGAAATTTTAACATTTTCTGTATGGGATATTGCTTGCGTATTCTACACCCTTCTAATCAATATACATAGATTAACGTTGCGGGCAAAGTTCAATTGTACTTTTTTGCAGGTCAACATGACTAAGGGATTTAGAGTAAAATTTCAAAAGCGTGTAAGTAAGTAATTTCACTGATTTTCAATGGGATTCAGCATCTTAGGTTGTGTGGGTACTTTTGAAAATTTACCATAAACAACTGAATTTCATCACTAAACCTTGACAATTCAGTATATTTTTAATTTCTTGCATTTTTATTCCCTTTGTTCTGAATGGATTCATGCAAAAGGACATAGTAGATACCTCTCCTAAATGCAGCACTTGCTCTATCAGTGAAACTACTACATCAATATTTGATATATTACCATTTTTTCAGTTTCTGTAGCTTTAACTTACTGTGCCCAGGTTTTACGTCTTTCTTTTTTTGGACACATTCCTCTGCAGGTTTGGAGTTAAAACCTGAATAAGACGATAGAGGCATTAAGGCTAATTTTTTAGTGGTTGTGGCAGGGGCATTTTGGTTTGTCTGCACGACTGGTATATTATTTTTCATGAAAACAGGTCTTGGGGGATTTTTTCCAAAAGCAATCGACTCTTCATCAAACCCAGTTTTTGCCAAGTCTTGTTTAGAAAACATCTTGAGAGTCAGTAGTGGCTCCTCTTTCAAAGATTGCCCTAAACCATCAAAATCACTGCATTGTATTTCTACATGACTGGGGGTTAAATGATCCTGTCCAAGAGACTCTTTCTTGTAAGGGTCTAATGTTCCCTCAGAACAATGACTTCTGCACATATGCTGTATTTAAGTCACTCTTTGACTTTGTTTTGGATCTGGCAGTGCTGACTCACAACTGCATGGAGAGTTCCTGCTTAGAAGTTTTGTCTTTAACCACTCTGCAGAGTGAAGTTTTTTCTGGCTGCTAGCATCAGTTGGCTGTCTCCGATTATCATGATTTTCCAGTTCTAAAACAGGAAGCTTCAAGCTGCTCTCAGCTGTATTTATGCAACCCTTTGGTTGTTCTATACTCCTACATTTTGCTTCAGACGGAGAATCTGAAGGAGCATGACATTCATTCTTCCCACTCCCTGTCTCTGAGACCACTGAGCCAAGATACACTTTCATGGTGTCCTCTCTGGGTTGAAGTTTGTTTATGTTACCGTTCCTTGTTTTTGTCCTTTTCACACTGTAATAAAAAGCATTTTGTTTTTAACAATGCAAACCCTTTACTGCTTTAGTCTCCCCTTTCTACAAATTCTGAGCAATTACTACAACCAACTCTCTCTAGATATTGTTTTGTGTGAGTGTGAATGTGAGTGTGTGTGTGTGTGAGAGAGAGAGAGAGAGAGAGAGAGAAAACGAACAAAACAAACCCTCCCAACTACCCTGTATATCATCTTGACAAGCAGCAATGTTTCTATAGTGTGGATAATATCAAGCAATATCCATCTGATTTTCCACTGCATAAGAGTGTTCCTATTTATTAATGACTGAGCTGTAAAGAAGTTCAAATTTTATTCAGAAAGGCAAAACCAGATTCATTACAGATGTTAAGGATCACTACTGCAGAAATATATCAAATTCTTTCCCCTAATGGCCCGACAAAATTGTTTCATATGCACTTATATGGTTTCCAACAGAATGAACACACACACGTAATGAAAAGAGAGTTAGTTTCCAGTCCCCTAGAACAAAATGTTTTTCTAGAGTTTCTCCCAGGACATTTCAAACTATAATTTAAAATGTAACCACAATTGGATCATCTCAGGTGTTTTCATCCGCTATCTAGAGAGAGACTTAGGGTGTTAACAGAAGTGATGGCAGAGCACCGCCAACCATCAGCCAACCGCTGTGGCCCAATTGGGCAGACGGTAGTTCGGACTGTGACCCTGGAAGTCACCGGGATCGCAACCCGGACTTGTCGCTGACACGACCAGGAGCAATTCTGGGCAAACATCTGGCGGCACATCAACAAACCGGCGGTGTCGGTGACTCGCGGGCCACCATCATGTTTGTTAATACTCTTAGGTAATATAATTTAATGATATTCAAAATGGTATTCAAGAAGAAAATGGGATGACAGAAGACACGATGGCGTGTCAGCATGCCAACAATTCTTTCAACAATCCATGTTACATACACATTTAAATTTCAAAGAGGCTACAAGATTAACTTTATGCAGTAGCAGACTTTAAATCCGTACATAGGTAGCTTTTCTAAAAATCTTATTCTCCTCTGTGCTGAAGCCAGTTTCTGCTGCTCTGCTGATAAACAGCACCAAATAACAGGGACTGATGTTCACTTCATTTTCCCCATTGGTGGCAATGAAGAAAATGCAATGAACACGGGTCCCTGGCCATCATATTCAGAATCACTTCAGAGAAAGGAATTTTTTCCAAGTACAAAGCCAGAGTAGAAGCTCCTGTTTTACCCCCACATGGTGCATGCAGCATTGAAGACTACGGCCAGGAAAGTTAAAGACTGTTGCTAATGCTCACTGGTGCCCAAAGTTACCCCACTTACTTTAGGTCGTCTTGGATCCATTGGCATCAAATGAATTACTCTAGCCTACACAAGGAACCAGTTCGGTTTGCAACTGGCCCTGGATTATGAGCACAAAAAAGGATGAAAAACCCCTTTCTCTCAGCCTCCCCAGTCGTGTGGTTGGGCACTTGATTGCAGCCAAGAACCTGGGCTGTTATCAAGAGTAATGCAAGTTTCATGCTTGCAATTGGAAAGAAACTTTAGAAAAATTGCCACCAGAACCAAATCACCACATGTATTCATTTTGGCTCAAATTTTCTTTTGAAGAAATCTACGTTGGTTCTTCCTGTTGTATAGGCTTGAATTAGGGGTGAAATAAGCAGCTAAATTGCTATTTGTAAGAAATTTCACCATCTTGGGAACCGGGATTGATTTCCTGACCATTTCCCGATACCAATGCATTTATCGGTTCTCACAATACTGCGAGATACCATCCCAATTTACTGACTTTCTGCTTATCGTTTACTGCATCTGCTCATTTACCACTTACCGCATTGTGGAGGGTACCATTTTCACTTCTGGGTTTGTGTCTGTTCATTGTACATTTCTGAGCCTTAACCTCCCACCAGTGCCCTGTAGCCTCCATTCCAGCGTCTCCACTCAGAACTATAACTTTGCTATAAGCAGTCTGCAACTGGATTGCAATTTAGTAAAGAAATCTGCATACCAGTCCATGAGAAACAAGGAAGTACAGGGAAAATGGAGGACAGAGAAGATAGAAGAAATGTGGTATTGCGACAGTAATACCTCTTGGGATTTGAAATTGATGGCAAAGTAATAAACAGTAAAGAGGTAAAAAGGATCCCGGTAAGCGAAAAGTCAGTAAACTGAGAAATGAAATGTCAATTGAAACATTCCTGAATACTGAGAGGTTCTCAGTTCGACCAAGATGTTATTGAGAACCACAATTTCTATGGGAATTCCCATTTTTGAGAAATTTTGTTTCAGTCCTAGTTTTAATGGTTATATCTGGATGGTGTTTGGAAAAATTTATTTTTATTATTTATTTATCATCAGTTGTCTGAATCTTTTATATAAATATAGCATCTTACACAAAGGAAAAATGACACCGTTGATATTTTACTAATTTTGAAATACCAACAATGTTAAATCATATATTTATGGCAGGAGGGGCGGGGTAAAAATTTATAAAATAAATAAAATAAAATAAATAAATATATTGAACATCTGTCATGTAAAAAGGTGAACCTACATCTCTTTCAGGATGCCTCGTTTTATCTGTTGAGTCAGAAGAAACTTGCTATATTTTGGTGATTCAGGAAAATACTCGGATGACCCACTGCATACATTTCCTTCCTAATCCAATAAAAAAAAACATAGGCTTAAAAAGTGACCCATTATTCTGTGATTATTAAAAGTAAAACTCTGTTGCTAATGCTACCGCTTACAGATGTTTTAAATTATTTTTAATGTACCAAATCAGAAGAATCAGCTCAGAACAAAATTATTTTTAATCCTATAATATCTAGGGCTCCTTAGTCAGTTTGCTCCCCTTTCAGACTCCCAATGCACATTTTTCATAAATTAATATACCACAAATAAACAAGAATGTAATGCAAAGGATGCAGATTCCAAACCATCTGAGGAAACTGTTGGCAAATATCTCACAGCTTTGTGGCTCAAACTGTGACAAATGCCAGGAAATCTCTGTAGCAGACAGCAGCATGTTTGTCAGGTTTTTAATTTATTTTTTCTAAAGAGACTTAGTGGCGCAGTGATCTACAGACTTGTTCTCCGAAGAATTCCCATAATTTTCCATATTTACCAAAACATACACAGGTCATTACTTGCTCAGTTCCAAGACGGCAAGGGTTAAGACTTTTCATACTAGCAGTTTGATTATCAAGACTTGTGGTGACTGGTTATTACAGGACTATAGGGAAATTCTCACTTGTTTCAACTAACAGCAATTCCAGGTTTGTATAATACTGGTGCGGGTGAAAAGTAAAAGGAAATGATCTTCTCTTCAAGGGGTGTTTTTTAAAAAAAGAATAAAACAATTTTGAATAGGGTGTTTTCATTGTTTTCTGCCATTTGCTGTTTTCATTGTTCACTCGGGAAGCTTTATATCAGCATTGCTGCTCGAGTCCAGCAAAATAAGGGCACAGACGAGGAGAGCTGCAACAAAAGAGCATTTCTTGGGAGAGGACTACCTCCTTTGCAGAACTGTCCCCACTCCGTCTAACGAAAGAGCTCCACAAGTTTAGCTTTCCCAGCTCAGGAGACTGGTTTCTATTGCCGGGAAACTGCCTCTTGTTTATGTGTTTTGGCACCTTCCTATGTAAAGAAGACCTGAATGCTATCATCATCAAATCAGAGATCATGCAGAAGGAGAAAATGCAGAACGTCACGAAGAAATTACCAAAACCAAGCCACTGAGTCTGGAGCAGCAAGGCTGTCACCGAGTTCTTGGGAAACTTAATGCAGGAGAGGATCTGGGATTGGTTCAGTGTATGGCAGCGAAGGTCAGCTGCACAGGGTTTAACTGCCCAAGACTTGATTCAGGTATTAGCTCTTAGCATGGCTTTGGGTGGCACATAGTTTTGCCATGGCCCCTTCCTTTTACAAAGTTGTGCTGTCTTGCCATTTAACTGTAATCTGGCAGAGAGAAGTGCCTTTAAGAGCTCATCCCGCTTCTCTAAGGCCGCTTTGAGACAAACGGCCTGGGAAGCGCATTCCTCAACGTGCTGCTAGGAGAAGCCATGTGGGGTGCGTTTACATGCACTGGACGTGACCACCTGCCGTAGGAATCGGCGGTACATGCGGTCTCCCATGGCCTCTTTAAAGATGCCAAAACGCGCCTTTAAAGAGGCCACGGTAGATTGCGCGTACCGTCGATTCCTATGGCAGGTGGCCACTTCTGGTGCGTGTCAATGCACCCTACATGGCTTTCCCTTCTGGCGCGTGGAAGAATGCGCTTCCCAGACCACTCGTCTAAGCGGCCTTAGTGCTCTTCCTGGGACTTGGTAAATAACAAGTCATCCACATATTGAATGATAATATGGGAGCATTTAAGAGGTGCAATGACTTTTGCCAAAGTCTGATAGAATAAGCTTGAAGAATTGTGGTAGTCCTGAGGTAGTCTGGTCCAGGTGAACTGCCTCCTGTCACACTCCATAGCTATTATGACTTCCTGATTGATGGACACCACAGGAGCCAAGGCAAAGATAAATTTATTCAGCCTCCTGTAATCTATAGTCAAGAGCCAAAAACCTGGTCATCTCTCACCTCAATTACTGTAACCTCCTTCTCACTGGCCTCCCCCTCTCTCCCCTTATCTCTGTCCAAAACTCTGCTGCCAGGGTCATCCACCTCGTCCGTACTTTGACCACATGCAGCCCCTCCTCTTCTTTCTTCATTGGCTCCCCCTTCCTGAACGAATCCTGCACAAGCTCCTAGTCTTCACCTATAAAGCTCTTCACAACCTTGCTCCTCCCTACTCTCTGAGCTAATTTCCCTCCATACTCCATTCCATGAACTCCACTTCTCCTTTGTCCCCTCTCTCACCCTCCAACGCCGCCCCTGCTGCCCTAACTTCCTTTGTCCCTTCTCCCTAGCTGCCCCCCACGCCTGGAACTCCCTCCCTGCCCACATCCGCCTCGCCCCCTCCCTTTGTACTTTCATATCCCTCAAGACCCACCTTTTCCACTCTGTCCTCCCCGACTCCTCATTCCCTTCACCTAACTCCTGCTGATACCCTCCATCCAGTACAATCTGTTACCTGAGGTCTGTGTACTCATATCCTCACCACATGGACCAACCAGCCAGACATCATTCTTGATGTAACCAAGCCAAGTGTGTG
The DNA here is from genome assembly GCA_003113815.1 of Sphenodon punctatus. NCBI lineage: Eukaryota > Metazoa > Chordata > Lepidosauria > Sphenodontia > Sphenodontidae > Sphenodon > Sphenodon punctatus. The sequence goes on along the minus strand of QEPC01002056.1, from coordinate 1,362,916 downwards.
CACCTGGCATCTCGCATCTTCGTGAACGTTACACTCCTTGCCTCTCCCTCTGTTCCCCTTCCTTCGTCTCCCCCTCCCCCAGATTGTAAGCCCTAGGGTAGGGACCGTGTCTATTCAATTAATTTGTAAAGTGCCAGGTACATTGCTTGTGCTATATAAATGCTTGCTAATAATAATAATAATAATCTGATTTCTTTACAGGCCAGAGAGAGCTATTGGTTGGGGACTGGCACTCCACCAAGATCCCCGAGTGAAGCAAAGCCTCAATGTCCCTTCCTAGTTTTTCATCTGCCTTCTTAGGATACCGATATTGCCTTTGTGGCAGAGGACAATTTTCTTCAACCATAACTTTGTAGCTAATAAGTCTTCTACAGTCCTTATTAGTTTTGGCCCAGACATGCATTTACCAGGGCTCCCTCAGCATAAGGAGGTTCCAAGAACTGGGCTGGCTTCACAGTGAACACGGAATGAGCCATACTAACTACAGGAATTTCTAAACAAGGGGAGGTAGCTTGCAACCAACTACAGTAGTTGGAGAAATCTATTACAGCTCCCAACTGCCCTAGTATATCGGAGCCAACTACTCTCTTCCTATCAGAAGTTTGAACTAACCTGAAATGAGGTCTTCCTAGAACACAACCGTATCTGAAAGAAAAGTTCAATCAATCGGAGACTTAGACTCACTTAGAACTTCTGGTTAAGCCTTCCAATTCCTTTGTCTCCACAGCAGACCATAACTCAGCCTTTTCAAACTCTTTATATGATGCCCCAGAATCCACAAGAATATCAACCCGTAACCATTCCACAAAGATGACCGAGTTTGGGCGTTCCCAAGGGTCGAGAATAAATTTAATCATCAGCTTCCCTGGGTTGAAGGGATGGCCCCTTTAATCTTGAGTGTCTTCCAGAAGATCTGGGGGTGCAGTCGGAGTGATCCCCTGAAAGCTGGGCTCATTCCCTGCATGGGGTTTTCCAACAATCACATCTTCATATTTCTCTACTAGTCATTAACCAATATGGAAGGCCAGACTCTACCATCTCATATCATTCCAGATACCCAATTCACCCAGCTTTGAAGGAGCCTCCTTGCCCTTTGCATTTTTAGGTTTTGTGGAGGCCACCTTCTGTTTATGCTGGGACACCTTCCGCTTATGCTGGGAGCACTTCTCCTGCATTCTGTTCCAAGCACACGTAGCGTAAGAACGAATGTCATTCCAATTGAGGCTGGGGCCACAAACATCTGTCATTTCTTTTTAACCTCAATGCTTAATCCTGTGAAGGCCATTTGCCCGAACCAACCATCCTCCCAAGCCCTTGGGAGGGGCCATAGCAAAACTATACCAGATAGTATAGATACGGAGAGCAAGTTTGGGTGGTATCTGAATCTTGTGGAGCAGAGCTTATAACAATGGTCCATAAATTAGGACATTATTGTATGAAATTTTGGGGGTCTCAACTAAGGTCATTAGAGGTTGGTGGTCCAAGATGGGTAAAGACTTAACCCGCCACATTCAGCGCTGTCTGCAATATGTAGTCTACAATCCTGATCCTTGGGTGAAAAAGGCTCCTCTCTTGTCATCAAGCCATCACAGGCCCTTGGAAATTCCTCCAAGTAGATATATTGGGCCTTTGCCAACAGGAAGATCAGGCCAGAAATTTTGTCTTGTTATTGTTGACCTTTTTTCTAAGCGGCTGGAAGCTTTCCCCACCAGGAACACTACAGCCCGAATGAATAGAGAATTACGTGAGGAGGTGTTTACCAGATGGGGGAACCCAGAAAAAATGGACTCAGACCAGGGACCAGTCTTTGTGGGCAAAGTGATCAAACATGCTTTCAATCTGATGGGAATTAAACACCATTACCACACCCCATACCATCCACAGACCTCCGGACAGGTGGACAGATCTAACCATACCTTGAAGTTAGCTCTCAAGAAGATATGTGTAGAAGGAGGTCATGATTGGTGCAGAAACTTCCTTTTGTGTTAACGGCCTACAGAGCAACAGTGGTGGCCTACGGATAAACCCCCTTATTTTGTAATGACTGGATGACAGATGTGCTTGCCTATGTCCTGGTTCTGTCCCATCCCAGAATCTCTATATGCTAAAGTCATTACTGAGCAATGGACAGCTAGACTGACTGAAACTACTGAAAAGGTGCATAACTTGGTGGCTCTGGCACTTGGGAAGCAAGTGCGATTGCATGGATAATAGGGGTGTGAAATTCATTTATATTTTTATAACAAACAAAAATGCCTGTTTTTGTTTGTTATTAAAACAAAATATAAAAAATAATATATTTTTTGTTTTATGGTTGTTTTTTTAAAGTTTTTCTCTGGGCAGCCTGGCACATGGCTCAGGTTGGAAACAATAAGTGAAAGGGGGAGGGTGGAATAAGAGCTCAAAATGGCCATCTAAGATTGATGTCTACACCGACCAACTGGAAGCACATACAGATCACAGACCCCTGTGATAGACATAAGGGATTGGTGTTCGCTTGCACACGCTTGTACCAATCAGAGGAGCTTGGGGAGGGCACAGGGAGCTTATAGAAGCTGAGGACACACAGAGTTCTGCACTTGTGGCTAGTTGGTTGTTGCTCTGTGCACATCCAGTGTTTCGCCAGCTTGGCTCTTGTGCATCTATGTGTAAGCTGTTCAGTGTACCTTCTGCTACTTTTCAGACACATTCCCTGGTACAAAAAATAGATCTCTTCCTCTTCCCATTCTTATATGCCCAGCCCCCTCCAATCACACATTCCTAACCCTGTGTGTTCCTGTAAACTGCAAATGCCGTGTCATAACTTGGGGTGCCTGCAATGACAAAGAAAGCCAGTGCCACTGACCGTCTTTCTGCCCACTGTTCGTTTGCTCTGCCTGCCTGTTTCCTGCTGCTGCACAAAGGTCTCTCTCTGTCTCTCAGATGTGCTGTACCCCTGGGGCAATTGCTGCTGCAAGCTGATGACACCCTGCCAGACGTTGGGCTGATGCCACTCCATTCTGTGACTATGGTCTCTCCCCCTCATGTCTCTGGTCCCCCTAGCATGCTCTCAGCAATTCTTGAAGCCATGGCATGTAGCTAGTTGGGAGAGTAAGTCGTCTCCTCTCCTTTGCCAGTCCCTGCTGTTTCAGCAGCCAGTGCCCGCTTCCTGCAGGGTCTGCTCTGTCCTGTCCCCTGCTGTGTGCCAATCTCTCACTGATATTTCTGCCTCCCAGGGGCTTTCTCTTCAACTAGAAGTCTTCCCATACTTGGGGCATCATAGTCTCTTCCTCTGTTGGTCTCTGCTGCTTCAGTGCCCAGTGCCCTTTGACTGCCAGTTTCTCGGTCCTCTGTCTGCCTGCTGCATGCCAATCTCACAGATATTCTGCCTCTGGGGGCTTTCCCTTCAACCTGAAGCCTTGCTATACTTGGGGAACCACTGTCTCTTCCTGCGTAAGTGCCTGGCTGCTTCAGTGCCCAGCACCCACTGCCTGGCAGTGTTTCCTATTTTCTCGATCCAGCTGCTGCGTACCAATCTCTCACTGATATTTTTGCCACCCTGGGGCACTCTCAGCAAGTCTGGGGAAGGGACAATGTCAGAGACGCAGTTTGGGGAGCACTTGTTGAAGGCATGGAAATGGAAAAAAAAATGGTTTTATGTTAACGATTTGTTATGCTTTTCATTTTTAACAACAAACCAAAATGGGCATTTTCCTTTATGTTACTGTAAAAACAAATCAATAATATTTTAAAAACAGAAATGATTTTTTTTCTGGTGGATAGACAATTAAGTAATGAATTGAGTTCTGTACTACAAGGGACTGCTGGTCAGAGTGTTATGGTAAAAAGACAGAATCCAGATAAAAGAGCCTGCGATTCAAGTTGGATTGGGCCAGGGATTATTATAGACCAGGCTAGTCCATCAGTATATCTTGTTGGGTATAAATTCAAATGGGTAGGTCTCTAAAGAGGAACTGGTATCATACTATGAAATTAAAGGAGTTTAAGGAAAATGCAGAAGTTGGTTGCTAACTTTTTTTCTTAAAACCCCAGTGGTTCGGCTGACACTGCTCTGGAATACAGGTTGGTTAATGGAAGGAGCCTGTGCCTCCTTCCATTGTGCCTCTGGAAAAGGTAAGATTTCCCCCTAATTCAGTGTTACAGTATTATCTGTCTGGGGCTTGCTTAAATTTTGCTTGTAAAAGTGCCCAGCACCCACATCTCTGACACTGCCCCTTCCCCAAATTTTCAGCGTGCCCCAGGGTGGCGGAAATATCAGTGAGAGTTTGGTACGCAGCAGCCGGGTAGAGGACTGAGGCTGGAAAAAGTCTATACGGTACTTCACTTCTCTCCACGCAAAACCACCCGTAATTTCAGGGGAAAGAACACCATGTCAACTCTGTTAATGCCCTTCCACAAAATTCCAACTGCATGGTATAACTTTAACTTTAAGCATGATGTAAATGTTTCATGTTGCTGGCAGTGGTAGAGAGTGTTTTTGAACACTGCGTCTAGTCGCTAGAATATGTAAAGTAGGGAAAACATTTTCTTGTCAATGGAACAAAATATATTTTTGATAAATATTTTATTTATTTATTTAAAAATTTATACCCCGCTCCTCCTGCCCACAGGGCAGCCAATGTGACTGAAGGAGGGGTGTTTCAGCCCATTTTGCAGAAGCAGCTAGTCAATGCTTCGGTGCAATTAGTTACTATATATCTCAATTTAACAGAGTTGAAGGTCACAACATTTAATAATTATTCAGAGCATGTATTGCTTATTGAGAAATATAAGCAACAATGGGAAAATAATAGGCATTTTCATAGATTCTTCATGAAAAAGCAGCTATGAAGAGAGACTGGTTTTTTTATTGGAAGGAGCTGGCATCGGGATCAATGTATTAAACACTTTAAATTTAGAGAAAACCTGTTCCCAGTTGCTAGACTCTTGCTAGAGGCCAGAAGTTTCACTCATACTGCTCGTGTGCCTAATCCGTTTTCACAAGCCCAGTTCTCCTTAGTTCAAGTAATCGTAAGGATTGAGGATTTTATCAAAAGTAAAATCTTACAACAGAGTCAGAGGGAATACTATATATTTAATAATGTGGTCTGGCCTAAGTTTCACCAAACTTCAGAAAGTTTGGTGGGAAATTCAGAAAGGAATAATTTTGATTTTGGAACGGTAGCCGAAGGTCTTGAAGAAGGTTATTCTCCCATATTTAAACCCATGTTCTATATGAAGATTGGTGGGATGAGATATCAAGATTGGTGGGATGTGAAATCTCATGGGTGTCAAGGTTACAAATGTGTTGTTATAATTTTGATGCCTGTCCAAGGACTAACTATGATAGGGTTTCCAATGTTGACTTTGGAAGCACAAAGCCATTGTCTGTAATATATTTTGTGGACTGTAGATTTTGGGAGACTAAGCCCTATTTATTCTTTAAGAAGAGGCCCAAACCCATCTCCTGCCACAAGGGGAATGTCACAGTGAAACCAGTTCCTGCGTTTCTCTAGGGGAAGACAGACAGCAAGCGGAACTGACCACTGAGGTCATTTAAAAATTCAGGCATTAAAAGTCCGATATTGAAGTTGCATCAGCCAATATGTGGAGTAATGGTAACATGTCACAATAAAGCCTTATATAGCCATCTGTACATATCTACCGACCATGTGCACATGCAAATGTACACTCAAAACATGCTATAAGTCTAGTCTATCCAAAGAAGAATTAGGGTGCTTTCCTACGATATGAACTGTGCACGATTTGCCTCTGGGGAAAACTCCAGAGGGTAAAGCATGCACGGGATTTGTAACATGGGACCACCCTCCCCCCGCACACATTTTTGCCGGCGAGCCTGCGGAGGATTGCAGAGCTGGATTTCCCTACTCAAAAATGCTTCACATTACAAAAGTCAAGCAGCATTTACCCCTCGCTGCTTCTCGCGGAGGCATATCGTGTACGGCTCATATTGTGGGAAAGCACCTTTAGAGCCATCAGCAGTGCAAACTTCTCCTATGTTGCCCCACCAACATGTTTCCAATTTCACTTGGAGAAAGGTACACAAGGGTTATGGAGCAATGGTTTCTGATCCTGCTCATGTTTCAGATGAGCCTAACAAAGGTACCAGCTGTAAATGTACCTGCACAAAAAGGTGAACCTGAATTGAAGTCAGTGGTAAAACTCCCACTGAACTAAGATTTCACTAAAGGTTATTCTTTTTTTGGAGGGAGCGTGAGGGAGAGGCTAGTAAACAGTGAGCAAAAAGTAGTGCTCAGTAAGCAGCAGTAGGCATAGAAAGTCTGTGGACAGATGTATGCCAGCTTACTACTGTAAGTCAGCCAGTTAACCTCCTTCTCCGTCTATTAAAAGGCTGAAAATAGAACTTTCAATTGTCTTGATCGTGTGGCAATTTGGAGATAGGAGGCTATGTCAAGTAAAGGAATATTGTTTTGCTTGTGACCCATGACCACTTTGAAGTTACAGCTTAGAACGGAAAGGTTGATGTATTATGACACCCTCATGGACCTTAGTGTTTTGTTTTAAATGCTTATCTCATACACAGTGACAGAATAGGGTTAAGGCATTAAAAATAAACAACCAAATGATTTATATGTGAAACACTTCTCTACATGCCCTGTAAGTACAGTAGATTTTCTTTTTGGAGCCACACCCTGTATTTCGAGAGCTGAACAATTAACATAAGGAATATGAGTCATTCTTTGAATGACTCTGTGGGAACCAGGGAGCCTTTCACTTTTAAACTGCCTAAGGCTGGAATTAGTCCACAACAGAAGGCAAAAGTAAGTAATAAGTAACAATGGACACAACATATACTGTGAAGACACTAGTGATACATTTAACATTTTTATTATATCTAAACATTTTTAGTTTGAAAAAAAATCGGCATGTTTTGGGAAAACTCTTTATTTCCTATGGGAATGTAAAGGTTTTTTTTGAAAAAAGAAAGGCGGCTAATGTGCTCTTATCCTGTCTAGTAATCCCAGATTCCTTGTAGCCAGCAAAATAATTAAAGAAAATATTCCAGGGAAAGAAAGGACGACGGCAGAAGCAGACATCATATAAACAATGACACCATGACAGAGAAAAATGTTAAAACAAAGCCAAACTTGTGAGTTGACTCTTTTAAAAAAAAAAGTTGTGGGGAAAGGGGGAGACTTAATACTTACAAATTAAAACCACATTTCTTGGAAAATCGTTAACGAAAGACATATTTACATTTGTACGGAGACTGGGTGGGCACAAAAAGTAAAATGCTCTTGAACTGTCATATCCCATTAAAAAACTTGCATTCTAAAATTCTAGGGTCAGCTCACTCCATTTTCAATTGTTATCTTGATGAATGGGACTAGATTATAAAGAGTCAGTGTCACTAGGCTGGAAGGGTCATCAAGGGTCATCTAGTCCAGCTCCCTGCACTACTACAGGACCTGCCACACCCCAACCATCCGCACAGAGAAATCCCACCAATCACTACAAGCAGAGACTGGGACTTACCAGAGCGCACCGATGCCTGAATAACAGGAAATCATTTTAGAAAAGAAGGATTCAGATGTTCCAAACAGGCGAGTCACACCCATGCTGCAGGGGAAGGCGAAAAACCTTCCGCGTCAACTGCCAATCTGCCCAGAGGGAAACTTCCGTCTGGACCCCAATTATGACGATCAGTTAAGACACTGAAAATGCGGGCGGGCCCTACCCGATATACAATATAGTAGCCAGGCCTCAGAATGCCCCAACAGTCCCACCTCCAGCACTTTGGATGCTACAGAAGGAAAGGGAAGGTGGGGAACAACACGTATGGGAAACACTTTGTCCTTTAGCATCAAATAATAAAAACATCTCACAAGATCTATGCCATAAATTTATCCAACTCCATTTTGAAGTTTTCAGATTCTTTGCTCCTACAACTGCCCCTGAAAGCTGATTCCAGTAGTTCCCTGCTCTAATTGTTAAACACCTTTTAATTTCCAGCATAAACGTACGGATAACCAGCTTTTGTCCATTAGTTCTTGTCCCCATGCTCTCTTTTAGTTTGAACATACCTTCCCCTTCATATCTAAGAGACTGCCTTCCCCTCATGTTCCCTCGGGTCAGTCACGAGTGCCCTCTTGCAAAGTGCCATTGCAGGAGGTCCGGACAACACGTGCAGGCACAGAGGCATTCGTGGTGGCTGCCCGACAGCTTTGGAACTCTCTTCCCCATGAGGGTCGCCAAACCCGAGTGTCTCCAGAAAGCGATGCAAGAGCTTTTTATTTGGCTGGGCTTTTAATGGGCGGGGATAGGGTTTAAAGAGGGCTGGGATGGGAATGGTTTCAATGAGATTTACCTGGTTTTACTAGATTTTATATTTTTCTATTGTAAGCTGCCCTGAGCCTACGGAAAAAGGTGGGATATTTATATCCCTGGGATATAAATAAAAATAAGTCCCAGATTCCTGTCCTCCTATGCCCCCATCAGGGCGGTGGACCAGTTCTGCTGGTATGCTCCTGGAGACTAATGGAGCCAATAGAATTCCAGAACTCTCTGGAACTGACAGCCACTCTGGTGATGGCCTGGTCAACTTGTGGAATGGCTTGTTGATAGTTGCCAGAGGAGGCAGTGAAAGCCAGCACCATCACTAGCTTCAAACGGAAACTAGATCAATTCTTAGAGGATAGAGCCATAAATGCTTACTAGTTGGGGCTTAAACCCTGAGCTGGGAGTGATTAGCAGGAGATGGATCACACCTCCTCGACTTGTACTTTTACTTCTCTTGAGCTACCATAGCTGGCCACTGTTGGAGACAGGATACTGGGCTCGATAGACTATGGGTCTGACCCAGTATGGCATTTCTTACATTCGTATGATCCAGACCATCATAAGAACATAAGGAGTGTCATACTGAGACAGAGCAGTGGTCCATCCTCTCTCCAACAGTGGCCAATGTCAGTCGCATGGGAGAAGTATCAGCAATCACAATGGGCAATCCCTTCCTTGTTGATCACTCCCTGCTCCTGACAGTGACAAGTTCCCATCTCGTAATGTACTTGACTAATAGCTGTTAATGAACCTATTCTCCAAGAACTTACCCAGTCCATTTACACAGCTATACTACTGGCCCTGACAACCTCATCTGGCAACAAATTCCACAATTTAAGTGAAAAAATACTTCCTTTTATTGGTTTTAAATCTACCACCACTTAGTTGCATGGAGTGTCCCCTAATTCTAGAACTACTTGAATGGGTAAATGTTAGGGTAAACTACTAGGGTAAATGTTCCCCGCCTACTTGTTCCACTCCACTCAAGATTTTATAAACCTGTCATATCCCCTCTCAGTTTTCTCTTCTCCACGCTGAAGAGCCCTAACTTATCAAGTCTCTCTTTGTACAGAAGCTGTTCCAAACCCTTGATCATTTTTATTCCCTATGTGCATCACTCTGCACTTGTTCACATTAAATTTCATCTGCCATGTAGATGCGCAGTCTCACAAGATCCCCTTACAATTCTTCACAGTCCACTCGTGTTTTACTACCTTGAATAACTTTGTGGCATATGCAAATTTGATCACCTCACTCTTGACTCCTTTTTCCAGATCATTGATGAAGATATTAAAGAACACACCGGACCCAGTACAGAGCCCAGTGGCACGCCACTATTTACTTTTCTCCACTGTAAAAACTAACCATTTAGTCCTACCCTTTGTTTCCTAGCCTTTAACTAGTTACCGACCCATGGTAGGACACACTCTTCTCCTATGACTACTTAGTTTCCTCAAGTCTCATATGAGGGACCTTATCAAATGCCTTCTGAAAATACAGATACACTATATCAACTGGCTCACCCGTATCCACATGCTTATTTACTCCCTCAAAAAATTCCAGTAGATTAGTGAGGCATGACTTCCCTTTGCTAAACCCTTGTTGACTTTTCCCCACCACACTATGTTTATCAAAATGCCCAGTAATTCTTTTCTTGACAATTGTCTCCACCGGTCTGCCCAGCACTGATGTGAGGCTCACCTGTCTGTAGTTACCAGGATCGCCTCCGGAGCCCATCAACACAGTGGCACCCAGGCATCCAATCCTATCGCTACGGCAGCACAGATCCCCCTGGTAAACAGAGGACCTGAGACTGTTAAAGTGGGAGGGGCGGGGGGAAGGGGATAGGCAGTTAGAACACAAGTGGCAATCAACTTGCACCAAAGCGAACTGACTCTGGTATACATTTTTTTTATTTAAAAAAAGGTCTATGCCTTAGTTGGGCAAATGGCGGCTCAGAGTCTCATGCAGCTCTCAGGCACCAGGACTGCAGTTCACACTAGAAGTGGCTGCTGGAGGCATGTCCATATGGCTTCCTGAAGAGCAAGCCAAGCCAAGTCACCATTTTCACCACCACTACCACCAGAGCCCCCTGGGGGCCATGGGAGCGGGTGCAGCATACCCAGAGACACTACTGAGCAGATGAGCCCATGTCAGTCTGGCTTTCGTCCTGGGCATGGTACTGGGATTGCACTTGTGGCCTTGGTCGATGATCTAGACCTGGAGATCAACCGGGGAAATTGTTCCCTGTTGATTTTGTTAGATGTTTCAGTGGTCTTCAATACAGTCTATCATGGGGGCTTTGCTAACACAATTGCAGGACCTGGCTGGGGTTCGCAGGACAGCTCCCGAGTGGTTCCATACATTTCTGTCAGGGAGGTCACACAGAGTAGCCATGGGTGGCTCCTTGCTGTTGTCTCGGGATCTATCCTGCAGGGTTCCATCTCCTCTCCCCTCCTGTTCAATGTATATCTGAGGCCACTGGGCAAGGTTGTAGAAAGGTTTAGAATGAAGTGCCATCAATATGCGGACGACTCTCAGCTAATCTCCTTTTTTCATCTAACCCAGGACCTGCAGTCTTAACGATTTCCCGGTGCCTCACTGCCAACGTGGACTAGATGTGAGAATGGACAAGACTGAAGCAATGATGGTTGGGTGACATAGGGGACCTGTCATTGATGTTCAACTGGCAGAGCCAGCGTACTCCCATCTTTAGAACATGGAATATCAGGTTGCTCCATACTTTATAAGGCTGAAGTAGAAATTTTGGCCGAGTTCCATTTCCGATGGAATTGGGCCGTTCAGTCATTCCAAACGGAATCTGGAACAATAAATGTTCCAATCTCATTCCGATGGAACTAAAGAAAGAAAGAAAAAGAATCTGCTGCTTGCACATGTGCAAACTGGCCACCGGGTCATTCTGAGCATGTGCAAAATGGCACTGCACATTCAAAATGGCCACAGTGGCACTGCTGCCGCCATTTTGAATACAGGCAGCACTTTCTGAGCATGTGCAAAATGGCACTTCCTACACTCAAAATGGCAGTGGTGCCACTGTGGCCATTTTGAGTGTGGCCAATGCCATTTTGCCCATGCTCAGAATGGGCCAGTGGTCATTTTGTGCATGCACTAACGGCCTTCCAACCCCTCAGTCCTAACTGGTATGCTGCCGAAACTTGTTTTTGATTGGAATACAGATCAAAGATTAGCATCCCTTCCATTTTTGCAGAAATGTTCTGTGAAAACGGAAGGGTGGTGGTGGTTCGATTCAGCATTAGAGCTTTATGCAGGGACCATAGGTAATGCTGCTAGGTAGGGATGTGCAAATGCGGTTCGGATGTTCGGAGCGAACTCAGCCAGTTCGGACGCCTGACCCGAACACCCGAACGAAACGCGGAAACCCCCGAACAGTTCGTGTACGTTCAGATGGGTTCAGGCGGGAAAAACCTGGCGGGCAGGCCCAGGGAGGGGGGGGGTGTCATCTGAGGAGGGATGGAGAGCCTTGGACTAGCTGCCTGCCTGCCCAATCACCATCCCTCTTTTCCTCAAAAAACTGACTTGGCAGTCTGTGATTTGTCACGGGCTAGGCTGCACAGAGCCAACGGGGTTTTTGGTAAGGCAGGTGTAACAAGTAACAGAAGTAATTGCCCTCCCCCCCCCTTCCAATTCGTTCTGAGCTAGCCACTGATCCCGTCACCAGGCATTTTCAGAACTCTCCCTCTCCCAGCAGTTTGTGTTCATCCCAATCCATTGTCACCCTCCTCCTATTTCACCCATTTACCGCCATAGTTTCATTTATTTATATTAGTTTAGATAGATTTAGGTGTTATTTTTAACTCCTCCCTGTGTTGTTTCTCCCTCCCCTCCACTGAATCCTTTCCTCCTCCCTGTATATATTCCATCCCTGATTCCCTTCCCCTGTTTTTGGATTTATTTAGAGTAGCATTAGATTGATTTAGGTTTCATTTCAGTTTTGTACCCCTCCCTGTGTTGTTTTTTGTGAGTTGTCTGTGTTTCCACTCCTCCCCCCATCACTGTGTGTGTGTGTGTGTGTGTGTGTGTGTGTGTGTGTGGAGAGAGAGAGAGATAAAGTTAGCTTAGTTATAGAGACAGATAGAGATGTGTTTAAGTGAATCAGTTTTAATATTTTATAGTGTGTTTGTAGGACTAGACCTTTGTAGATATTAGATAATATTCCATTTAGTTCCATAGGTTTTAGAATGGTTAATAGCAGTTAGAGTTAGTGTAGTAGATACATATTATATTCCACATTTGAATAAATAAATAAATAAATAAAATATAAAATCTTCCTCTGCATTATTTGGGTGGGAGAAGTGGAGAAGGGAAGCAGGAGAGGCCGGTCTGCTGCCTGTAAGGCAGGCAATGGGGCATGTGGCAGAGGTGGCAGGGGCTGTGCCAGCGGAGTGGCAGCAGGAAGCAGCCCGAGCCCATCACCACGCCCCAAACTGCACAGGCCTGATTTTGGGAGACAGGTTTCAGAGGCTCCCAGCAGTAACACTAGGGGTGTGGTTCGGCACTGGAAGGCCTGCACTCCAGGAGGCTGCGGCTGTCTCTGCTGCAGCTGCAGGTGCTTCAGGGTCGGACGTTGCTCATGGGCCACCATTGTTCCCCATCATTGATGTGATCCCCAGCAGTCCAGGGCTGGTGAATCCCACCCTGGCTGCTAGAGACAGGGCCCGATCCCCGGGCAATGGCAGCAGGGAGAGGAGCAGCAGTAGCAGCAGCTATAGGGGGCACCGGGAGAGCAGCAGGGGCAGGCGATCAGCCTCAGGGTCCCAGTACTCCCCTTCGCGGGACGTATCTCAGATTGGGGACAGCGAGGCAGATACTTCAGTCATGTCGACGTTGATGGAAGACCTGGCTGTTCCGTCAGGCTTTTGGTGAGGGGTAGGGGTGGGGTGGGGAGAGTTTTTGTTCCCCTTTATTGTCTATTTTTAATGGTTTTAAATTGTTTTATTGTTTTTTATACTGTTGTTTACCGCCCTGGGCTGACCTGTGGGCAGGAGGGGCGGGATATCAATTTTATATAAATAAATAAAAATACTAGTCCCGTGGAGATGTCTGGTGCTGAGGCGATGGCTGTCCCTCCGAGAGCTGTCTCGCCACCATGTTCTGCCCCTCCCATCAGCGCTGTCCGCGGTGCGTCACCCGGTACGGGCCAGGAGGCACGAGGGGGCAAAAAATCCTCCGTCTGGGCGCATTTTAAATTGGTGCGGGCGGATGATCCCAGGGAGGTGCAGTGCAGTTTGTGCCAGAAGGTGGTGAAGCGTGGACAGGTGCTCACCAACCTTGGCACAACTGCCATGGCAAGGCACCTCAAGGTATACCATAGCGCTGTGCTGCTAAGCGGGCAGGCAGGGGCAGTGGACACCAGCGGTTTCCTGACTGCAGCGGCCAGTCATCCACCTCCATCAGCGGACAAGTGTTCTCGAGCAGCTACCTCTAGCAGCAGGAGCGGTATTGCTGCTGGGGGGGGGAAGACGGGGGACGACACAGCAGCAGCTAGTTGAGGCCCAGAAGCGTCAGTGCACCATGGAGGAGCTGGGGTGGGGGCAGCTGCCAAGTCCATGGGCAGCTGCAGGATGTGGAGGGCGGCGTGGCTTTCAACTGAAAGTGACGCGCAAGTTGGGGGAAATGATAGCAATCAATGGGCAACCCTTCTCGGTGGTAGGGGACATGGGATTTAGGCTCCTGATTGGGTCCCTGCCCCCCCCCCCCCAGTTTAAGCAGTCCTCGTGCACCACCCTGAGTCGGCAGGTGGTGCCAGCCTTGTAATGGGCTTTAAAGGAGCGGGTGAGGGAGCAGCTGGCACGGGCTGGGGGTGCCACCATCCACTTCACCACTGACCTGTGGTTGAGCAGGAACATGCAGCATGCCTACCTGGTAGTGACAGTGACCTGGTGGCAGAACCCGGAGGCAGCATTTGGGAGTGGCAGGAGGGTTCCCGAAGCAGGGTATAGGTGGGCCCTGCGTCAGGAGGAAGTCATGGATGGCTCCCACACTGCTCGGAACATCGAGGAAGCCCTGACCGCCATGGTGAGGGAGTGGGTCACGCCAGCTGTGCCCTTCACCAAGGGGTGCCAACATATTGAGGGCAGTCTCTGAGGGGGGCTTCACCAGCATCCACACACACACACACACGCTTCACCTGGGGGGTCAGGGATGCTCTGGGCTTGGGGGAGAAGGGGATTGGGGAAGGCACCCTTAGATCCCTGATCGAGCGGGTCGGTTTTTTTAACTGGAGAGTGAAGGGCAGCGACCTCAAGGTGAAGCAGGCAAAGCAAGGCTCCCCAGTGCACCAGTGGGTGCGGGATGTGTACACCAGGTGGAATTCCACGCTCCTGATGCTTGAGCAGCTTCGCGAGCAGAAAGCCGCCCTGCATCAGGTTCAACTGGTGACGGACAGCGGGGCACCTCCAGGGTACAATGGGGCGGAATGGGAGATCCTGGCTCACACTGTCTTCGTTCTGAGACTGTTCCTGGCTGTGATGGAGACCATCAGCTCCTCCACGGCCACCATCAGCCAGGTTATCCCTCTGGTCCAGAGTCTCCTCAGGAGGCTGAAGGAAATTCTCCAGGGGTGGGATTATGGCCCTCAGGGCAAGAAGCTGGCAGATGAGGCGTTGCCCTGGTGCAGCAGCTGAAGGCAGGGCTGAAGGTGCGGTTTGATGAGCTCCTGCAGTGGGATGGAAATGTGTTGGCAACCATGCTGGACCCCAGGGTCAAGGACAGTGTGGCACGCCAGACACCGCTCTATGGTCACTGGAAGGGTGAGCTGGTGGAGAGGGTCTGGTAGGCAAAGAGGGCTATGGAGAGTGCGCGGCAGCAGCAGCAGCAGGACGTCTCTGGGGAGGGTGGGAGTGGGAGCAGCCACACCTTTCAGTCGGCGAGGTCTATCCCTGCCCCCAGCCCTAGCAGTAGCAGCACCAGCAGCAGGCTGAGCAGCAGCAGCATGCCATATGTGCAGGCCACTCTGGCAGGGTGTTCTCTATGGCGGGGGACATTTGCTCGCCGTACCACCTGAGACTGGGGGCCAAGTTGGTGGAGCAATTGCTTTTCATCAAGCTCAACTTCTGCTGCTGGGATTCCCTGAGCTGCCCCTGGAGATGGAATGATGGTGCAGTGGCACATGCCATCCCATGCCAGGGGCAGTCTTGGGACAGGGTTCCTTCTCAATCTGGGCTGCTGCTGCTGAGGTGCTGTCCCTCCCTCCCAATGCCCGGCGCCTGCCCTGCCCCTCTCTCTCTCTCGACGGCCTCGGCCGACCTATCTGACTGACCTCATGACGCCGGGTGGCATTGGGAAGCTGTAAGCCTGCCAGTCGGCCTCTGGCTAAACGATCTCGGCCCGCCTATCTGACTGGCTCTCTCTCACTGCACAGTCTTCGCCAGTCTATCTGAGTGCCCTGCCAAGGTCCCAGCCTGCCTTCCCTACTGCCTCTCATGCCACGCTACCTGTCTGCCCACCCTGGTTGCCAACCTCGAACCCTGGCTCAGCCTGCCTTCCGATGCTCAGACCACGCTGCCTGTCTGCCTGCCCTGGTTGCCAACCTCGAACCCTGCCTCAGTCTGCCTTCTGCTCATGCCAAAGTGCCTGTCTGCCCACCCTGTGGACAAAGCTGAAGCCCTGCCCCAGCCTGCCTGCCTCTCATGCCAAGGTGCCTGTCTGCATGCCCTGGCAACCCTGGATGATGTGCCCCACTGCCCGGAAATCCCACTGCTGCTGTCTGCTGGTCCATGGGTGCTCTGCCCTGGAAAATCCAAATGTGCCCACGCAATCCTGCTGCTGCCATCTGCTGCTGCATGGGAGCTCTTCCCTGGCAAATCCTACCAACATGGCTCCATGGGTGCTGCACACAGGCAAATCCTGCTGCTGCCGTCTCCGCTGTTCCACGGGTTCTGTGTCCTGGCAATCCAATGTCTGCTGCTGATGCCACCTCTGCTGTGCCATGGGTTCTGCTACCGGGCTATCCAATGTCTGCTGCCACTGCCGCTGCTGCCTCTGCTGTGCCACGAGTACTGTACCTGGGCAATCCAATGTCTGCTGCTGCTGCCTCTGCTGTGCCATGGCTTCTGCTACCGGGCTATCTAATGTCTGCTGCCACTGCCGCTGCTGCCTCTGCTGTGCCACGAGTACTGTGCCCCGGCAATCCAATATCTGCTATTGGGTGGCCATGTCATTCACCATCGGGCAAGGCTTGACCAATTTGCAGAAGAGCTTGCTGAGATCTGGCGAGTAGGATGCAAGCCTGCAATGCCCAGCCAAGTAGAGGTGCCAGCCACCAAGCCCTGGCCAGGCCTCTGTTGTTGCTGCTGCCGCTGGGTCTCAGACGGCCAGCCATGCCCCCATGGGCACCCCTAGGGGCCAAGCACCAAGGCTGCCTGCCTGGGCAACCCGGAGTGCCAAGCACCAAGGCTGCCTGCCTGGGCAACCTGCAGTGCCAAGCCCCAAGCCTTCTCAGTCTCTGCTGCTGTGTCTCTGACGGCCTGCCATGCCCCATGGCCACCTCTGGAGCGCCCCAAGCTTCCAGGTGGGCAAATTTTTCAAACGTTCAGGGGGGTCCGAACTCTGCAGGATCGAACCCATGAACCCGAACTAAGTTTTCAGTCTGAACATCTGAACCCCATTCTTTTCGCACATCCCTACTGCTAGGTAGGATCCACTTCCCATGCTTCTGCACTTGTTTGTTCTGCTGGCCACTGTCCCTGCTGCATGGTGCTCACAAGCAGCTGCCTCTGGAGAGGATGCAGCTGTTTATATAGCAAACTCTTTCCCTGAAACATATTTATGTCAGAACAGCAATTCAACGCAACTGGTAAGGGAAAAGCTGCATTTTCACCAACTGATTGGCCAACAAACAAGGGGAAGACAGCCAGGCATCAGTATTGGCAACACTATAGGGTGAATTCCATTTCCCCTGCATCCGTTCTCTCTGGTGGCCCTGTTCCCACCTACCTGGTATTCAAATGCATCTGTCTTTGCCTTGAAAAGGCATTGAACAGATGTTTTTAAAATGGCATTTTCTTATTTCTAACAGAGTAAGATTTCTTTTATTTTTTTTAGTTTGAAAAGCCACGAGACGAGACAAATGCTAACTTCTCCACTTTCAACAAACTATAGCATGGATACACAAAAAGGCAAAGCAGTCCTGAGCTATCTCCCAATAATGATTTATGCAAGTGATCCCCTACCACATATCAGTCTGTTACCAACAAGGTACTATCCTCCATTCCCCAAGTATTTATCACTCAAGAGACAATAACACAATACTGACTTAAAAAAACAAACTATGCAGTACATTAACTTTTATGCCAGCGCTGCCAAGAAATCGTAGTAAGCCATAGTCAGAAGCACTGCTTTGTTTATACAATTACTATAGCCTGCATAAACAACTATAGGAGACTTCAAAGGTCAGTCAGCAGTAATATCTTTGTTCTTGCAAGTTATAGCTGGATGCGGAACAAAACAGGCAGTCCCAATAGGCTTTAGGCCTGTACCGTAACAAAGCAACAGGCAATAGTACCCTGAACATTTCATTTATCTTCAGATTTTTAAATTTCGGAATGGACAGGGTGTTATGAGATAGAGGGCAAACAGAATGAAAAGAACCAGATTACCTACAAGTTTAATAGATTCATCCTCAACTTAATCCTTTATTTCAAGTGAAAAGCAGAGCAGGGATGGACATGTTTGCATTACAGCCGAAAGTAAATGATAGTCCTGAACTGTAGAAATTAGAGATCATTCAAAATCCCACCGTGAAATTTAGGGTTTTTTTATACTACATTTACTTCAGTTCATTCTGCAGTCAAGATATGAATTTATTTCTTATTAACTGCTATATAATCTGCTACTGAAGGTAAATGGATAGCTCACACTATAAAACAATCCCCAGGAGACAGCAAAAATGCAACAGTCAATACTGTGAATGTTCCACTGAATGAAACACACATAAAAGAAGAGAGAACTCAGTTTGCACACCCTTTCATGTGCACTGGCCTTCAGTGAGCAGCTACATTTAAACCAGCTGAAGGATTTCAATGAGAAAGACTACTTACCAGAGTCATGGGGCCTGTAGGCAGGATGGGCCCACTTCTCCACTTGCATTATATAGACGTTCCCCATGGCCCCTAATTATTTTCAGTGCCTGTATATAAACATTTTCTATTTCTGCTCTATGTGCTGCTGTTGTCTGCCAGTACTTCTACAGTCAGTCCGATGGGCATGATGAGAAGAACACATCGTGATCCATGGACTCCAGGATAAAAAATAATCTGGGTTCCCAAAGTAACAATCCAAGCCCAACACCCAGAGCACCCCACACGATGAGCAGAGTATAGGGATGGGTGTCACGGATTCAGATTAATCTGTAACTGTCCATAATGGGCCATTATGGATTAATCCATATCGAACCTCAATACACTCTGCCAGCTATGGATATGGATTTATAGATCCAGATTTCCCCCCGCACTCATTGTGGTACTTACCAGCCTCTGATGGCTTAACGGAAGCACCGCTGCCGCTGTGGGGCTCCGGCAGCCACCCTCGCCTTCAGCGCGTTCCCTGCTCCGGATTACGCATGCACAAAACATCCACCGCAATCAACCAAAAGGATGGTGGCCAAAATGATGTCACTGCCTGTACCCTTCTTGCTAGGGATGTACCCAGGAAGCACCCCGAGGGAGTGCTTCCGGGGCGCTTCAGCCCCTTTACTCTCTGGCCGGGGCAGGAGGAGAGGGGAAGGTAGCCCACTCTCCGGTGTCGGCCTCTGTGCCGCGGGCTCGGGCCCGGACCTACCCGGTTTCCCCTCCCCCAAGTCCCGGCTCCCCTGGAGAGTTTTGAGGGCCTGGACCCACGCTGCACCACGGGGTTCCTCGGGCCTCTCCCTTTCCCTCTCAACTCGGTCCCTCCCCCAATGTTCCCTTCCCAGTCACTTTCCTGAGCTGAGCCCTGTCGGCGTGCCTCCAGCGGGGCGTGGACAAGGCTTCAGCTCCTCCGGCGTCCGAGTTCAGCCCAGGTTCGGTCGTGACTCCAGCTGGGTCGTGGCCAAGGCGCCAGTTCCTTCGGTGTCCGAGTGCAGCACGGGTGAGACAGGGCTCCGCTTCTCCCTCTCTGGCCCCTCCTTCCACCGAGGACCCCTCTGTCCCCGTCCTGCACGTGCCCGCCCTTTCTCTCCTAGCCCCGTTTGGCATCCGTTTCCGGCCCCGCCCCCCACGTCCGCCGGCTCCGTCGGCGGCTCCCAGCTGATCGCCACTGCCTCCTCTGTCACCTCGGCGGGGCTCCACTCACCCCTCCTGGTGCTGTCCTGTCTGCCGTCCTGCAGCCCGGTGAGTAGGGGATCACACTGCCATTTTGGTGAAGGGCAGCAATTATTTGCACATGCACAAACCAACCCTGGCAGCCATTTGCGCCTGCACAATCCAGAGCAGTGAGCGTGCCACGACAAGGGAGCCTACCGGAGCCTGTCCCGCAGCAGCAGTGGCACTTCCATCATGCCCTCCGAGGCTGGTAAGTACCACTCTGGGGCCCCAGGGAATGGAAGGAGCTCAGACCCACTGTCCCAGGCCTAGGAATGAGAGTACGGACCAGTTTCCCGTTGATTTCAATGGGAAAATCCAAATCTGTAATTAATCCAATTTTTGAAAATCTGAATCTCTAAGTGATCAGAATCCAAAACATTCATCTGTACTCCCATCCCTAACACAGAATGGCTAAAGTTTGCATTTAAAACAAACAACAACAAAACCCCTCACAAATCTAACCATCCCCTTCCCTTGTGTCTCAGATTGTAAACCCCTTAGGGGTAGGGACCTGTCTGACTGTGGATTGTACAGTGCCAGGTACATTGCTGGTGCACTAATAATAATAATAATAAATTACATAGCTGTTTCTTCTTTATACATACCAGCGCTGCATTTTCATTTGCCCACGTTTTGAGATTAGATTCACGTTTAGTGACACAAACCACAAATCTGTCTGGAAATATTCGCAACTCTGCATAAAAACAACAAAATACAAAATTATAAAGATGCCTTTGGACAGATGTAATGGCAACATACAAGGGTACCACGTTTTGTAAATTAAGCCATTTTCATTCCATTTTTAAATGCACTATATTTCATTTGCTTTTTATAATCCCTCATCACTCTACTTCCCCTTAGTTATGAATAGAGTTAGTGATCAATAAAGCAGAACTAGCTTATCATGCTTCCTCACATGATATTGCCAGGATGCAAAAAGGGAAATTGAATTTTGGTGGTTCTCTTAGAATCCTAGAGGTGATCTAGCCCAACCCCCTGCTCAGTGCAGGAAATCCACAGCTACAGCATCCGTGACGGCCGTCCGTCCAGCCTCTGTTTGAAATCCTCCAGCGAAGGAGAGTCCACCCCCGCCCTAGCCAGTCTGTTCCACTGTCAAACAGCTCTTACCATTGGGAAGTTATTCTTAATGTTTAGCCAAAATCTGATTTCTTGTAATTTGAGCTCATTGGTTCTAGTCCTGCCCTCAGGAGCAACAGAGAACAGGTCTGCTCCATATTCTCTGTGACAGCCCTTCAGATATTTGAAGACTGCTATCATGTCTCCCCTTAGTCTTCTCTTCTCCAGGCTAAACATTTCCAGCTCCTTCAACCTTTCCTCATTGGATTTGGTTTCCAGATCCTTTCCATCTTGGTCACTTCCCCCGCATTCCAATTTGTCAATGTTCTTCTTAAAAGAAAAGCACAATCTGGTGCCCAGAACTGGTCACAGTACTCCAAATGAGGTCTGACCAGCACAGGGTGGAACTATTATGACCTGGACATTATGCTTCTGTGAACGCAGCCTAAAATTGCCTACATCTTGAAGCGGGGTGGACAGTCAGAACAGACGGGTTATGTCCCTCCTCACTCAGCAGCAGGCAGGATCCAGATGACTGACAGCCATTGCTAGTGGGAGGGGCATGTCCCTGCACCAGCTCCCCAGGATGTGGGGGCCAAAGCTAACTTAGAAAACTAGAAACAACAACATTATAACTTGGACAGTAAAAAACAATAGAGATTGAAAAAACAGGCAAAGAAAGGAAAAAGGAGTAAGGCAAGAAGCCACCAGACTCTACTAAAAACCCTTGCCTAATCCTCAGAAGCAGAATCCATTGTAGGTGGGACGAACTGTCCACCTTTGTTCAAGAGAACAGAAATTCACAGGTAAGGAAGTCTCCCTCTCTCTAGTTTTCAGAGGGTGGACAGTCATAAATGATGGGAAGCCCACAAGCAGCGTCTTTCCAGCTAGTCTAAAAAAGAAACAATCTTGCCTCTGATGGGTTCAATTCCCAGCTGGACTAAGTCAGAACTCTCCGAAGCACCCAACTGCCAACAGCCGCTTCCATGGATGCTACAGAGTGCTCCCTTTAGCGATGCATGAAGGAATGAGCAGAGGACCTGCAGATTTCTTCCACTGATGCCCAACCCAGGAGCACCGAATTCACAGCTGCCCCCAAGAGAATGTGCAACAATTCCCATAGGAGGGAGAACCTGACAGGCCTTGTAAGACTTCAATATACAGGCGCTAAGCCTTCTAGCTAGGGTACTTTTTGATCCCTTCCTACCTGCTCTCCTAGCCCAGAAGGCTACAAACAGGGCAGAGAGTACTCGGAGGTGGCTATACTTATCCAGGTAAATTTTGAGTGTGTTCCTGATACCTAATCTATGCTATTCCCTCTCCCTAGGGTGCAACAGATTGGGACAATAAGACGGCAGATTCAGTTCTAGATCTCTATGAAACCTTGAATTGACCTTCTGCATGAATGCAGGGTCTAACCTCAGGACTACCTTGTCTTTGTGAAAAAAGCACAGTTCAAAGTCAGAGAAAGAGAAAAGCGACGTATGCTAAATCAGCTCAAAATTCAGCCTCCAACGGAGAACCTGTAACTAAGCAGTGGGCAAGTGAACTGTGCTGCCTTGAAGAATCTCCTAATATGAGGGTGCAAGGAGAAGGAAGGCTGGCCGGTCTACCACAGCAAATGATGCTCGAGGAAATATCCTTACCTGTGAATTTCTGATCTCTTGAACAAAGGTGGACAGTCCGTCCCACCTACAATGGACTCTGCTTCTGAGGATTAGGCAAGGGTTTTTAGTAGAGTCTGGTGGCTTCTTGCCTTACTCCCTTTTCCTTTCTCTGCCTGCTTTTTCAATCTCTATTGTTTTTTACTGTCCAAGTTATAATGTTGTTTCTAGTTTTCTAAATTAGCTTTGGCCCCAGACCTCCCCTCTTTCCGAAGACAGTGCAAGACCTGGCTGTTCCACCGGGCCTTCATTCTTTAATTAATTTTAAATTGTATATTTTGTGTTTATTTTATTATTTTTAATTATTATTATCATTATTATTATTATTATTATCATCATTATTATAATTATGTTATTATTGCTATGTTTTGTAAGCCACCCCGAGCTGTTCTGTGAGCAGGAGGGTGAGGGGTAGAAATATAATTAATTAATTAATTAATTAATTAAATAAAATATTAGCCTTGAGACCCAATTTTGAGACTCCACTTCAAGGGGAAACTGCAGGACCTCCAATACCCCCAAATCGGCCATCCTGTACCAGTATACAAACTTCACCCAAATTGCACCATATACTTGTGGTCATTGGTCAAAGATTTGAGAGATAACAACACAGTATCCAAGAAATTACCAGAGTAATTAAAAGCAGTAAATTTTTCAACTGTCAAACAGAAGGCTGAAACAACCATGGTTCTGGACCTCCCCAGATGAAGAACTGGTCTCTGGGATAGGAGGTTTGGACTCACAATGAGATGTTGCGGGCCTCTCACTACCATGCTGATGACATCGGAGAAACAGGGCCTCCTTGGCCAGTGCAGTGCCACCAGGAACACACAACCTCCTCTCTCTTTGGTCTTCTGAAATATTCAAGGGATGAGGGGAAAAGAAGTCAAAGCTTAAAGAAGCCCCTTGGGCCACCTGAGACGGAACAGCCAGGCCACTGTTCCTGGGTCGTTCATCCTGGAAAGGAACTTGGAGACCTTGTGATTACTAGTTGATGCAAAGACTGGTCCATCACCAGTGGACCAAAATGACTCGCAATGTCCTGGAATGTCCTGGCAGCCTCCAATATGGACCATTCCCCCATATCTCGTTTCTGATGACTGAGCCAGTCTGCTTGGATATTTAGGGAACTCGCAATGTGCCTTGACCGAGGCTAGGTGTACTTCCACCCAGCTGAACAGTAGTGATGCTTCTGTTGGGGCTTGGAACTGGAAACCCCTTGCCGGTTGCATACACCATCACACGCCTGTGTGCACAAGGATGCATCCCCCTTCCAACTCAACCAGAACACTGAAGCAGAGCTAGGTGAATGGATTTCAGTTTCAGGGCATGGATGACAAGAAGTCCCCTGGCTGGAGTGAGCAGATGATGGATCTGAGCATCTACATGCAGAACTACCTGCGCTTCCTGCTTTCATTCAGGGATCCGAGGCCAAGGATTGCCCTGACATAACCATTCTTTTTGGGCACTGTGAAGAAAAAAGAGTAGACAACGCAGTATACCTCTGGGACACAGGCACCACCTCCATGGCTCCTATATATCCATGAGGTGTTTAGTGGCTCCCAAAGTTGGTCTTTGGCAATATTCCTTGATGTGGGAGAAGACAGGAAATGATCCTTTGGGGGGAAGGTGAACTTTATCAAGTACCGCTGAGAAATTGTCTCTCACCCAGTTGTCCAATGATGATGTTGCCCACTGGTCTGAAAAGTGCCCTGATCAGAGGTTCCAACGGGAAGGAGCATCAACAGTCAGGCAGACTATTGGGTTGGGCTGTTGGAGGCAGGGTGTTTTTTTTTCTGAAGCTGGACTGGTTATATATACCCTTTTGCTTTTGCCACCTGTACGTAGCAGGGCATCACTCCCTACATGGCCAGTGTCTACTTTGGCCCCCAAGAGCAGGAATGCGGATGTAAGGAATTTCCAGGCACTACTTTTGTGGAATTGAAAGTCAGTGCTTTCTGCTTCCTCCAGTTCTGTGGTAAGAGCATTGTTCATTGCTTACCTGGAAGACTTGCCACCTTGACAACAAGCTCCTGCCAAGACAGATTTAGAATGTAGGTCCAGATTTAAAAGGTAGGTTCATGGTCCAAGTCAGATGGAGTGTTGAGCCACTGGAATGTCAAGCCGCTAGGTTTGTCACCATAGCCTGAATGTACAGCTGTACAGCATCTAAGGTGACATCAGAGGCATGCGAGGACAAATGTCGCTGCGAGGGCAAATTTCTCAAAGCTGTCTTTCAAGTTCTTAGCCTCCACCTTCTCTAAGGCAGAGTCCCAGAGAGAAAGTGCTCTGCTGAAGCTTAAGGCTGAGGCCTGAAGAGCTAGGGAAGATGCTTCAAAGTTATTACTTCCTCTTCCTTCCTCACTCAGAATTTCTTCCCTGTAACTAAGCTACTAAGTTAGTTCCCTGTAGTTAAGCTAAACACATAGACCTGCAACTTCTCAACCTCATGGATGTATTCTTAAGAACATAAACATAAGAACATAAGTAGTGCCCATATTGGGTCAGACCAATGGTCCATCAAGCCCAGCATCCTGTCTCCGACAGAGGCCAATCTCTTTCTCTTGTGAGAAGTACCATGTTGTTCCAGCCCCCAACAGTAAGAGGTTACGTTCCCAAAATCTACTAGGCCAATAGTCATTAATGGACCTATCCTCCAAGAACTTATCCAGTTCCTTTTTAAAAAAAACAAGCTACACTACTGGTCATGACCATTTTCTCTGGCAGTAAGTTCCACAAGTTAACTGTGAGGTGAGTGAAAAAATACTTTCATTTGTTTTAACTCTAATATGAGTTAATTTCATGGAGTGTCCCCTTGTTCTAGTACTCTTAGAGAGGGTAAATAACTGCTCCCTATTTACGTGTTCCACCAACTCATGATTTTATAAATGTCTATCATATCCCCTCCCAGTCATCTCTCCTTCAAGCTGAAGAGCCAACCTATCAAGCCTCTTTTCATACGGGAGTCGTTCCATATCTTTGATCATATTTGTTGACCTTCTCTGCACCTTTTCTAGGTCTACGTATTTTTTGAGATGAAACGACCAGAACTGCACACAATACTCCAGGTGCAGTCCTATCATAAATCTAGAGAGGGGCATTACAAATTTTTCAGTTTTATTCTCTATCCCTTTCCAAATGATTCCGAACATTCTGTTTGCTTTTTTGACTGTCGCTGCACACCGAGCTGAAGATTTCAATGTATTGTCCACAATGACTCCAAGATCCCTTTTCCTGAGTGGTAACTCCTAATTTAGAACCCAGCATTGTATAGATAGAGTTTGGGTTATTTTTCCCCATGTGCATCACTTCGCACTTGTTCACATTCAATTTCATCTGCCATTTGGATGCTCAATCACCTAGTCTCACAAGATCCTCCTGCAATTCTTCACAGTCCGATTGGGTTTTAACTACCTTGAATAACTTTGTGTCATCTGCAAATTTGATCACCTCACTCTTCACTCCTTTCTCGAGATCATTAATGAATATATTAAACAACACCAGTCCTAGTACAGATTCCTGGGGCACTCCACTAGTTACTGCTCTCCACTGTGATAACTGACCATTTAGTCCTACTCTTTCCTTCCTATCTTTTAACCAGTGGCCAATCCATGATAGGATCCCATGACAGGATAGCCTCTTATCCCATGACACTTTAATTTCCTCAAGAGTCTCTGATGAGGGGCCTTCTGAAAGTCCAGATACACTATATTGACCTGCTCACCCTATCCACATGCTTATTTACCGTCTCAAAGAATTCCAATAGGTTTGAGATGCATGACTTCCCTTTCCTAAATCCATGTTTCCATCTCTCTCTTGTCTCCCTTTCCCTTGTCTCTCTTTGGCCATTCTGAAGTGGACACAGCTGACAGGCGGGTCCATGGGGGCTGGGTGGAGTAACGATGCACTGCCCACCCACCTCAGGTGAGGGATTCAAATGGACACTGGCCAAGGAGGCAACAGTACAGTCCCACAACATACATTGGAAAGGTCAAGGTGGTGTCACAGTGGTCCCAAAGGGGAGCTATCTCCCGGAAAGGTAACACCTGCTGCACAGATAGGTGAGCCCAAAGTGGCAGGGATCCCAGGCTCAGGGCGACGAAACAAGGTACTGAACGACCCACACAAGCAGCCCGAAGCGCGATGACAGGGGCCGCTGGAGAGGAAAACCCAGAACTGCACTGATAACAGAACGGCATGACAAGGATGGTGGGAACACACATTGGCAGCCTAAGGACAATCCCTGCAAAACCCCTTCCCTCCCGCTCCCTGGATGAGGAGAGCAGATCACCCCCTGCAGTAATGAGAACACGGACAGCGCTGTTCAGAACAATACAAACAAACATTTTAATCAAAACAGCAGAAGGAAAAACAACAAACTAGGGATGCCTCCTCCAGGCCCTGCTCCACCGAGTGCTCTGGGCCAGGAGGAGGTCGTGCACCTGCCAGCGGATGTCAAGGAGAACCTCCATAACCTCACTGCACTCCCCTGCTCTCTCCCACATAAGCGCTTGCACCGAAAGAGAGAAAAAGAGAGATCCACATGAAGGACATGCCCCCCTCAGCACACATCCTCTTGTAGCCCACAGTGGGGAAAGGGTGGGTGATATGAAAGCACAAAGTGGGGTCACTCACGGGCCTCTTGGTCATTGTGGCTGCCCTCCACAGTTGACCGCTGCCTGCAGGTCCTGGGCAATCTCAGCTAGGACCTTCAGGACTATAACAGCAGCATCTGTAGTAATAATAATAATAATAATAATAATAATAATAATAATAAAAAAAACCACGTTCTGTAGTAGCAGACTCAGAACATGGCAGCACACAGCCCATACACGCATCCCCAAGCACCCATAGGTAGTTCCACGAGGCTTTGGGCTGGCCAATCCATGATCATCACTGCACCCATGGAGCAAAATGCAGGTGTTTTGGGTCATGGCCTAACAGGGACAAAATCAAGATGTGGAAATACACTTACAGAGGACATGTGGGGAGGGGGGGTGGCGGCGTGGCCAGGGCCATGACCAGGCCACGCGTAGATCACAGTGAGGCTAGGGGGAGAGAAAGGGATGGGACATTAACAAACACACCAGAGCTGATAAATAAAAAGTCACATGGAGGGAGCACTCTATCCCATCCATGAAGGCCATTTGTGGTAGCCATGGCTGATGGGATGGGTGCAGCGCTCCAACAATTCTTGCAGGCCACTGGAGGTGCTGTTCAGAAGCATCCGCAATTTGCAGAGGACATGCATGCATTGGTTCCAGCATACAGCTCAGCACTGGACCTCCATGCTGGACACGCAGAGCAGTCTTTATGGCAACAGCGCATATCTCAGACGGAGAAGGGCATGGATGAAATTGCGGGCAATAAGGTGGTCCAAACAGGCCAGGCAGATGTGGATGAACTCTCTTCTGAGGGGGGGGATTCACATGAATCCTGGTTCCTGATAACACACTGTTCTGGTCACCTACGGCATTCGCCAAACCATCCCCACAGAGAGAACGGCGTGGGTCCAGTACAGGAGCGAAAACTGTTGAGACACCATCCTGGCCACCTGGGGGAATGATCAGCGGATGGAGCATTTTAGAATGTCGCAGTCTAGTATCCCACCTTGCTTGTATCCTACGGCGACACCTGCAGAAGGGAACTACCAGCATGAGGGAACTTATGCCAGTAGAAAATGACGTGGCCATAGCTGTTTGGAGGCTTGTGACCCCTGATTTCTGCCACAGTATGGCACAGCAACTTGAGGTGGGAACTTCCACAGGCTCCAAGATCCTCATTGAGGTGTGCACGGTCATTGTGGAGGGACTCATGGACTGGGTGATCCAGCTGGTTGACCCTGAGGAGGTTATCAATGGCTTCACTGCAATGGGATTACCCCACTGCACTGGGCTCATAGACAAGACCCGCATTCCCATAATCCATCCCCCAAAAAGCAAGGACGACTATCTGAATAGGAAGGATCGGTTCTCTGTGTCCCTGAAAACTGTCATGGACCACAGGGGCCACTTCGAGGACATCGTTATCCGAGTGTCGGGAAGGAGCCCTGATGCAAGGATTCTCTGAACGTCACCTTTCTTCACACAGATGTACATGGAGGAAACTGCCCCAAATACATTCAGGGTTATCGAGGGTGTGGCCATGCATCCCATTATCTTCAGAGATCCAGCCTATTCAGTCATGCTGTGGTTGATGAAGGCATACCCCGTGCCAAAAACACCTGCCCAGCTGATCTTTAACGCTAAACTGTGCTCCGCCTGCTGTGCTGTGCAACGCGCATTTGGGGTTCTGAAAATGCAGTGGTGCTTCTTGTGGAATAGAAACGAACTCGACCTGGATAAGGCCCCCACGCTTGTGATAGTGGCATGTATACTCCACAATAACTGTGGGACCCGGGGGGATGGGGAAGGAGCCCTTGACTATCCTCTGTCACCTTCTATGGATGATCTGGTGCCTCTGTTCCAATGGGGCTGCAGTGGCACAGAGAGGCTTTTATCCCACTGGAACCAGGACACCGTTGCTCACCACACTGCCCACATGCAGGGCGGACAGTGAGTAGGCAACTGCTTCCCCAACACCCTCCATGGTCTGCACCCATCTGTATATATCTCTATATCACTTCACTGTGGTGAATGGGCCTATGACCGCTTTCTTTCTTTGCTGCAGCTGTTAAGAGGATGGGAATCAAATGGGGGGAAGCTCCATCCCCACTGTCAGATTGATTTCCTACTGGAGAGGGCAAAGGGATTGTGTTTGACACCTGTGGCCCATACATTCCCCTCCTGGCCATGATCCCGGAGCCTTCCGTTCAACCTGTTGGCCCTTTCCACCTTGGGTGAAAATGCCTGAACATGATGCACGTGGCGAAGGGATGGATTCCAATAATGGCACAGTGGGCACAATTTCCCCGTCCATGCAGAAGACCTGATTCACCTCACTGTGGAACGGCATTGTGCGGCCAACCCGGGAGATGTGGTAGGGGTAGAAGTGGAGCTGGTGCTCACCGATGACGGGAAGGCATAACTGTCAACTGTTATCTGGCTCTCCCTCTGCAGCTTCTCTCCAGGGCAATCTCCCCCATTCCTTCCTGGGCGCACGCCGGCTTAACTGGCTGTCAGAGGGGAGTGAGCCTGTGTCCCGCCAGGTTCTTCAGGTGGTGGAGGCAGCTGTGCTGATGCTCATCTGTCAAGGGTCATGGTACCTGTCAGCTGTCGTGTTGCTCCCCCCTGCGGCTCCTTGGGGCAATGTCCCCTGCCCCTGCCTGGGGTGCAGCGAGCTTACCTGGCTGTCACAGCATGTCTGTTCATGGTGCTGGCTCTTTTCTTTTTTGGGGTTGGGGCCATGGGTGTTGTTGGAGCCAGCACACCCATCTCTTCAGTAACGTTTCCTTCAAGGGCTCCTGTATTGCGAGGCGGTGGGGGTTGGTTGCCAGCCATGCCTGCCGCTTCTCCATGGTGTTGGAGGACCTGTCCCATGGGTGGGTGTGCTGCCCTGTGCCCACGGGCTGGTGAAAAGTTAACACCCAACCCCATCCATGCCCCCACACGGAGTAACCCGGCTTTTTCCCGGTTGCTCCGTGAGGGGAGGGTGTGTGTGTGTGGGAGCGCACCCACCCACCACCACTTTTACACGGACATTTGCACACGTGGGGGATTGGTGGACCTGTGTGTTTGTGTCTTCGACTGTAAGCTCTCTGCGGTGGGGACCGGTCTATAAACTACTGATTGTACGGTGCCAGGTACACTGCTCACACTATATATATAATACAACAATAATAAATAATATGTCCCTTCCTATCTAATGGGTCCTCCCTCAGCTAGTAGAGCAGCAGACCTAGCTGGATTAGCTGCTGCTGCATCTACCATGTGCAAACTACCCAGCTGCTCTTGGGGATGGAGTAGAAGCACCTCATATACTTACTAAGCCCCTTAAATCTGACATGTTGCTCCCACGTTTCGTTAATGGCATCTAGATAACACTGAGCCAGCGGGAGGTGAGGCAGCCTAAATCCTCTGCTTTGGAAAGGCCTTCTTGTTTTCCTTAAGGGGATTCTGGTTCTGGTGCACAGGAGGAAGGGAAAGCTCTAAAATCAAGACCACCTTTCCTAGCAGTATCTCGTAACGCTCAGCTTCAAACAATCTAACCCATGTGGTTGCTCTTGCCTCTGCTGTTCTGCTTGGAGTCCTGTTCTGCTTGGAGCAATCCCTTTTCTTGCCCCTTTTGCCTCTCTTATGAGAGGAGGAACAGGAGAGAGGAGGAAGAGGAGAAAGAGTCCCTCAAAGAGACAAAGGGGTTATGTGAGGAAGACTCCTTAGGCCTGGGTGCGTGCCCCCTAGGGGAGCAGCTGTGGCCTCTAAGGGCGCTAGGGCCAGCAAAGGGAGATGGAGTGCTCTCTAACAGGCAAGCTCAGACCCACTGCCTCATTCTCCAAATTACTGGGTGGGGGGTTCCCCCCGCCCCCGAAAGCAATGCCAGGAGGTGGGGGCATGAGACAGCCTGCCTCCCCAGGCACACCAACACTGCCTCACGTACATTGTCTGGAGCCTGCCTACCGCTGAGTGAGGAGGGACATAACTCATAAGTTCTGACTGTCCACCCTGTGAATAGAGAGAGTATAGAATTTCACCGTCAGTCTGCATTTCCATAGCCCTGTTTTCACATGCACACCGCTCCCGTGTTTATTCTCACACACTGGATGCTACCTCCGATCCTTGGCTCAGTGCACTATGGGATGTTTTGTCTTGCATGCATAGTAATTGTGATGTGTGGGTGTGGGCAAGGCTGCACCTCTTAGGAGACAAAGTATGCATGGCCTGAACATGCAGAGGCACAGAACAGTGGGCACATCCCAAATCCTTATTGCCACTGTTGTGGGGGAGAGGATTTGCCTGTGTGGGCCTGGATGTGGCCTCATACCCTTGCTGCCTTGCAAGGCTAGAACCAGTCCATTAGAGGCATCAAGTGGCACCAACAAAATAGGTGTGGGGTGGAGAGACGGATTGTGTGGGCAAGTTTGGTATGTGCCATCATAATGCTCAGAGCAGCCCATCCATCGCTGTGACATGGCGGTTGTTCCTCTCACACCCCTCCTCATTATGCAACTATTCCCTATCACCAGCAAAACACAGTATAGTGAATTCTCCAACATGCTACGGCCGCACCCACCCGGCGCCATTCCAGAGAGGAAAAGAAGTTCTACAAAATGTGTCTAGGTTTAATGTGCACTGGCAAGACTTACTAGATTTCAGAGCCATGAGGAAGGAAAGAAGGATCCTATACTTCTCATTTCTCCACATCCCACTGATCACTGGGATGGTCAGAGAGTCATAAGTGAGGATAATCGCTGCAGCTTTTTGAGGAGCTGCTGACAAGTCCCACGTTCACATGTCCACACGTACAAAACTGTGCACAATTAGCTACACAGAAGTGTGGATATTTCGGTGAGTGGAACCACCCATATTTCTTTAGAGGGGAGATTAGATTGCAAATTAGTGCATCTCGGCTCTTGAACATACATATCACATCAAATCCTTAGCCAAAGTCGCTCTGTATTTTTTTAATTTGTTTGCTTGATGATTATTTTTTTCATCACATTTTTTCATCTTTGATTATGAAGATGTCGATGGGTTTTCCCATTTGTAGAGGCCCCTGCTTCTGCTCTGATCCCATCTGAAGGAAGTGACTGGTGGAAGAGATGAATGGAATTTCTCAGTGGCAAACGCTTGCCAAGAATGAAGCCGTGTGCACAAATGGCTGACTGTTCATGCTCCAACAGTACAGCGTACTGTAACCATTTTCCAAGTCCTCCTAGGCTGCTCAGCAGCAGTCAAGAAGGGGACTGAGAGAGTTAATTATGTTTTCTGGCATATTAACAGTACAGTACAGTGATACAATACAGTCTAATGATCACCAGCGGACCTGTGAAATAGTTCATTATATATCAGGCTGCTCACTGTAACAAGTTTTGGCAATATGCAATGGACAGAAATGGCTCTTGATGTTGGGACTGTTATAAATGGGGTCATTAGAAGCAGGGTTTGTTACAGTGAGGTTTGACTATGTATTTTAAGAATGAAAAAGAAACAATGGAGAATCTTATCCTGGAAAAGGTGTGGAATGGGCCCAAGGTGTCCACCCCTAGGGGGCACATTGGAAGCCTAAAGCCTTACAGTTTATTCTGACACAGCATTGGTAGCTCAATAAAATTTAGGTTCAAAACTGTCACGGCGCAGCGCCGTGGGGTCAGAGAGGAGGGGGGATGCGGGCTGAGAGCGAACACTCCCTGGCGCAGCAAGGACCCCTCCCGAACACTTGCCTGGTCCCGCCCCTGAAGCAGCGGGACGCTCACCAGGCAGCGCCACAGGCCTCTCCCTCCCCGCAGCCAGACACCTCCCAGCTTGCAGCTCCGGCTCCGCCCCAGCGCAGTGCGCGCTTGGCAGCAGAGCATGCTCGGCGGGGGGCGGGGCCTCC
Source organism: Sphenodon punctatus (assembly GCA_003113815.1). Lineage (NCBI taxonomy): Eukaryota > Metazoa > Chordata > Lepidosauria > Sphenodontia > Sphenodontidae > Sphenodon > Sphenodon punctatus. The sequence goes on along the minus strand of QEPC01002056.1, from coordinate 1,330,080 downwards.
TCCTGATCACAAGGGCTCCCACCCGGGGCAACCAGGAAGTGTATAAAGATGCCGGCGGGGCAACAGCTCCCCGCCGGTATTCGCTGAGAGAAGCTGGCCCCTGTCCTTTGTTGCGAAAGCTAAGTCTTGGAGTAGTTGTTGAGTTGTGGTGATTGGTGATTGTGCTATTGTACCTTGCCTTGCTAAATCTTTGTCCCCCTCCCCCCCTCTTTGTAAGATCTGTGTGACTGAGCCTCCTGCACTCCCTTCCTTATAGTCCCTGACTGGTCCGTGGTTTGTGATCCCTTGCCTGTGTTCCGCTCCCTGTGATCCACCTTTTAGGTTGTGTGTACTCCCCGATCCCTCCCTGACCTGAGCCTCTCCACTCCCCCTTCCCTTCTCCCCTCCTACACCCCGGTTCCTTCCCCTTTGCCCCTGTCACCTTGCCACCCTTCCCCCTCTGCACTCTGGTGCCCAGGCCCGTGTGTTGTGGTGAGGTGAGCAACTGGTAACCCTCCTATTAATATCTTTCCCTGTGGCACATTCTCTCCTCCCCAATAATGACACGGGTTGCCTTCTAAGATCAAAGGAAAGCCCACCCTACACCCTGAGGGGATTACTGGCACCCCAGTGTGCCAGCGGAGAGACGGCCCCGTGGTTATTCTTCTTTCCTGGCCCAGGGGCATCTCCTCTTGTCCTGTGTCTTCTCTCCCTCGTCCCCCCCCTCTAACAAAAACAGACAATAGCTTAGACATGAAAGACAATATTAAAAAAAAGAATCCAAAAGAGTCAAGTACAAATTCACTAAAATATTCAAAACCAATTAGGTTGGTCTGCCTCCTGAGACTTATGGAGCCAATTGGATTCCAGAGCTGTCTGGGGGATATACCCACTGATTTTGAGAGCTGCAGATGGCGTGGTTGAGTTGTAGAACACCACACTGACCAAGGCCATCGACTTGGTAGCACCCATGGTAGCATAGGTCATCCTGGTTTACGGGGGACCTGCGGCAGATGAAGCAGGAGGAAAGGCAGTTGGAGCGCAGGTGGCGTTCGACTCATGCTGAAGCTGACCAATTGCACCATACATTGTTTTTGAAAGACTATGGCATGGCTAAGGTGGCGGCAAAGACTGCCCTCCTCTCTACCATAATGTCTGCAAAGTCCTGTCCTGTGGAGCTATTCCAGGCAGTGAACAGCTGTCATCTTCTGCCCACTGTGAGGAATTTAATACCTACTTTGCAGAAAAAATTGCTCGTATTCACCTCGACTTGGGGGCTGCTAGTTCTTTGGCAGAGGCAGAGTTTGGGGCTGCGGAGGCTCAAGCTTGTCCTGTTTATTTGGTTCAGTTTCAGTTGGTGTTACCTACCAAGGTGGCACATGTCCTTGGGGCAATGCAGGCAACTAGTTGTAAATTAGATCCTTGCCCGTTGTCCTTTGCCATCTGGGGTTGTCCATGCCTCCCTTTGTGAGGGCAGGGTACCAGAAGCCCTCAAGATGGCAGTTGTTCGGGCCCTGCTCAAAAAATCACTTGACGCTGAGTCCTTGGGCAACTATAACCACGTCTTTAGGGAAGGTTATTGAATAGGTGCTTGCCAGGCAGTTGAAGGGACATCTAGATGCAATAGATGTTATACTCATGTTAGTCTGGCTTCCATCCTGGGTATAGCACCGAGATTGCACTTGTGTCGTTGGTCGACGATCTTCGCTGTGAGATTGACAGGGGGATATTGTACCCTGTTGATCCTTTTAGATCTTTCAGCGGCCTTTGATACAGTTGACCATGAGGTGTTGACGACATGGCTGCGGGATCTGACAGGGATTTGCCGGACAGCTCTAGGGTGGTTCTGTTTGTTCCTGTCGGGAAGGTTTCAGCAAGTGGTCCCACAGAGTTCCATCCTGCCTCCCCCTCCTGTTCATTGTGTATCTAAGGCCCCTGGGTGAAATTGTGTGTAGCTTTGGGGTGGATTGTCTTCAATATGCGGATGACACCCAAATCTACTTATCCTTTTCATCTGACCCAGGCCCTGCAGTCTCGATGCTGCTTACCCAGTGCCTGGCTGCTATTGGGGCGTGGATGCGGGTGAGCCAACTGAAGCTGAATCCAGACAAGACTGAGGCGATGATGGTTGTCCTGGGGGGGATTGACACTCCCATCATTGATTGTGTCCTCCCTCCCCTCGCTACTCAGTTGTGTAGCCTGGGAGCGCTCCTGGATCCTCAGCTGCACCTGGAAGATCAGGTTGTGGCTATTGCCAGGAGTGCCTTTCGCCAACTCCATCTGGTGAGAAGACTGCGTCCCTTTCTTCCCACTGGGGATCTGGCCACCATCCTCCATGCCTTCATTATCTCGAGGCTAGACTACTGCAATGTGTTCTACATGGGGCTACCCTTGGAAGACTGTTCGAGGACTGCAGCTCATGCAGAATGCGGCAACCCACCTCTTGATGAGGGCGGGTCGCCGGGAGTCCATTACACCAGTGCTTGAGAGTCTCCACTGGCTGCCTATAGCATTCTAGGCACAATTCAAGGTGCCGGTTTTGACCTTTAAATCCCTAAATGGCTTGGGCCCTACATATCTGAAGGATCACCTTTCTCCTTATGTTCCTTTGCAGCCTTTAAGATCTGTCAAGGGTGTCCTCTTGCAAGTTCCATCGTTGGCTTAGTTTCATCTGACTTGGGCCTGCAGAGAGGCATTCTCGGTGGCTGTCCTGCAGCTTTGGAAGGAACTCCCTTGGAGGTTCTCCTGAGCCCTAGTTTGAATGTCTGCCGGAAGCAGTGCAAGACCTTTTTATTTGGCCAGGCATAGACTGGGGGGAGGGCGATGGGGTGTTTTTTGGTTTTGTGGGGTTTTAATTACTTATTTTACATTTGTATTTTTATATGTGTTTTGTCAGCCTTCCTGAGCCTTCGGGGATAGGGAGGGATATAAATAAAAATAAATAAATGAAATAAATAAAATGACCCTAATCTCTACAATCAAATTAAGTTGTACAAAACTAGCAGATTTGCCTAATATTTATAAAGAAAAACATAAAATATAAAAAATAAGAAACATTAAAAATTAAGTAAATAATTTTTTATTCTTCTTTGGAATTCAACTATCAGCTCAAAGAACACGGATTGTTATGGTTCTTTTCATTATTGTTGGCAGGAAGGGGGTTGATGTCACTTCCTTACAGAGCATCTTGGCTTGGAAAACATGAAAGAAAACTCTAGTCCAATGGCATTACCTACATACGGTTGGTCTAGAGAAGTAAGCTGAACTCAAGCTTTTTCTTGCACGTACACCACACAGTTGACGTTACAAGACACTCTGACAATAACTATGTGTCTCATAGTGCAATGTCTGGTTGATTCACAGTAAAATGCTGATGTGGCCCTTTTAATGACTCCGGGGCATGCTGCAAACAACTTCAAAATTAAATAAAACTGTTTAGAAATAATTGTATTAAACAGCTAATTATCTAGCATGCAAGAGGAACACAGCTTCATGATTCGCTTCCTTTCCTTCCATTTGTGTAAAATGCTAAAGACCAGATAACTGAGTAAGGAGTAAGAAAGATTAGAGGCTCACCACCATGCTGCTGCCCCATAACACAGCGCAGATTGACCCATCTTTTCATAAAGTAGGCTGCAATGCAAAAACTGTCACCTGCGATATAAAACAGAGTAATAAACGTGTTATTGGTTCGCATAATTGATTAGCCTGCCCAGTGGGAGTCCTAGAATTCAGGGAACACAAAGGCTTTGTGAGGCTTAAAAATAGCTTTGTGGTTAAGGCACTGCACTAGAACTCAGGAGATCTCGGTTGCCTCTCTCAGTGCAATAAATATTCTCCGCTCCGACGACTCTAAAGTTGGAGAGGGAAGGGACAGGGCCATACACCACACCACTAACTCAGTTATTGGGGCCAAATGAGTGCAAAGGAGATGTATATTGCCAACTATGTCAATGTTCTGTTGGGTGGTGTGTTCAGTAGCCCTAGAGCCTTAAACATTGGCACGAGCATTCTTTTCTCCTAGGAAGGCAACCCAGCCTTCCTAATTGAAGGGAGAGAAGTGACAAGAATGATTAAACATTTAAAGCATTGTTCAAGCTGTAGCTGATCACCTGTATTAATTCCATATCTACAAAGCATGATTAAAGAAAAACATTGCTATCTATTTCCATTTTGGCAGCCACCAGCTTTTGGACAAATTATAGGAGAGGTTAGTCAAATCAAAAAGATTATTACAGTACTTGGTACTTATAGAGAGAAACGGTTGTTGTGACAATACAGAGCCTTTCACTTCGTGACCTTAGTGTTACTGAAGTGTTTATTTATTATTTTACCCCCACTCTTCTCCAGGCACTCAGGGAGGCGTACAACATCAAAAATATAAAATACAATAAAATACATTAAAATCCCTTAAATCCTCATCATTATCCACCCACCCACCCACCCCACTCTTTATCCTTGCCACCCGCCAATCCTCCTCCTCCCCAGGCCCCTCTACCTAATCCCACCCAACCCTATTCCTGCCTGTCAAACATCTGGCCGAACAAAAAGGTCTTGCATCTCCTCCGGAAGATGAACAGGCTCCATCTAAGGCAGAGCTGCAAGGGGAGGGAGTTCCATAATTGTGGCACAGCAAACAAGAACGCCCCCCTGAGCACCCTCAATGTCTTCACGGGCAGTTGGCACTTTCAAGAGGGCACCCTCGGCTGACCTCAGAGGACACGGCAGGACATAGGGGAAGAGGCGGGTCTTTCAGAAACCTGGGGCCCATCTGTCTAGGGCTGTCTAGGTTAAAACCAGCACCATGAATTGTACATTTGCTATTGGCAGTCAGTGCAGACTCTGGAGCACCAGTGTAATGTGTTCCCGCCAACCCGTCCCAACAAAAGGCAGGCCGGGTAAAGGTGGGAAGAAGGGCTGTAGCAGTGGATGATTCGATCATTAGAAATATCGATAGTTTGTTTGTGACAGTAATGAGGACCACACTGCCAACTGCCTGCCAGGTACGAGGGTTGCGGACCTCACACAACGTCTAGACAGGATTGTAGCAAGTGCTGGGGAGGAGCCGGTTATCATGATCCATGTTGGCACCAATGACATAGGAAGGTCTAGAAAGGAGGTTCTGGAGGCTAAATTTAAACTTCTAGGAAGAAGGTTGAAATCCAGAAGCTCCAGGATGGCGTTCTCTGTTCCATACGCAGGGCCTGCTCATAAACGTGTGGATGTAACGATGATGCAGGGATGAGGGATTTTGATTTGTTAGGAATTGGGGAACTTTTGGGGGAAGATAGAGCCTATACCGGAATCCCCTTAACCAAAATGGAACCAGAGTGCTGGCGCTAAAACTCAAAAAGGTGGGGAGATTGGAAAAAAACAAAACAACCACCATCCCAAACCCACTACACGAACATTTAAATTTAAAACAGGCAACTATGCAAGAATGAGGAAACTAGTTAGAGGGAAACTAAAAGGAGCAGCTGTGAGAGTTAAATACATACAAGAGGCATGGAGATTACTTAAAACCATCTTGGAAGCACAGATTAAATGTATTCCACAAATTTAAAAAGGTAGCAAGAGGACCAAACATTTATCAGCGTGACTAAATGGGGAGGTGAAGGATGCTATTAGAGCCAAAAAGGCGTCCTTTAAACAATGGAAAACTACTACTAATGAAGAAAATAGAAAAGAGCAATAAGCATTGCCAAATTAGATATAAAACGCTTATAAGACAGGCCAAGAGGGAATCTGAGGAGCAACTCACTAAAAAAAACAAAAAATAATATTTTCCAAGTCCAGCAGAAGCAAGAAGCGTGCTAGAGAGTCGGCTGGGCTATTCGATGACCGGGGGGTGAAATAGGCACGCAGAGAGAATAAGGACATTGCAGATAAGATGAACGAATGATTTGCTTCTGTCTTCACTGTGGAGGATGTTAGGGAGATACCTACGCCAGACCGAGTATTTGTAGGTGAAGAATTGGAAGAACTGTCACAAATAAAATGCGACTCTGGAGGAGGCTCTAGAGCAAACTGACAAACTAAACAGTAACAAATCACCAGGACCAAATTATATTCATCCTCGAGTTCTGAAGGAACTCAAATATGAAGTTGTAGACCTACTATTAGTAACTTAGGCAATTGACTAGTTACTCCTCTCCACTGTAAAAACTGACCATTTAGAGCTTCAGAGATCTGCACTGGGACCAGTGGTGTTTCATATATTCATTAATGATCTGGAGAAGGAAGTAAAGAGTGAGATGGTCAAATCTGCAGATGACACAAAGCTATTCAAGGTAGTTAAAACCCGAACAGACTGAAAAATTGCAGAAGGATCTTGAGAGACTGGGCATCTATATGGCAGACGTGGACAAGTGCAAAGTGATGCACGTAGGAAGAAATAAACCATACTATATCTATACAATGCTGGGTTCTAAATTAGGAGTTACCACTCAGGAAAAGGATCTTGGAGTCATTGTGGACAATACATTGGGTGTTATTACACACACATTTCTCCTGCATGTCTGCCATTACATCCTGAATTTTCTATGTGTCTAAAATCACTCACCCAGATCTTAAACATCTGGCTCTTTGAACTTCTGCATAGAACTTCTCCCAGAACTTTTGTGTGTAAAAAGTTCTCCCGGTAAACTGCTTTGCTCCAGGCAGCTGTGGTCACTTGGTTTCCATGGCAGCCTGTCACGTCTACAGCTGTGGCTACTTTAGGCTGCCTCAGGGCAGTGTTTGTGTGAAGAATGCATCCAGGAACTGCCTCAGCAGCACGTATGAGAAAAATGCATCCAGAACTTACTTGTGGACTTGTAAACCCAGAAGACTGAAAAATCCGGAACTTTAAGAGGTGTGTAAAAATGCCCATTTAAATCCTCAGCTCAGTGTGCGGCAGCCGTCAAAAAAGCAAACAGGATCAGGAAGGAATCAGTTGGAAAGGGATAGAGAATAAAACTGAAAATACTGTAATGCTTCTATATAAATCAATGGTATGACCACACCTGGAGTATTGTGAACAGTTCTAGTTGCCCCATCTCAAAAAAGACACAGTGGAACTAGAAAAGGTACAGAGAAGGGAAACAAAAATCATCAAGGGTATGGAACAGCTCCCCTATGAAGAGAGGCGGGATAGGTTGAGGCTTTTCAGCTTGGAGAAGAGACGACTGAGAGGAGATACGCATACGATCAAAGTTTATAAAATGATGAGTGGTGTGGAAGATGTAAACAGGGACCGGTTATTTATCTCTCAGAGCACTAGAACAAGGAGTCACTCCATAAAATTATCTGGCAGCAGATTTAAAACAAATAAGAGAAAGTATTTTTTCACTCAGTGCACAATTAATTTGTGGAATTTGCTGCCAGAGGAAGTGGTTAGGACCGGTAGTGGAGCTAGTTTTAAAAAGGGACTGGATGAGTTCTTGGGAGGATGGGTCCATTAATGGCTATTAGCCAAGTAGGTTTGGGGGATGTAACCGCTTACTGTTGGGGGCTGGAACAAGGAATGGATTGCCCATTGTAACCTGTTGGGTACTTCTTCCAAGAGACAGAGATTGGCCGCTGTCAGAGACAGGATGCTGGGCTTCATGGACCACTGGTATGACACAGTACGGCACTACTTATGTTCTCATGTTCTGCACCAACTGCAGTTTCCAACAGTCTTCAAGGGCAGCCCCATATAGAGTGCATTGCAGTAGTCTAGCCTCGAGGATACAAAGGCATAGATGAAAGTTGCCAGATCCAAATCTGATAGAAATGGTCGCAGCCTTCTCGCCAGATGAAGTTGGTAAAAAGCACTCATAGCCACAGCCTCAACCTGACAATCCAGACACAGCAGTGGATCCAAGACCACCCCAAGGCTGTGAACCTGAGTGACCAAGGGAGGCCAGACCCCATCAATGACAGGGGACCCCACCTCTCCCAGGTCACAAGATTATCTAGTTATCATCACCTCAGTCTTGTCTGGATTCAGCTTCAGTCAGCTTGCCTGCATCCTGTCCCCAACGGCAGTCAGGCACCAGGTAAGCACGGAGACTGCAGCACCTGGGTCAGATGAAAGGGAGAGAAAGAGCTGGGTGTCATCCACGTATTGATGGCACCACACTCCAAGTCTCCAAACGATCTCACCCAGGGGCCTCAAATACACATTGCACAGGAGCGGGGACAAGATGGAACCCTGCAAAACCCCACAAGGGAGCTCTCATGGGGACGATGCGCCACCGTTAACTACTACTAACAGCCACAGCTCACTCCCTGACTGCTCTAGTCGAGCTAATCTCAGAGGTGGTGTTGAAATCTCCCAGACTTCTTGTTCTGCGTGATTTCAACATACACACTGAGGCTAGCCTTTCGGCGGCAGAGCAGGACTTCATGGCCGCCATTACCTACTAACAGCCAGGATGCAGTTTCAAATTAAGGGTATTTGAATACAGACAACAAAAATTGAAACAAAAGAAAAGCAGAAAATGCCAAAAAAAATATAGACAAATTCGTAAAGTGATATCTTTTATTGGACCAACTAGAGTTGGAGGAGGTATGCAAGTTTTCAGACCTCAAAGGGTCCTTCGTCAGGCCACACGTTTGCCCGACGAAGGACCCTGTGAAGTCCTAACGCTTTCATACCTCCACCAACTCTAGTTGGTCCAATAAAAGATACTCTATTGCCTACATTTGGGACCAACACAGCAAACCCGATTTTCTCTCCACTAAAATAAAGTGTATTAACTCTGATACCTTTGCTTCAGTTGCCCTTTGGTTCCCTCTTAGTATACGATTTCAAGGTAGGTTGCTGCAAGGTAGGTTGAATTACCATGCGGATATTAACCTTCCAGGAACCACTGTGAAATATATTTTTAAACATTAGAGTACATGCTAGTACTCTTCGACTAATAAATGCTAAATAAGTATTTTGAAAAAACTCTTCCTAGTATATTACAGTGTTCGGACTTTCTAATCTGCTCTGTACACAAAAAACTACTTAAACGAGAGGCCCAAGACTACAAATATGCTTTCTCTTTCCATCTGAGCAGACTTTGCAGCCTGCAGACACTTACGTGCAGATCACCAATGGAATAAAACAAATGGGCTTTTTCCAAACATGGAAAAGCAAGAATAAAGTTTCTAACTGTGATCTTTTTCCTGATTTTGAAATCATAGGTAGGTGGAGATCCCTGGTTCAACTCTCACCTTAGCCATGAACTCCCTGGGTGATGCTGGATCAGTCACAGATCTCTCAGCCTAACCTACCTCACGGGGCTGTTGTGAGGATAAGGATTGAGTTAGTTAGTTGTTAATGCTACAGTTAATATGCTGAATTGCAAGCCACCCTGAGCCTAAGTGATAGAGTGGAATAAAAAAATCTAAATAAACAAAATGAATATTGAAGTTATCTCGGAATTCAAAGAAATTGCAAAGACACTGGAACTCAAATTATGATTGAATAAATTCAGTTCTAGAAAGTTTGCAGCTCAGTTTTAAGCAGTAATGTGCTTCTATGAGTAATGCATTTTAAGGGAGTGGTAATCTGCGTGCTTGTGTTGTATTTCACAGTCCCAGGACACAGAGGAAATGTCAAACACTTTCTACTGTAAAACTATCCAGCAACACTTGTTTTCCAGAGGACTTGCAGCCAAGTTGACTTGAGCATCCACAAGGCTGCCAAAAGGAGTCTGTGGTACAGTGTACAAGAGTGGAAAGCCCTCTCCCACAGCTATTAGGGGCCATTCAAATGGGAGCCTGGGAAAATGCCTCTGAGCTGCTGAGTTATCTGGAGTAACCTGGCAGGTGTTCGCTTCCCAGCCAAATCTGGCACCTGCATGCCTCTGTTACTGAATTCAGCAATGTCTTCTCCAAAACCACAAGACAGGCCTAAGAAAACATTTTCATACCTGACAATACTGCCCCCAAAACATTTTCATACCTGACACTTCTACATTTCTGACTGGATAGTTTTCATCCAAGACATTCATTTTCCCCCCTCACAGAGCAGCCATTTCAAATTTCTAACAGATTGTTCTAGATTAAAACGGACTTTCTGATTTGAAACTTCGCACTTCTTTGCATTGTAGATACAATTCAATTCATTTTTTATTAGCTTGACCAGAGGCCATTGCATAAACACTTACAATAACAACAAATAGGTAGATCCAGAAATTAAAAACATACAAGTTACCCGGACCTCTGTGCCATGATTCAGGTTTACAATCAATCATTCATGGGTAGCTTTGACTCTAAAAAGAGCTGACACAAACAAAAAGCATGAATCAAAAATTTTGCAACATTCTCTATAACTTCAGAGGATGTACCAGTCAAAAGAAATTCAAGCAAGGATAAGTTTGACCTACCAGGAAGCTTTGCAAGATATGAAGACAGGTATTTAAACCTCGGCTGGTCATAAAGATGGTAATATTAGCAAAATATATTGGGTAGACTCAGTACCCAACTGATCAAAGGGACAAAGACAGTTCCCATAAGGGATCCTACTAAAACACCCATCCAATACTTTAGAAGGGAGGGCATTCAAATGATCACACATAACAAGGTATCTCCCACGGAACGAAATAGGGGAGATCAAATAACTAGCAATTTCACCCTTAGGAGGGAACCACAGGGAACATCCTTGCAGATGAGAGGTATTATTAACTTCAGCTATTTCATTTTGGCGTTCAACATCTCTCAACCTAGAAAGAGCAACTGCCCTGAGTACACGGGGGTCTTTATCCACAAAAAAAGGTTGAGAAAACCCTAACTTATTCACATAGGTTTCCAAAGCTCTAAACCATATGCTCTTAAAAGAATCTTCAAGCAAAAATTGGGCAAGTCCAGACTTTGGTGAACTTAAAAGCCTGGTCCAAAATTTAAGCGTATATTTGCATGAAATCTGGGTCCAAAGTGGCTGACCGGCCTCCAACCTGAGTGCTGCCATTGGGGTGTCTTTAGGAGCCTTAAAAAGTTTCTGCAGAAAATGGGATTGTATGCTATTGATGTTTGCAGAGATAAGAGGTGCCCATAATTTGGCGCCATATAAAACCCAAGCCCTAACCTTGCTCTCAAAAACTCTGATAGCCAAGTCTGGTCTCCTCCTACCCAAGCTAGCAAAAAATTTCAGAATAGAAGCTGATGTTCCCTTAGATGTTAGCATGATCCTCCTAAAGTGTTCGGACCAGCTACTAGAGAAATGAAAGTTCAGGCCCAAATACTTGAACAGTTTGATTTGCTGCACATGATGTCCATTTATTGCCCAATTAAAAGGTACATCTATAATTGGAGAAAACCATAATTTTAGATTTGGCATAGTTGACAGTTAGCCTATTTAAATGACAATATGCTGCAAAGGCCTTAAATTGGCGATTTAATCCCACCGTAGTCTGGGCAATCAGAGCCAAATTGTCAGCATATAAGAGGCAGCCTACAGGACGAGAGGCCAATTTACGGGGGAGAAAAATTGTGTTTTGTCATTAGCAGTATGACATCATTGATAAAACGATTAAACAACGTGGGGGCCAAAATGCACCCCCGCCGAACCCCCAGAGAGGTCTGAATTTGTCCTGTGATGTGACCAGCATTATCCAACTTGACGACCAAAGATGACTGGGCATGGACTCTTTGCAGAAGAAACAAAAGCCTTTTATCAATGGAGGATTTACTGAGTTTAACCCACAAAAGGTCTCGGTTAACTGAATTGAAAGCTGATTTGAGGTCAAGGAAAGCCACAAAAAACTTTCTGTTCAGTGTCCTATACTTCTCCATGAGATGAAACAGAATCAAACACTGTTCAACAGTGGCCCTACCTTTCTGAAATCCCGCCTGCTCTGGAAAGATAATTTGACACTGTTCTAACCAAGACATCAATTTATTTAATAAGACTTCTATATAAATCTTACTTACAATACTTAAATAAACTGATGGGTCTATAATTAGAGTGATTCATGTGCAGCCTTTTCTTATAGATGGGGATAACAACAGCCTTGCCCCACCTCACTGGAATAACTCCAGACGAGTTAATCAATGTAAACAAAGCTGTCACAACTGGGACCCACCAGTCCATTTGAGATTTGATGAATTCAATTTGTATAAGGATCTGGACCATAAGAGTAGCAACCTCAGTTACAGTAACGCGGGCCAAGTGTGGAGAGTCTCAAAATCCATACTAATATAGTTGGCAGAAAATACATCGGAATGGAGTCTTCTGAAAAAATCTTCCCAAGTGCCTGAGGGAATTGGACAGAGCCACGAACTTCTAGGTTCTTTAATGGAGCCATTTATTAAGTGCCAAAATTTCCAAGAATCCTTTGCTTCACTAGCAGCCAATAAATGTAACCATCTTTTATTGACAAATTGGCGCCTTTTCAATTTGATTAAAGTCCTATAATCCTTTTTCAGCATGAGATATTGAGCAGGAAGCACTGGAATCGAACCTGATCTATATGCGGCATAAATATGTATAAATTTCTTCCTGGCCGCCCTGCAATCTGCATCAAACCAGATCTGATTTACACTCCTATTCCATTGATTTGCGGAATATGAGAAGGCAGCGATGTGTTGTTGAAAATGCAAGCTAATCTGGTTGAAAGTATCTATGGCAGGAGAAACAACCATAAGCCCCCAACATATCCTCCTTTTTACAGCCATCTCGTTAGTTAAGGCATCTAATGACAAGGCCAAAGCTTGGTTTCATTTGATAGGACAGTGCTTCTCAAGATGTTCAAAGTTCCTTAAAACTCTAACTGGAAGATAGGGCTGAAAATTGGCGCACTACATCTCAAATGTAAGAGGCAGGTGATCACTCACCATACATGATCCAACCGCAAAGTCCTTAACAAAGCGCAGGGTATTGGAAGAAACTACAATAAAATCCACCACGCTAGTACCCTGCGAGCCTAGAAAGGTAAATTCGCCCAAGGAGTCTTTAAATCCAGACCCGTTAAGAATATATAAGTGCTGAGCTCTTACCAAATTCATAAACCTAATGCCAGAAGTGTTTAGTTTCTGGTCCTTAGGTGACCTTGATTTTAAAACATCTGTAGTGTTTAGAGGGGACATTATACAGTGGGCCTCAAGAAATTCATCATCTGGGCCCACCCTAGCATTTAAATCCCCTGCCATTATAAACAAACCAGAAGGATATTGAATTAACAGATCCTCTACTATGTTTTCTATAGTAAAGACCACAGATTTGAATCATAAGTGCCAGCATTGCAAGGGGGGATATACACTGTTAATAATATAACCAAATGATTACCCAATTTCATCACCAAATCAAAGCAATGGGAGGAAATCTAATTTCTGAAATAACTGAAGATTTTAGTTCTTCCGCGACCAGACAGCCGAGACCCCCACTAGGGCGACCCCTGGTTCAAGCAGAAACAGCTGGGACCGAGTAGGATTTGTAGTGCTCTAATTCAATTAATTCCTTTGCCGTAGCTTCTTGAAGGAAGATAATATGAAACCATCTAATAAATGAGGTAAACTCATAGTTCTTAAGATGAGAATACCAACCCGAAGAATTCCAAGAACAGAATTTAACTGGACCTGAATCATGACACTGGGTGAATCATGAACTTCCGAGGGAAGTCACATCCTTACATGGCACCAATGACAACGAAGAGGGACAAATTAATGAGTCAGATACAGAACCCACTACCCCACCTCCTGCCTCATTAACATTGACCGAAATCAATAAATCATCTTTGAAGGTAGGGGAAAGTATGGAATTGGCCAAATCCGGCACTGCTAGGTCCAACATATCAACACTCATAACATTCTCATGGTTAGATTCTTGGCAGGTTACAGCTTGAACTGGATTAGGGACAGTGGGACAGAGAGGAACACTAGTATCCATTACCAACAAATCAGTGCTAGGAGCATTCAAGTGTCTGAAGTTTTGGCAAATCCCTGCAGTAAGGCCGGAAGAGACATTAGTATCTATTGCCAAACTGAGCATCCTGGTATTAATGGGACCAGTACTAGAGGATTTTCTCCTAATGTCAGGGCGTTTATGCATTTCTAAAGTAGATTTAATATTAGATTGCTACCAGGGATCCACACGGCCTTGTACCAAAGGTGAGGTAAGGCTGGCAGAAATCAAAGGTTGCTTAACCGAATTTGCATAAACCTCCCCCAGTTGTACACCCCAGGAAAGAAATAGATCAAACAGAGAAAAAAGCCTTACTACAAACCCAGGAGAACGAAAATGAACCACTAATCTCTGCAAGTTACTGGAGGAAGAGATGATTTGAAAAAAACTTAATTTGCCATAAATCAATATGTTGACCACCAGTAATAGATGTTCAATGGTGATGGATAGCTGATTTGGAATTCCAGAGGGAATAACCCATTACGCAGAGGGAAAATTCTAAAGGAAATAGCTTTATCATTCAAAATTAAATGGTTAGGTAAAGAATCACTACCCTTCCTATGTGGGGCCTGAAGCCCAGTACAATTTAAACTATTATGAGGGTAGGTATTCATAGCAACATTGACACCTAGGGGCTGTTGGGAAGAAGACAAAGCCCCTACTTGCACAGACGTTGTGGAGGCTTTAAGTAGTGCCTGAACTTCTTTTCCAATAATACCAGCCTTATAATCAGTTATAAATTGTTTTAAATTGTTTTAAAAAATTTTTTATTGAATGTTGTTCGCCGCCCCGGGCTGACCTGTGGGCAGGAGGGGCGGGATATAAATTTTAAATAAATAAATAAATAATAAATATAAAATCCATTATAGTTCCCTGATGTTTACTTTGTGTCTCCAATAATGAGGTTATACTCTCCAATTACACAATTAACTTCTTGATCAAATCCCCAATTAAAAAACACTGATTGCCCAACAATTCCAACGGGGAAGGGTCAGCCCTATCCGAGAGCTGGAGGCTCTCAGCGAATGACGACTCATCCCTGGAGGATTGCAAGGGATCAAAGGCAGTAGTGCCAGAGGCATGGAGGAGCAGTGAGGCTTGCTGTTAGCTTTAACACAAACTGCGGCAGAACCAATGAACTGAGAAGAAGAGGTTAAAGCAGAAGGCTCAATACTCCCCACCTCCGCATCTTGGCCAGAAGCTAAAAAAGAGTCCAATTTAAGTTGTTTGGAAAGAGACTGGCCAGCCACAGGAGCCATACCACCCTGCCTCCTTCTTTTCCTCATCATTGGTCCCGCTGACTACTCAATAAAGAAACCACCCCTTAATAGTAATACCAGCCCGCCCAGACTTCCTAACAGGGAACTAAAATCACTAATCAAAACTCTATAAGGACAAAAAATATATCAACCCACAGATAACCCGGATACTATCGTAAAAAATAACAATCATGATAAACCAACCCCAAGGAGATAAAAATAAAAATAATCCTTAAGAATGGTCCTACCCCTTCCAGGGTTAACAGAAAACATTGCCCCTGGGACAATAAAAAGTCCTACCCCTTTGCGGGGTTTGCTGGTGGGAAGCTTGGCCCCTGAGGCAATAGGGATAATCCTGCCTCTTCACAGGGTTTACTGACAGAGAGCTAACCCCCCGGGGCAGCAGAGATGATCCTACCCCTTCCGATGTTGATCAGCAGGGGACTAAACCCCTAAAGGAGCTGAAAGAAAAAATCCTGCCCCTACACGGAAATAGCCAGCCAAAGACTGGGCCCCTGGGGGGACAGTATTGATCGACTCTTAATACAGCCCCTGTGCCCCGCCTGCGGCGTGCACCGGCAGCGCTGACTTGGCCAAGTGGAGCTAATGAAGGGCCAACCCGGAAGTCCAAGTGCCCAGGGCACAGCGCACAGGTCCCGCCTGAGCGCTACCTAGCTGTGCTTAAGTGGCAAAACAACCCCCCTAGTACCACAAACAATGTCTCCTCTCCAATCCAAGGGTCCTGTGGGCAGCTCCTTCAGGTATGGGGTTCCCTTTCCTACGCCGGCCTTGTAGATACTGAAAAACTTGGCAAGGTAGATGACATGGTAGGATCAATGGTTAAGTCCAAAATAAAAAAGTCTGAATTTTTAGAATATTTGTACTAACTCTCAACTTTTAACCATAATACTGATATGCACTGTTCATTTTCAGAAGATACTGAGGTCTAAATTCCTAGCAATTATCTTTATTCAATATTTTACCATCAAGGTTTGTGAAAATATTCTATTGAAGAAGCACTTTCATTCTAATCCTATTTACAGACCTTGCAAACTTTCAAAAAACAGCAAGACGTTTGAGTTGAAATGGCCAAAGCTTGTCATATGCACAGAACTGAAATATTTTCTGAAAACTCTAGAAAAGTCCAGTTTTGGGGGTAAAGATGCATAAGAACAAACTCATTTTCATAGGTAAGGACTATTTCAGATTGTTCCCACAACTCCTGAGATAAATGAAGTGGTTTATTAAATGGACTTTGTCTTGGCTGAGGAAACAAACATCTTTACAGAGTTTAAAACTTTGAAAATAGTACATTGGGCCTGTGAATTGTCAAACTATGCCTATTCACTTCATTAAATTGCCTCCATTAAAATGTCTGGTATTTTGTAGATCTGAGCACCAGAGTATAAAAAAATATGAGAAGAGCATCATAACACCCTTGAAAAGAAAAAAGAAGGGGGGGGGGGGGGGGAGGAAGACTGACAAGACCTACAGACGCACTTTGTAGCCCTTTTCAGGCACAAAAGCTTCCACAGAGTGCTGTGACATCACTTTACCTGACATGCCCCTCACCTATTAGAGCTCTGTGGAGGTGGCATCTCTTGCTCTAGGAAAGCCCAGCCCAGCCCAGCCCAAGTGGCTTTTGCTGAGCAAGGAACGCTCCCAACCAGACTAAGCCAAATGGGACCCAAAAGGGATTCAGTCTGGTATGCTGGACTCTACCAGAGACACTTCAAATATAGAGAAAATGACACTGCCTCGTGTAGTATATATCAATAAGTGGTTTTTTAAAATAATTATATGATTGGTATTGAGAAAGTTAATTAGAAAAGATATTTTTATTGGGAAATGCTACATTTCTCTGTCCACTGAGTATATGATAAGCCAGTTTAGGAATAAAAGAACACTAAGAAAACTACCATATATTACTGTAACATCAAAATAAAAGTAGTGTTTATCTATCAGTCAAACCAAGAGTCCTTGAAACTCTCAGTTCTTGCAGCAAACAGTCTGTTGAATGTCTTCAACATATATAGTATGCATTTCTAAAACAATTTCCCCCTGTAAATTTAATTGATTAGGGTGGGGTTTTTTTTAGAATTGGTAGGGAAGACTGTGGTGTCAGGTTTATTTATGTGGTACTTTTACTAATGAACAGGGTTAGAAATGTGGTAAAAAATAATTACAATTTAGAAAGAACAAAACAACACTTTTAGGAAACCAGATAGCTAGAAGTTCAAAACATTATACTTCCAGGTCAAGCTTCTGGAAGCAATTAAATAAAATTCCTACAAGTATTTCTAGGGAAATCATATTTCTTTCAGGGGTTTTTAAAAATCCCTTCTTCTTGGTTATACTGTAACCACAACACACGCTCTAGCGACATTTTAATACAAACATACCTAAAGATTTTCTAGGAACATGAAATCATATTTAATCTAAAAATCAAACCATTTCAATTGTCCCATCTGAGTCGCATTTTGTTTTAAAGTAAATGAAATCAGGTAACTTTATATTGACGGGACACTCAAATTTAAGTGCAACTAAGAGTAAAAACTAGTTTCATGAATTATACTACTCCTTTGTTCTCTTTTGCAATTTTTGTGATTTTGCAATAGTTTACTGTTTTAAAAACTACTTTAAAAAAAAAAAAAATGGTTTGCAGCTGCTACATAAAACGTCTCCTCAGTCAATTTCTGCTGCAATTTCATCGAGTCAGCGAGCTGGAAGGAATCCCAAGTCTCATCCAGCCCCCTACACCAGCGCAGCATCCACTACATCGAAGCATGGAAAAACCTAGACAACAATAAACAGAGGCTATTAAAAAATCTGCCACAATTACAGACTGAAACCAGAAAGAGCGCACCAAAGCCTGGAATATTAGGGGATCGGTTTATAAACAGAAAAATCCGGATGTCTCAAACAGGTGAGAATCACCCAACCCGTACAGAGAAAGGCAGACAAGCTTCCAAGTCAATTGCCAATCTGCCCCAAAGGCAAGTTCCTTCCCCACCCCAACTACGGCGATCAGTCAGACTCTGAGCATGTGTGCAGGTCCCGTGCCAGCCAGGCACTCTACATATAATCATACTACCTAGACCCTAGAATGCTCCAACAGCCCCACTGTCAGCTGCAGACAAATCGGACGCTTCAGAAAAAAAACAAAAACCAACAACCCCAAATGTATTTTTTGGGGAAAGAAGATTTCCTCCTTTAGCATCAAACAGAAAACTCTTCATGTTGTGTCATAAATTTATCTAGCTATTTAAAAACTATTCAGGATCTTTGTTTCCACAACTGCCAATGGGAGCCTATTCCAGCAGTTTAGTGTTCTGAGGGTTAACAGTCTCCTTCTAATTTCCAGCCTAAATTTATTTATAAACAGCTTGTATTCATTAGCTCTTGTACCCACATTTACCTATAGTTTGAACAAATCTTCCCCTTCCATTGTATTAAGTCCTTTGATTTATTTGTATAATGTGATCATATCTCCTCTCAGCCTCTTTTTGTTAGGCTAAATAAGCCAAGCTCTTTTAGACTCCTCTCATAAGACAGGTTCTCCATTCATCTGTTTCAGGGGCATGGGGTGAGGAATGTCCAGGACATGGGCAGACACAGGGTTTGGGGTGATGGGGTTCTGGATCAGGGCTGAGGGACAATACAGGAATGGGGACTGGAGGCAGGGCTGAGGGCAAGAAACAAGGACCAAGATAGGAAGGCGGAAGGGGAGCCAGGCACAGCCAAGACTAGATTGGGGAGCAAGGATACTATCTAGACTGGCGAGGCGAAGAAGACAGAAACGAGACAGACGCAGGTGTGTTGCAACTTAGGCAGGAACAAGGCTAAGAGCAAGAGAGGAGTGTTGTTCTGCCCAGCCTCCTGTGGCTCCCACTACGCTTTTATGCTTGCTGGCAGCAAACCGGGAAGCTGCGAGATGGGGTGGGATCAGGACAAGGCAGGAAAGGACTGACTGGGGGAGAGGCTCGGCTAGAGGCAGGCGGAGGTGGTGGTGGCTGACCATCCCTTCCAGAACCCTGAGGGCGGGGGTTCAAGGACAGGGCCTGACGCTCTGATTATATTCCAGATGCGGTCTTACCAGAGCCTTATATGGATGCAACAATACCTCCCTCTCTCTACTGGCACTTATCATATCCCAAACATCCCAAGATACTTCGCAACTGCATCACATTGACAGCTCATAGCTAACCCGCGCCCCCCTTCCCCAAGGCTCTCTTCTCCTCTGTTGTTTGCAACTGGTGTGTTCCTAGCCAGTAACTAAAATGCTTATTATTAATCCCCAAATACATAACTTTGGGTATTTTCAGATGTGACGGGCCCGGAGGCCTGCCATGCTGAACCATGGTCCGGGATTTGTTTCGGATCCTGGACAGGAATCTGCCCGGCCGTCCTTTAGACGTGCCAGCAGATTCCTACAGGGGATCGGGGAGGGGGCGGGGCTACGCGGCACTGCGTGACGTGCGGCCACACAGCTCTGTCCCCTGCACACTCCCCGGGCCACCCGCCCCGCAGAAGATGGGCGGGCGCAGCGGCCAATGTGGCCGCTGCGCCCGATCCCGGAACATGGTCGGGACCACGCTCCGGGCTGGGGCTGGTGACCAGACGTGCACCGTGACCAAAGCCGTCTCCGTCCCAGATCGTGGTTGTGCTAATCATGGTTCCAGGGGTGAGGCCAGCCTCACCCCCGGAATTCAGGTTAATCAGTTTCCCGCCGGAGCTTCACTGGGGTGAACATCTGGCAGGAAAACTTTAGATGTTACGGGCCTCTCCTCCACCACAGGGGATTGACTGTGGTTAGAGGGCGGCCCGTAACGTCTGAAAATCCCCCTTGTTTTGTACTTTGTACTTTTAAATTTTATCTCATTTCTAAGGCCACTTTTAGATGAGCACGGCATGCTCACATGCCTTTGAAAAAGAGCGCTGGGGGAGGGGGGGGGAATGTTAGATGTGCGTTATCACGCTCGCTTATTTTTTTAAAGGCGCAAATGAAAGACCTCAATTAAGGTCTTTCATTCGCACCTTTAAAAAAAAAATGCCCACGCTCTTTTTCAAAGGTGTGTGATTTTTAGGTGCGAAAAGCAGCTACAAGCAGCGTAACACTCCAAATCCATCCTCTATTATTTTCTGTTCCTCCTCTGAAGTGGGAGGAAGGGGTGAGAAGGCAGATGTTGTCAAACTTGTCATTGAAGGAGGAGGCAAGGTCCTGTGCAGAGAGGGATGAAGGAGGAGGGATGGGGAGGAGAGGGAGACTTGAGAAGGAAATTGAAGGTCAAGAAGAAAAACTTACTTGATCAGGATGGAGAAGTAGTGTTTAGAAAGTACAAGATAATTTTAATTATTTACACTATTAAGGTTTTAGAGTAAGCACAAGATATATTTAACATACTTCAGCAACTGTAAACTCAAAAGCTAGGATATCTATATCGGACCAATGAGAAAGTCATCTCTCTCATAGAAGTATTTCCAATTAAACTGATGGAATTACTCTCATGAATAAATTCAATCACAATCAACCTTTAATTAAGCAAAGGAATTATCTCCAAAATTTAACTCCAAAATCATCATCAAAATGTATCAGTCAGGTAGGATCCCAAAAGAAAACCCACCCTCTAAAGTTTAGGGTGTAAGCAGGGAATAGCACTATTTATTACCAGTAATTAGTAGCAAAGTTTCCAGAATACAGAAGCCTGGAAAGAACAGAGCAACTATAGTTCTGAATTTCCAATATCCAAAACACAGAAGCTTGGGAGAATAAAATTCACATTAAAACTGCCAACAAGTCTGAGCAGATTTAGAACTAAAAGATATTAACGTTGCATCATGCTGAAGCCCTAACAACATTTTCAGCGTGTCAAGCCTGGCACAACAGCAGGCTAGACTTCAAAAGTCAATAGAAATCCTAACTGTTTGTCATTCTGAAACTAACTTCAGTTTAAAAACAACACTAATGAATTCATTAGAAATATGCATTAAAATTTAGCATCTTGTATGGTAATGAGTGCATTATACCTGATATATATTATTTTAGAACAGCATTCATGGGAAAATACTACTCATGGGAACACATAAGCAAACGGTATAACCATTAATTAAAAATATTAAGGCTGGAATCTTCAAAGGTGCCTAAAAGAATTTGTTGCACACATCCTCTTGAAAATTCATATGATATGAGCACTAGCTTCTGCAAGTGCATATGAAAAACTGAGCTTATTTAGTCTTATATATTCTGAACTGCCATCGCTTCTTATACTTTGAGAAAGATTTTTATTCTTTTACTCCATCCAGTGGTTAAGGATAAGTTTAGACAAATTTGATATGAATTATTTGGGGGGGGGGGGCGGCAGGAGGAGATATTTAAGAACAGGGAGAAAAAGAATACCACTACATCCATTTGTTATACATGAGATGTCATATATAATATCGTATAATATTAGCAAGGTACAAAAGGATTAAAAGAATTGTTTAATTATTTTAAAAGGTTAGACAAACATATTTAATTAAATATGCCTGGACAACCTTTTGTATCTGATTTGGACCTGGCCACCATCATCCGTGCTTTCATAACCTTAAGGCTAAACAACTGCAACGCGCTCTATGCGGGGCTGCCCTTGACGACTATTTGGAAACTGCAGCTGGTACAGATTGCAACAGCCCGCTAGCTGTCAACGGTGCTCTGGGCACAGTTCAAGGTGCTGGTTTTGACCTATAAACCCCGTAATAGCTTGGGCTCAGCATCTCTGTCTTTCCCTTCATGTTCCTCTGGGCTCACTCAGGTCAGCCGGCGCACGCCCTCTTACAAGTTCCAGAACGGCATCAGGCCCAAACAACACAGGCCCGCAGAGAGACGTTCTCAGTGGCTGCCTCAGAGCTTTGGAACCTTATGTGGTTTTATATTTTTGAAAGCTTGTAAGCTGTCCTGAGCTTGCAGGAAAGGGCAGGATATACATTCAAATAACTAAATAAAATAAGCATATAAAACTTTTTTTTTTTTACACAAAAAATGTTGCCAAGGTTGGTGTTTTCCCTATGTTTGTTACTTGGCACTTATGTTAATCAACACGAAAGCAATCAAAGAAGTGCATTCCAGATGGCCGAGAAGTGAAGGTCTGCATTCTGAGGCCGATTCCCTGTTTTAATGAGACATTTTCCTTGGAGGTCTGGTGGGCTAGAGGGAGATGACCTCTGACCATCTGGGAAAGGAACAAAGTGAGAGTATGCACTAGCTGGGTGGGGAAGTACTCCTCCAAGGAGGGAGAGCCCAAAGCCTGGCCAGCAGGCCACAGAGGAGAGTGGGACAGTAGGAGACCCTTTGAATCCCTTCTCCCCGCCCCTCCATCCTGCAGCGAGAGGGTGGCAGCCCCAGTCTGGGAACAGAGGAGGATTCCTGGCCTAGCCTGGAAGCCCTGAGAGGAGAGCAGCCTTGCTCAGCTGAAGGGAGGCCCAGAGCATAAGAATACAAGTAGTGTCATAGCCCAGCATCCTGTCTCTGACAGTGGCCAATCTCGGTTGCTTGGGAGAAGTACCCAATAGTTGACAATGAGCAATCCATTTCCTGTTGTTCCAGCCCACAACAGTAAAAGGTTATGTTCCCAAAAATTACTTGGCTAATGGCCACTTTCACACAGACACTCTTAACACTGATAAAATGGGTGTTACATTTTATTATACATGTTGCAAGGAACCCAGAGAGCACGCCTGCAGCCCTGCAACACCCATTTTATCAGTGTTGGGAGTGTCTGTGTGAAAAGGGTCATAGAAGCATCACAATATTTTCTATCCCTTTCCAAATGAGTCCTAACACTCTGTTTGCATTTTCGACTGCCTCCACAAACTGACCTGAGGATTTCAATGTATTGTCCACAATGACTCTGAGATCCTTTTTGGGAGTGCTAACACCTAATTTAGAACTCAGCACTATACACATATAATTTGGGTTATTTTTCCCTGTGTAAGTAATAAGTTTATTGTAAGCCACATGGCCAAAACCACTGCCACAACAAATCATCTTCATCTTCATATGCATATCCATATGTATAGACATGTACAAAACATTAAAATAAAAAATATATTAAAATGTATTCAAATATAATACATAACAACAATCTTATTATGTAGTAAAAAATAACCCAATCAAAGGTTATCCAAGATTATAGCTACTGTAGGAAGAACCCGCAGGTAAAAAAGTAACCCCCAATAATATAAGCATATAACAATAATTCTACATCTGCAATCAAGGATGATTATAGCCATCCATAAATCTCTTCTCTTCCTTCTAAATAGTAGTTATAGATAGTATCCGGCCTAGTCTTCTGCTCGTATTTTGCACATATTTTCGCAGCTCTTGAGGCAAAAATCACCACCAGCTTAGATCTTACAGGGTCAAAATCTCCCAACAAAAACATTAATTGTTGTAATACAAGTCCCACCCAGTCGCAAAATGCAGTTGCCTATGTAGATTTCCATGAATGGGGCATATCAAGAAATAATGTCTAAGATCTTCCACCTCCATTCTACAGGGGCAGATCCGTTCTTCATAGGGGATTCCATGGTATCTTCCTAGCAGAACCAGCGTACGCATAGCTTGTAACCTTAGGTTAGTAAAGGCCTTCCTAAGGGTAGGATCAGTAAGATTGTGAACATATGAGGCACCACCCTTAGGTGGTATCATGTATTTATAAAAGGGAGAGATGAGAGATCTAGAATCCAAAGTCCTCTGCCTTTGCCTATCAATGTCCTGCACACATTGCTTAAGGAGTTTAATGGCAAAACTACTTGTATTATTATGAAAAAAGGCCTCTGAGAAGCCCAGGAACAGCAGGCACGACTTTACTTTGGACCACCAATCATCCGTGCCACATTCCGCATCATGTAACTTTTCGGTCATGATCACACCCAAAAGGGAAGTGTCAGAGGCATCTCGTATCTTAGCCCAAAATGTCAGTTAACGAGTGCAGCTAAGGATTGCCGGCCCATTTCCAGATTTATTACAGCTGGACTTGATGAAGGGGGGATTGACAAAATCCATCTCAAAAAACCATTGATCACTGGTTCAAGGAGAACTATTGCATAATGATCAAAACTCCAAATCTGAGAGCCATAGAGCATTCTTGCAAGCAACTTAACCTCCATAATTTTTTGAGCAGCCTTAACACATCGCTGATCATACCGAAAAAAGAAACGCTGGATAGCCAGAGATTCCATAGTCGCTTTTAATTTAACTGCCCGAATATGTGGTAGCCATGACCCATTATAGGAAAAAATAATGTCCAGATATTTATATACATGCACGTGCTCTAAACTGTGCCCCTGCAGAGTCCAAGCATATCTGATAAATCGCTTAGCGAAGACAAGAGTTTTTGTTTTGTCATAATTAATGATAAGATTTCTTTCCTTGCTCCTTACCCCAAAATCCCTCAATGATCTATTTAGCCCTAATTTGCTCAGTGAGACCAAGACTGTATCATCAGCATAAAGGAGCATAAGACTTTCTTGACACCAACTCGTGGTGGATGGTATTTCCCTAAGTCCTGATGCTCAGTTATCAAGGAATTGATATAAATGTTAAATAATATAGGTGCCAACAGGGAACCCTGCCGTACTCCTCGATATGTTGGGACCAGATCTGAAAGAGTCCCTCCTGAGTGCATCCTCACCCTTAGAGCAGTATCAGAATACATTGATTTAATTAAAGACAGTAGACGCTTGTTTATTTGTAATCGAGCGAGCTCTATCCAGAGCTTTGATCTGCAAATGAGATCAAAGGCTGAGGAAAAATCGATAAATGCAGCAAAGATCTTACGCTTCTGGCGTTGGTATTTGTTAATTATATGATTTAACACAAAGGCTTGTTTAATAGTAGATCTAGCATTCCTAAATACAGCCTGTTCCTTAGCAAGAATACCCTCCGTTACCATCCATGCCTGCAAGTGGTCCAGCAACAACCTGGTATATTATTTTGAAATTATACATAATAGGCTAATTGGTCTGTAATTCCCAGGGTTCATTTTATCACCCTTCTTTTAGATAGGTACAATAATACGGATTTTCCAAGACTCTGGCACCACCGCAGTGGCATTAATTAGTGAAAATAATCCACCAGTCCGAATTTTATACACTTCTCCCGGGATACAATCAACCCCTGCTGCTTTGCCCTTTTTCAACTTTCCAATTGCCTCCAGAACATCCAGAGGAGTAACTGGGTCTCATTGTGGCAAGTCAGAGTCAGGCAAAAAGGCAAAGCTGCGTTTAAAGTCATAAACATTAAACAAGTCAGAGAAATATTTTGTCCAGATTGAAGATGGAAACTTTATCTCCTTTACCAGTGTCTCCTGTGCTTGTGGTTTATTTACTAGGTGCCAAAAGTGCCGTGCATCCTTTTTGTCCATTATTTCCAGCAGGATAAGCCATTGTTGTTCTTAAAATTCTTCCTTTTTTCTTAATAACAAGGATTTATACTTGATGACATATTCTTTGCCCTCATTAGTTTGAAGCCTACACGCTGCCCTCCTCAATAAGGCTCTAGCTGAACTACACTCTTTGTCCCACCAGACACTACCTTTCTTACAGGGATATTTCCGCACTTGTGGCACAAAAGTAAGTAACAGACTCAAACCACCCACAAACTGGGACCATAAGGAGAGCGCATGCTTTATATCTTGAGTTGCCAGCATTTGCATAGATAATGAGCAAGGCTCTGGTTGTATAAGAAAAGCAGAGACAGATGTCTCCACTCTCTGAGACCAACGAACTGAACGCCCCCTTATTTCTATTTCTTTGGCCTGGTTCAAACACAAGCTAGGGGGTGACTTAGGAAGGATGTGTAGCAGGGTCCCACTTGATCATAGGACGTGTTTGCCGGATCAGGTCCTGACAAGAGAGCCACATGGGTTTCAGCATTAAAAAGTAGTTTATTCACAATTCATTCCCTGGCAAGGCACCAAGCCTCTGGTCACAGTCCAACCAATAGAGCCTAGCCACAACCACAGTCCCAGGCTAGCTCTTTGCCAATTCACACAGATAGATTCTCTTCAAGCCCTCTGGTCCAGA
Organism: Sphenodon punctatus; assembly: GCA_003113815.1. Taxonomy (NCBI): domain Eukaryota; kingdom Metazoa; phylum Chordata; class Lepidosauria; order Sphenodontia; family Sphenodontidae; genus Sphenodon; species Sphenodon punctatus. The sequence continues at coordinate 1,303,923 of QEPC01002056.1, read as the reverse complement.
CCTCCTCCCTTTCAGGCATCCAGGTCAGGAACCTTCCCTGGCAACCTCTCCAGGAGATGCGTTCTCCTCAGCGGTCAGGAGCAGACTGATCCTCTTCCTGGGGCTGGTTTCCTCTTACAGCGCTGGCCACGCCCCAAACTTAGCCACTTCCTGTGGCAGCCACCTTGGGTTCCTTATGGCAGGTGCCATTTTGTGGCCTAGCCCTCCCATGGGGTGTGGTTTTTGGGTTGTTGTTTTTTTTACTGCAAAGAAATCTTTTTTTCTGCAGTACTTTCTTCTTACATTCTGTTTCACTCTGATGGGGGAAATGGTCATTCCCAAGTAAACTAATCCCATATACACCTAACATTTTTTTGTAACTAGAGGAAAAAAAAGAAAGAAATAGGAAAAAAAGAAATGTATTCACTTTAAGTGAATAAGTTTACGATTTCCATTCTGTTTCTACACTATAATTACCCCAAAGGGATCACAAATTAACAAATCCTGTTGCCAACACTGTGCTACAGTGATTCACTGAATGGCCAATGAATCAATAATGGTGACTGGGGGGGGCGGAAATCACCCTAAGAATAAATAATTACTATTTGTGTCAAACGAAAACCAAAGATAAAAAAGAACAAATACATGAAAGTTAAAATCTCTTGACTTGGAATACGCCTCCTGTAATTTTAAACCCCTTTACCCCTGCCAGGAAATCAACATTAGATATGATAAAATGTTTAACAACAATGTCTTGTTCCTACCTTTCAGGAATAAGGGACTGGATTGTGTGTACTCCATGTCTTTCCGAAGGTCATGATGTTTCCGTGCTTTGCAGTACTGCTTAACTTGTGAATCAACGGTGTCTTTTAGCATCATGCAGATTTCCTGAAACACCAAAGTTATATCTAAGTAAACGGAACTTGAAAAATAAATATCAGCACATTCCCAAAAATGTATGTAAATACCCACCCTAAGCAAGTTTGTTTTTCATTCAAATAGGTCAATAAAAACATAAACGAACTTAGAAACGCAAAAGATTTAAGTATGCCATCTAATTAATGTTTGGTTATTTGTATTTTGAAGAATAAAATTGGAAAAATCTGTAACTTATTCCAGTATGGTTATGGACCAAGTATGTCACAGTGCATCACCTACTATTGTCCCTAATCAGTAGAAAGTATTAGCGTGAATTTCCACAGTAAAGTCAGCACATGAAGCAAACATCACATAATCCCAATATTAAAAAAAAAGAAACATTTTGAATAATTATAATAGTTTAATCTAATCCAATCACTACTACAAGGATATCATCAACATTAATTTATTATTCTTAATAATTGTATTTGTTTATATATATTTTTTTTACATTTTTACCTCACCCTTCTCCAAAGAATCTGAATTTTTATGCTGCTCTATTCAACAGCTCATAATGATAAAACAAATTAGTACAAAATATACACAAACCCCCAAATCTCCAGAAATAATCCCAACGCCCCCTAATTCCCATCGCACCAAACACCCCTCATAACCAAGAACACACATTTCAATATTAAAACAATTACAATTTAACACCCCCCACCCACCCTCTTACTATGCATGATTCCTCCCCAGTCCATACACCTTCCCCCCATAGAAGGGTTGTGGCTGTTCTAATACTCCCTCTTCATTCCTCATTCCCCACTATAGCAAAAATATTAATCGCATATTAAGACAACCCCTCTCCCCACCCCAATTACTCTCCCCATCTCTCACACAGGGGAACTCCAACATGAGGGAAATAAAGGAAGAAGAGGGAATTTTCTATCCTCATTTCACCCTAGTGTCTCTAAAGGAGGTCAGACAATTCTGGGGAAACGCCACAGAATATATTAGGGGAGGCTAAGACTTAACTAGCTCATATCTAGCTAGTTCCACAGATTTACTTAGAATTCCTTCACAGTTTAACTGTTTACTCTTTGGAATAATTTTCTAAAGATAACAACAAGATTCAGGGCTGCTAAGCCTTCCAAGGATGCCGTGGCGTTTCCAGGAATAAAATATTAGTCTTCATGCCACTGCTGTGAGCAACCTCATGTGGAGAAAAATCACGGGGAATTCTCATAAGTAACACTGAATAATCAAGCAGATTTATCATGTTATTAGCTTCTTATTAGTATAGAAGTCCAATGATTATTAGTATTATTAGTATAGAAGTCCAATTTTTATAATCTCTACTCTACAGTCCTGTGATCTGGTACACACACTGTACCTTATTTTCCAGAGAGAATAGGCATTTCTCTCCATAGTAAATTAGTTTTGGGGTAGCTCAATCTTTAAAGCACTTACTTAGATGTGAATATGTCCAACCAGAGTTGGTAACCTTAGCAAGGCTCCCAGACCCATAGCCAGACACTGACAGAAAGTAGGACCCAAAAGTTCCCAGGGAGGGCAAATATCATGTGTATTACATTACAATAGTGCCACAGGTACTTCACTATATCACTTAATTATTGATTTGTTTAACAAATATGAAGATGGACAAAATGGGAAGTCGAAGTGCCTCAAACATGCTGCATATCCGGTCTATCTTAGTGGGCATATAGAGCAAATAGGAATTCTAATGGCCTTGCAAGGGTCAGATATAGGCAAAGTTGCAATCATTTAGTTATTTATTAGGCACACCCTGAGCAGATTATGGTCAACCTTGTTCACATTATCACGGGTTTGCAGGTTCAACACCCCACTTTGTTGCGTTGGGTGACTCAATTTCCCTCACTTGCAGCCCACCTGAACCAGTCTCTCTCTAGCTGGTCCAGTTCTGTAAAGGGGAGAATCCTTTTGCCACCCAAGGTCCAGAAAGCTTCCCGTTCACAGACTCTTTCTCTCTGGGTTCGCATGAGTTTGGAAACTCAAGTTGCTCAGTTTGTGTTCCCAATATTAGACACCGACACTTCTTAATAAAGATAAGAAGAAAGCTTATTGATTACATAAGCTAGAAGAGTTGATACAGAGTGGCTAATCAAAATGAAAAGTAACGTAACGCATTCCTATTTTGTACTGGGTGAATCTCTGTATAAAGCTTACCCTACAGAAAGCACATTCTCAGTCATTGATGTAGAATGACTGGGCACTGATAGTCTTTCCTCTCAGTCCATAGTTCCAGCAGTCTTCTTGCTGGCAAGCAAGATGTAGATGAGTTCTCTCCAAGAGGTAGAAGAAGATGGCTTAATTCTCTCTTTGTCTTGTCCGTTTGCTTAAATACCCTAAAGGTCCATGTTTAACCTTTAGCATTACTTATATGCTAGACCTATAGTTCTAGTTCAGTATCTCTCCTGTGAGGTCACACGTTCCTCCGTGACACACATGTATATAGCACTTGTATTAAACCCCTTAGTTAGGCAAGCTATGAATTGCTTCTTAGTAGTGGCTGAGGAGAATCAACATTTGGCCAGGAGGCTGAAACCCCTTCTTCCCCATCCCTGCAGCTAAGAGCATGAAGAAGCCTCGGCCAGAACAATAAAAATACTTTAATAGAATCAAGAATTAATCTCAGATGAACATCTGTTTCCTTAGACCTGCATTTTCTCCCAGTTTTCCATTGTATACTCTCACGTAGTCAAAGAATTGCTACCTTGTTGGTCATAAAGCTATCATTTTACATTTAATTTTTTCACAATATGAATGTAGCAGAAAAATCTAAACAAGTGCTTTTTATTCTCATGCATTTTCCAAAGTAAATCATAAAAATAAGCAGAATGGCTACATGAAAGCAAAGATTTTTAATATGTAGGTATAAATAAAGTATCAATATACGGTTTACCCATATCTCAAAGATCCAAATACACTATTTTCTCCTGGAAGTTAGAAAGGGGTGATTTTCTTGTACTATAAGAACTACACCTAGTCTGATATTTAACTCACCAAAGTAATCTCTCTTAGGCACCAATCCAAGGCCTGCGTGCGCACCTCATACCAATATTCTCTGCTGCCCGACCACCACCCAACAGAGGCAGAAGGCAGTGACAGATGCAGGCGGTGGCATATTCATGTGGAAGCGGGTTTTGGCTGATTGGTACGTTTGGTTCACATGCAGCCTTGGATTGGGGCCTTAAAATGTACTGTAACTGAAGCAAATGTTTTAAGTTAGAATAGAAGAGAGACTATGGGTGTTTTCAGATGGACATGGGGGTGCACTCCTGTGTCCACCTGCTCCCAGCCCCACTGGGGTCCAAATCAGATGGACCTGGTGGGTTCCCTGGGCCATGGTCCACACACACAGCGTCCCCTCCATCCACCATAAAGCTGCAGGCTAAAGCATCTGCAACACTATGGTGTTGCCCAGGGCAACAGCCGGCTGTAACCAGGGCAGTAGTGTGGGTCTACACGGGACCCTCCATGAAACTAACAGATAGCAGATTTAAAACAAATAAAAGAAAGTATTTTTTCACTCAACTCACAATTAAGTTTGTGGAATTTGTCAGAAGATGAGGTCAAGGCCAGTAGTATAGTTGGGTTTAAGGAAGGGTTGGACAAGTTTCTGGAGGATAGGTTCATTAGCAGCTATTAGCCGGCTAGGTTTGGGGGAACATAGCCTCTTACTGTCGGGAGCTGGGGGTGAACAACAGGGAGGCAGCGGCGGCGGGTCCCATGGATGCCCACCCACCTCCACGCATGGAGCATCTGCCATTGGCGCCCGTTGCTCCGTGCGTGGGTGATGAGTGGAGCCCGGGAGCATGCACGCACACCCACCTACCCGCCACAGTGGTTATAGATCACCCCATTGTGACCTGTTGGGTACTTCTTCCAAGTGACCGAGATTGGCCACTGTTGGAGACAGATGCTGGGCTGGATAGACCATTGGTTTGACCCAATATGGTACAACTTATATTCTTATTAGATAGACCACTGCTCTACTTTGGGCCATTGCCTTGGGTCTGGCCAGCCCACTCCGGGATGCTCTGGAGCACTGCCACTGGGGTTGCTCTGGAGCAGGCGCAGTCTGCTCCACCTGCACATCTGGAGGGGCGCCTTTAGAGGGATGAGCCACCTGGGGGTGAAACGGGCTGGCACGGCCAGCACAGGCGCAACCCAACCTTCTAAAAACACCCTATGAAGCAGCTTAAGCTTCAGATGCATATGTTTCCTCTGCAATAATAATATATGCTTGCTTACATTTACAGTGAGGGACCAAGGGCAAGGAATGGGGAACCAGAAACAAGGAACGGGGAGCCTGAGGCAAAGTGGCGGGGGAGAACGAGGCGAGGGAGAGCCAGAGGCTAGGCAGCGGGGAAGCCAGAGGTTAGGGAGAGCCAGAGGCAAGGCAGCAGGGAAGCCAGAGGCAAGGGAGCCAGAGGCGGGGGAGCCAGAGGCCAGAGCTGGAGGAGAGGCAAGAACTAGAGGCAGGAGTAGGGGGTTCAAAGGAAGGACCTTGAGGGATCAAGGCCAAGAGTAGGAACGAGCAAGGTTATAGCAGGAACCAAGAGGAAACCGCAGGACAGGGCTTATCTTGTGGACAGACAGACCATCGAGAACAAAACATACTGTGGGAATTTCAGGACACAGGGGAAACCAACAGACATGGAGACAGACAAGGTGTTGATGGGGGAGGGGATCTGGGTAAGAAGTGCCCCAACACATAAGGGATACAAACGAGACAAGCACCAACACAAAAAGGGGTNATTTGTTCTACTCTTTCCCTCCCAACTTTCAAATCCCTCCTGAAAACCTATACTTTTTCGTCACGCATTCCCTGGCTCGTAATTTATTTATTTATATTTATTTATTTATAAATATTTGTTAGCCGCCCCCTCATGCCTACGGCATCTCGGGGCGGCTTACAGCATAAAAACACACAATAAAATTCATTAAAACAATGTTTAAAAAATACAATCCCCCCCCTACCCCACCCTCCCACCCGAAGGCCTGGGCGAACAGCCAGGTCTTGCAGGCTCGCTGAAACACCAACAGACCTGGGGCCAGACAGGCTTCCTCCAGGAGGGAATTCCAGAGCCTCGGCCTGGCCACTGAGAACTCCCTCTCCATTGTGGCCCCCCACTTTACACGGGGGACCTCCAAAAAGGCACCCCCAGTGGACCGCCCACTAGGGACAAGAAGGGGGAGCAACACATGGAGACTTACCAACAAACACCAAGACAAACAGAAGTGCAAGCCAAGCACAAGCAGGAAGGAGGGGGAGAACAAAGGAAGGGGGCCGAGCAAGAGTCAGGGAGGACTGACCAGAAGCTCCGTGCCCGCCACAGCCCTTAAATACCATATAGAGCCAATCAGGCTGTGGCAGGTGGGGTCATGCCCTCCATCACGTGTGTGTAGTGCACAAGGGGGGGGAGAGAGGGAAAACAACAAGAGAAGGAGGGAAGCCACTCCCTACAGTAGTCTGCCAGTGGTGCAGGAGGCAGGGAGAGCCCCACACAAATCCCAAGGCTGGGGGCTCAAGGCCCAGCCCTGACAATTAGTAGCCCTTTTCGTATGGACGTACCCCGCCCATGTGTGCAGGTGGCTGGGCTGTGGGGTGCCCATGGGATCGCTGGGGGGGATGTGTGCGCGCTCCCGGTCTCCACCCATCACCCACGCACGGATGCTCCATGCGTGGAGGTGGGTGGGTGTCTGTGGGACTGTGGAGGTGCCACGGTCCATGTGAAAATGGCCATAGCTACAGAAATAAAATAGAAGAAGTGGTGCTGATACAACAATCTGCAAAGCTTTTTATTTTTTACTATAAAAACTTCTCTTTCTAATTTGCAAGGCACAGACCAGCAGAGCCGCATATTGCTCTCACACTGGATGAATAAGCAATTATTGCTTCGACTAATTTTACTACTGCTACTTATCATTTCTATAGCGCTACTCGGCGTGCGCAGCACTTTACAGTCACAGAATTTGGAGACAGGCCCCTGCCCAGTGAACTTACAATATAAGATTAACAAGGGTGAGAGGAACATTTTTACAGATGGGGAACTGAGGCCAAGAGGTTGTGGTTTGCCCAAGGCCACCCAGTGAGTTCACGGCTTGGGCAGGATTCAGATCTTTGCTTCCCGGAACCAAGTCCAGCACTTTATCCTCTACACCACCCTGGCTCTCTAGGCTGAGACTTGCCCAAGGCCACCCAGTGAGTTCATGGCTAGGACAGGATTTGAACCCTGGTTTCCCAGGTCCAAGACCAGCACCTTATCCTCTACACCACACTGGCTCTTTTATGCTACTGAAGCAAAATCTTTTGTGAGGAGTGTTAGGATGTTCTGTGGTGACACATTAATTATACCATTATTCAGAAAGCTATCTGTTGAAATGTACCGTAACGGAGACTTGCGGGAAAATCTGTAGGTATTTAAACAAACTTGCATGTATCACATTCATTTTCATTGTGGGACACTCAAGTTCCCACAATAGACTATAATGGTGGAAAAAAAATTCTCCAGTGACTCACTGGGTGATCCTAGGAATAATTAGACAATAATCTAATAAGGGGGGACCTATTTCATGTGGGTACATTGCTGTACTTTAGAGAGTAATATTTGCAACACCACTTGTGTTTAAACAACATACAGTGGTTCTCCTTGGACTATATTTGGACAACCATGCTTCCTAACAGCCTCCTCCCAAGTGATTGCTATCGTGTATAGCTATCCTGAATTTAATCAGTCTGTAGTTCTGAGTTTCTACATGCAATAAGGAAGGGCACTGCAAGTGGCAAAAAATCTTGTATATTCTCTCACCAAGAGAAGTTGGTCCAGTAAAAGATATAATTTGAACTACGTTGTCTCCATTTCTTTACATTTGGGACCAACATGGCAACTACACTCGGAGGGTACTAAGTAATAGTTTATTACAAAGAGTAAATAGCATCAGTAAGACGACTGCATACATCTTTGTTTGTAATTTTCTTAGCTCAAGCTTATTGCACATTAAGGATGACAATTACGGGTAGGGATTAAAACATAACTGCCCATAACAGGTTGTAATCCATACCAGTCCGTAACAGCGGTCCATAAAATTACGGCTCCGCTGTTATGGACCTGGGCTCCCCCCCACCCCCACCTCCAGGGCCCTGGTATGGTACTTACCAGCCTCTGGGTGAACTTGAGTGACGGTCCGGTGGGCTGCCGCTAGATTGAAGGTCCGGGGGGGGGGCTCCTCCTGTGTGGAGTTGTCCCCCCAGCAGGCTCCCTCGTCACGGCATGCTGTGGAAGTCCCTGCTCCACAGTGCACATGCACAAAATGGCTGCTTGGGCCATTCTGCACATGCGCAGTTCTTTTGAAAAATGGTGCTGGCAGTCGGTGCCATTTTGCAAAAGGGCAGTTGTTCTGTGCATGTGCAAATGGCCCATTCACGATTGTGCAGAACAGCTGCCCTTTTGCAAAAGGGCATCAACACTGGTGGTGCCATTTTGCAAAAGGGCTGTGCACGCACAGAATGGCCCCAGCAGTCATTTTGCGCATGCGCACTATGGAGCAGGGACCTCCACAGAGTGCCACAGTGAGGGGGAGCCTGCCCGGAGAACTCCTCCACACAGGAGGCACTCCCGCTCCCCAGACCTTCAATCAAGCAGCAGCTCACCTGACCTTCAGTCAAGCCCACCCTGAGGCTGGTAAGTACCATGCTAGGGTTCTAGGGGGTGGGGGTGGGATAGACAAGCCGTGGGAGGGTAACAGGTTTGTTTGGGGGATTTAATTATGGGTACGGACTGTAACCATACTCATAATTAAATCCGGGAGAAAAAATAAACTGTATCCATATCAACCTGTGCTCGAAAACTGGTGTGGGTTGACCTCCCATCACACATATTCGTTAGAAGTGAGTGTTTATACATCACTATTAAAGTTATCAGTGAGGCTAAAATAATATAGGCACACAAAATGTAACTTTAGGAAAACTGGTAAAAAAGCACTCTTTAGGTGATCTGATGCATTATAATTAGGGCTAAGATTCTGTCATGGTATTTTTTCTAAAAAGTCATGACTAGGTCATGGTAGAAACGATAAAAAGTTATGGAAAAGTCATGGGTAAAATACGTTCCATTTTACTTTTATTCAATGTTTCTTAACATAACATATTATTTAGGGCTGCAATCATTAATCAATTAATGAAACCGATTAATCTGTCTAAAGCAGATTAAATTTTGTCCCCTGATTATTCAGTTAACTGCCAGAACCTTCTGACAGTCCATAGTTCTGAGTCTGTAGCTCAAGGGGACGCGTTCCAGTGGAAGGCAAGTTCACCCAAAACAGGCAAATCTATGCAAATCCATGTAAAGTTATGCAGATATTTAAATGTATGCAAATTCACATTGATTTATTAATTTACAAAAGCGCTTAATTGATTAATCAACTAAAATTTCTAATTGGGTTGCAGCCCTATTATTATTAGACTGTAAACTCGGGGCAGGAGGAAAGGGACCATCCCCCCTTCCCTTATTTCACTTAGAATGAAAGCCCCAGGAAGGAGGAAAGGGAACCCCTGTCCCTTCTCCTTATCTCTCTGTGAATGGAAGCCCCAGGCAGGGGGAAAGGGAACCCGCCCTCTCCCTTAACTCTCTTAGAATGAAACCCCCAGGAAGGAGAGAAGGTAGAGCAAGGTGCAAGGAAAGGCAGAGGAAATGATGCCGTCTCCTCCAAGACGCCTTTTCTAGCTCTGACCCTGCCCTCTGCCTCTAGCCACACCGCGCTCAGAAGGGGAGGAGTTTGGAGCAACATGTGTGTGCAGCAGCCGGCGCTGAGTGCAGTATCCACGCTGCTCTTCTGGGCGGTTCTTCCCAAGCTCTGCCCTCCACCTCTAACCATGCCTTGCTCTGAAGGGGAAGGGTTTGGAGAACCCTGGAGATGTCAGTCTGGCAGCCGGCACTGACTGCAGTCTCCAGATTGCTCTTCTCAGTGGCACTTCTCTTCTCCAGGGTGAGTTCCAGCTCCTCCGGTGACTTTTTAGGCAAAAGTCATGGAAGTCACGGTAAAGTTGTAAAAGTCATGGTGAGGGGGAAAGTTCACTAAAAACGTGACCGCCGTCACTATTGTGACTAAATCTTAGCCCTAATTATAATGCACATCACAGAGCTCACATGAGTTTTTCAGGATTAGAAATAATTCACAATATTCTCATGAAAATACAAAAAACAAGGCCTGAACAGGTCAATGCAGCCTAAAGCTTTCCCTGCAGTTCCATGCTTCTGAAGCAAAAGTGATTTTGTTATACCTCCTTTTTATGGTCTGAAAACCAGCTGGTGTCTTTACTGGAACCTTCAGGTGTAACATGAAAATCCACCAGGATTGCAAAGTTCCCACACTGAAAAAGAAAATATATAGATGTTGGGTGGAGTATATCCAGAAGATAAGGAAACAAATAACCCAGTAATCACAAGCATCTGAGTCACAGGTAGAGCAGACACACTTAACCTTCTTAAAAATTGTTGTTTTTAAAAATCCTTGTAATGCTAGGTGCAGTGGTACCAATTTAACTGTATTTATAGAAGAAAACACCAAGATAAATAACTTGTCTTCCAGTAAATGCTATTTTTACTGCACCTGTATCTCAGATGATAAAGACTGTTATTACTAATTTCTGGATGTACATAGTAAGCATAAGTAAGGCTGTATTTTATTATACAGCTACAAGAGCTGTATAATATGGGAGTTAAGGCCAGCTTGCAGCTTGCAGTTTTGTTTAATGCATGAACATTCTATTGCTTATAAAATTGGCACCATTTACCCTATTTGTCTGGTATATGTCTGAGAGAGGATCACCGGGTGAGGGGTACACATCTGTCCAAATTTTGTGTAAATCAGACAAACAACAAAACAGTTATGGCGGTTTGAAAATTGGAGTAAAAATAGCTTTTTCTGCCTGTGCATCTTTACCAGGTGAGTAAAAAGGCAAGCTCCTAGTATCTCGTCCCAAGGAAAATAGGGCATTGTATTGTGAATAATTGCCAGACAAGAGACTACTTAAAATAATATATAGATATTTAAAAAAGACAGGCAAGCTGCATTATGTCTTCCAAACAGAGCCAATGAGGCAAATTTTCCATCTCTCTTTTAAGGTCTGTTTGAATTTGTCACTTGGTTGGGGAGCTGGCCAGGGGGCCACTTTGGATCATGGGGATGCTGGGGGGCTAGGGTGGGGTCATCTGGTTTATTCCACTTTCAAAAAGTAGGGAAAGTATATACTCACAAAACCTTCAGTTTAAAAAAGAGATAAGTTAAGGTCCTTACAAATACAATCATCCTCCAAAAAGCATAGAAATTGTAAGTTACAGCTCCTGCCTTAACTTCCGAGCCATGTAAGCAGAAAAGACATTGGACAGTATCACATATTGTGTTTGCTTACAAATTGGGCTCCATGTCCCCACACCTTACATTGGTCTTTCAGACTCAACCCTCTTCCTCTGCAGGTTGGGGACAACACAGAAGCTGGAGACAGGCGGGGGTGAGGGGGCAGCTTGTTGCCCACATTCCCCCTATCCTTTCATTTGGGTTGGGGAGAACGGGACAGCCGAGTACTGGGAGACTGTATATGGGGGAAACAAAGTTGATGGATGCAGGATGTGTACACGCAGACAAGAGTGGGTCAGTTGAGCAGTGGGAGAAGTGTTGAGGGAGCGTTTTTGGAGGAACAAGACAGAGAAATGGGTGATGTGTATGCATCAGGCTGGGAGCAGGCAAGGATGGGGGAAGTGTATCAGGAAAGGGCAGAGATGTTGGGAGGGGTGTATATTTGGGGACACCCCCCTACCCCAACTCACTAGCCTTCACTCCCTTCACAGACAACCCAAGAGTTCTAGAAAATACAATGAGCTGTATCTCTGATAGGGAACAGTAGAGAGTGTGTGTGCGTGCGTGCGTGCGTGCGTGCGTGCGTAATGACAAAAAAGAGACGGGATTCAATATCAGGCAAGAAAGATATAGGGATTTGAATGATAGGAAGGCAGCTATGTAGGGTTGCCATATATGCAAATGTTTAGAGGGCACTTATGAGATATACAGGCTGCAATTGGTTCTAATACAGCCCTGCAACCATAAGTGCCCTCTAAAAGTCTGTATATATGGTGACCCTACAGATATAAAAATTGGGTAAAGTGATAGGAATGCTCCCCCCATGGTATCCTATCACTCTTCTGAATCAGTTATTTCACTCAGAACCTTGTCATTCTACCTGTTTATCATGGGATTCCTCTTGTCATTCCACTCCTTCTCCTTGGAGCCCTCCTTATTATTCCATACCCTCTTGCCCTACCCCCACTCCCAAAGATGAGCTCCACTGTATTCTTTTACAGCTACTTAATGGGATCTGCAAATGACAATAGGATTTATTTCCAAATTGGCATTGCTGTTGCCTCCATTCCTTCCAATGAACATTCCATTTCATTAATTTATTTTATTTATTTCAAAACATTTATATCCCGCCCCTCCTGCAAAGCAGCCCGGGGCGGCTCACAACACAATTAAAAACAATAAAATACATTAAAATTCAATAAAAACAACATATATTTCATATAAAAATATAAATATAAACAGGGCTTAGCAAAAAAAAGGGGTAGGGGATTAAAAAGACCCTCCCTACCCTCCCCCAAAGGCCTGGGCAAACAGCCAGGTCTTACAGTTCCGCCGAAACGTTAAAAGGCTTGGGGCCAGGCGAGCTTCCTCCGGAAGGGAGTTCCACAGCCGCGGCCCCACCACCGAGAATGCCCTCTCCATCGTGGCCCCCCGCTTAACACGGGGGACCTCTAAGAGGGCACCCCCGGCAGACCGCAGGAGCCGTCCTGGAGCGCGAAAGGCGAGGCGGTCCCTAAGGTATGAGGGGCCAAGACCGTATAGGGCTTTATAGATCAACACTAGGACCTTGAACTTGGCCCGGCACGCTATCGGCAGCCAGTGCAGAGTTCGGAGCACCGGTGTAATATGCTCCCGGCGACCCGTCCCCGTAAGAAGACGAGCCGCCGCATTCTGCACCAGCTGCAGCCTCCGGGCCAAGAACAAGGGAAGCCCCACGTAGAGCGCGTTGCAGTAGTCGAGCCTCGAGGTGACAAAGGCATGGATGAGGGAGGCCAGGTCCGGGCCAGAGACGTACGGACGCAGCCTACGCACCAGATATAGCTGGCGGAAGGCAGCCTTAGCAACTGCCTCCACCTGCCACTCCAGGCGCAGGTCTGCGTCCAATAACACCCCCAGACTCCGGACCTGCTGAGCTACAGGAGGGCGAACCCCCCCAACCAGGGGGGCCACCACCCCCTTCGCCCTCCCTACCACCATCACCTCCGTCTTATCTGGGTTGAGCTTCAGTCTGCTCCGCCGCATCCAATCCGCCACGGCCTCCAAACATTGGGATAGCACCGAGATAGCAGGGTCTGGGTCAGTAGAAAAGGAGAGGTACAGCTGAGTATCATCAGCATACTGGTGACAACGCACCCCGAACCCTCTCACGACCTCCCCCAAGGGCTGCATATAGATATTAAACAACAGCGGAGACAAGATCGATCCCTGCGGAACGCCACACGGTAAAGCGCGGGGGCTCGATGTTTCCTCCCCCAACACCACCCGTTGGCTCCTCCCCGAGAGGAATGAGCGGAACCATTCAAGAACAGTCCCGCCCAGACCCCCCAGGTCACGCAGCCGTCTCAACAGCAGCCCATGGTCCACGGTGTCAAAAGCGGCCGAGAGATCTAGCAGGATGAGAAATGTCGAACATCCTGCGTCCATCTCCCGGCGGAGGTCGTCCACCAAGGCCACCAACGCCGTCTCGGTGCCATAGCCGGGGCGGAACCCAGATTGAAAAGGGTCAAGGAGCCCGATGTTATCTAGATGACCCTGGAGCTGGAGCGCCACTGCCCGCTCAATAACCTTCCCTAAAAAGGGAAGGTTAGAGACAGGTCGGTAGCTGGCGAGCGCGTCTACGTCCAACGATGGTTTTTTCAGCAGGGGGCGCACCACAGCCTCTTTTAAGCAAGGCGACAACCTCCCCTGCCGAAGGGACGCATTCACCACCCTCGCCAGCACCGTCCCCAACGTCTCCCCGGAAGCTTTTATTAACCAGGACGGGCACGGATCCAGTTGACAACACGTGGCCCTCACAGACCCCAGGACATCCACCACATCGGCCGGCGTCACTTCCCGAAACTCACCCCACAAAGATGGACCAGACGGGCCCTCCGCCCCCCCGCGCTCTTCCCCTACTGCCATCAACCCAGCGTCAAAGTCGGTCTGAATCCGAGCAATCTTGTCTGCGAAGTAGGTGACAAACTCCTCACAGCGGGCCCGGGACAAGTCCCCATCCAGGCGGAGGGAGGCCGGACTAACCAGCCCCCGCACCACCCGAAACAGCTCCGCTGGACGCGACTTCGCAGACGCTATGAGGACCGCGAGGAATTCCTTCCTCGCCGTCCTCACAGCCTCAACATAGGACCGCAAATGGGCCCTATGGAGAAGACGATCGGAGTCAGATCGAGTCCGACGCCAGCGTCGCTCTAGCCTCCTGCCTACACGCTTCATACACCGCAGCCCCTCAGTAAACCAAGGGGTCCTGCGGTGACGAGACCAAGGCAGAAGGCGCCTCGGAGCCACCCTGTCAATGGCCTCCTCCAGCAAGCTGTTCCAATGCCGGACCAGCTCATCCACAGAGTGACCGTCCACGTCCAGGGTAAGCTCCCTCAGGACCTCCTGGAACCGCTGGGGTTCCATCAGCCTCCGAGGGCGGACCATCCTAACTGGTCCCTTCCCCTTCTGGAGGGGGCGCGCTAAAAGACCGGCCTGAAGGAGATAATGGTCCGTCCACGACAAGGGCACCGCTGTCACCTCCCCCACAACCGGACCCCCCGCCTCAAGGCCAGAGCCGAAGATCAGGTCGAGGATATGTCCCCCCACGTGGGTCGGGCAGATCACCTCCTGGGACAAGTTCATGGTTGCCATGGCGGCCATGAACTCCCGCTCCGCCCCAACAAGGCCGGCATCGGCGTGGATGTTGAAATTTGAATACATGCCCAACTTTAAATTGTTTTTAAACATTATATAGCACAGTCTCCAGTTTCAGTGTTGCTCCCAACTTGCAGAGGCTGAAAGACCCAGGCAAAGTGTGGGTGCATGGAGCCTAAGTTATAAGCAAGCATAGTATGCGAGACTGTACGTCTTTACAGCTTACGTGACACGGAAGTTGAGGCAGGAGCCGTAACTTACAATTTCCATGCTTTTGGGAGCATGATTGAATTTGTAATGGCCTTAACTTCTCTCTTAAAGAGAAAGTTTTTGAATATATAATTTAATTACAACTATAACTGATTCCACACTTGTCAAGAAAAACAACCAATATAAATACCCATAAAAATCCACATTTGAAAAACTGTAAACAATAACATACATTTTTCAGCATAAAAACAGCATATATTTGTTCCACTGATACAAATAACGACTCAGCTGCACAATAACTCAGTTGCACAAACCTTTTCTTTAAATTGTCTTCAAAAAAGATATTAGCTTACAATGAAGATTGGAAGGGTTTCTAAGTTTCCGTTTTTTTCAAATGTTATTTGTAATTTGAGCGCTGATGAAAACAGTGCCTTCAAAGGTAAACATTATGAAATCTAGAATTCTAGACATCTATTAATTTCTAGGAAATCTATAATTTCCAGAAATCTAAAAAATTATATCTGAATACATGTCTTTCATATTAAGGCTGGAGGGGGTCAATGGTATCTTAGCAACATGGAGGTTCAGGCTTCAGTCAAGGCCTGACCACTTGGGGTCAACTATGACAGGAGTGGCACCAGGGATCTCAGCCAAATTAAAAATCAGCCGTTCACCTTCTACAAATACTAAGCAGAATAAACAAACCACCAAACAAAACACTCTCCAGGCAATGAAGTGCCAGACAGGAAGCAGCAACTATGACAAAGTCCATGTAAGCATTTTAGCTGGAAGAGCATTTATAGAATCATGGGTACACTGCACTGCTGACCATGCAGGGGCCCAGGGGCTTGAGCACCTACCAAGGAATTCCGGTGGGGGGGGCACTGCCCTCCTCTGAACTTGCCACCTGCCCCTGAAAGAAAACCGGGGTGGGGGTGGAGGAGTGGAGGGGATGTCTCTGCACTGTGTTCCTCCATGCGCTGCAGATGGGACATTAGATCTCTTTTCCCAAGCCTCCTCCAAGCAGCCTGGGGCGCTGCTGTGGCTAAGCTACAGGGAGACAGCCATGGGTGAACGGTGCCATGGTCTCGGGCTCTGAAGGGATTCAGCGGGTCCTGGTCCGGATGGGTGAGCGCTGAGAATAAAAGCCCTCACTCTTCGCCTGGGTATTGCCTAGCTCAGCCCACCTGCCTCTGAGGGACCAGTGAAATGCTCCAGCCCAGGACCGAAGAGGGCACGCTCCGAGGAGGGAGTCACGACCCCTGGGCTGGATATCCTCTGCTGCCCCTCCCTACTCGGAGGGGGGAGTCCCAACCCCTAATATCACCCTAGAGTCCAGCCACTTCCCTGCTATTCAGGGGGAAGGGCTGCCCTGAAAATCCTACAGCCACCCTGGCCATGGAAAGGAGCCATGGCTCCCCTGTAACCTTCTTCCTACATACTATACCAATAGTTTGACAATATTTAATGGTATGAAAGCTATGAAATACATTTAATTTTCAGCGTCCTAATAAAGAGGAGAGCCAGTACTAAGAGGTGCCTTTTATTGACTGAGACCCCGACATACTAAGTTGGTTGCCCAAACTGAGACAGCAACTCAACACAAAAGGGAAGAAATTTGTTTTAAAAAATAAATAAAAATACATTGTTTTTAATATTTAGCTACTTATTCTGATTTACCAATTGATTAACATCTATAAAATGTCAATGAATTCTGTGGATTTGAAGATCATGATGCAATCATGTTCACTCTAGGTCACGATTCCTTTGGTCTCGTCAGGACACGGGGAAAGATACGTCCTTGTTTTACCTGTCAGATATTCCCTACTATTGGATTTCTGGCTGTTCTGAAGAGCAAGTCTATTCAGGTTGGTGATGTGAACTGTTGTTGGCCCTGTTCTTCCCCATCCCCCATAAAACCACACACAAAACCATCTGTTCTCCTTGGCAATTAGTAAAATATCTTGTAAACTCTTCTTTACACTGTCTTGTATGCCAGCATGATTTACAGAAGACTTTAGACAAAAGGAGTGATGTCCCCTGTCCCACCCTGTCCCGACTATGCACAGGCTCTGCCTTGCAAGAAACGGAAAACTACGCCCATACATAGAATGTATATTTGTGTAAACCAAAAGCATTTTTGAGCCTGCAGACTGCAAGTACGGTACCCAAATATCAACTTGAAAGATTAATTCAACTCTTAAAAGGCTGAATATTTAGCTTAAATCTCACAATATTATTATTATAATATATGCAGCTCGAATGCCATGTTTAACTTAGACAATGCTTACATTACTGAAAGTTTCAGATCAACTCTTCTGGAGAATAAAGCAATAGTTTAATTGATAATAATGCTCCTTATTTCAAATAACTTTGAACTTGCCAGGGATGTTTGTAAAATCTGCTTTACATTGCCATTCACTGTGAAGTAATTTTGAAGCTAACCAATCAGCTCAAATGTTTGTTAGTGGTAATTTAGGATATACTAGAAATTTATAAATACTTTCACCAATTTAAAAACTTGGAAGAGTTTTGGTACTTTGATGTCCATCAGTTAATTCTTGATTCTCTGGAGGAGAGAGAATATCACCTTTTGATGAACAGATCAAAGCAGTATTTCAGGGAGCCAGCAATAACTAGCCTTACATGTAACTAATTTGCAGGGAACTGGGAGCACTCTTACTTTTAAGGTGCAATAGAGGCAAGAACACTGTTTTTGCAGGTGCAAACCCACTTTTGAACCTTAATGTTTTACTTATATTAATTATAATTAATAATCATAATAATTATTACTAAACTAGCAACTAGATCGACTTACTAGATCATGGGAATGCCACGGACATAATATATATTGATTTGAACAAAGCGGTTGACAAAGACAAAGATAGCCTTCTTGACAAGCTGGTTAAATATAGGCTAGGTGATACTACCCTTATCCTTGCAACATGGACCTGCCTGCTGTCATTCTCATTGTAACCAAGCCAAGCATGTGCACTTGAGACCTCGCATCTTCATGAATGTTAGACCCCTTGTCTCTCCCTCTGTTCCCCTTCCTAAGTCTCTCCCCCAGCTCCTGTCTCTCAGATTGTAAGCCCTAGGGGCAGGGACCCTGTCTATTTTATTACTTTGTAAAGTGCCAGGTACACTGCTGGCGCTATATAAATGTTTGTTAATAATAATAATAATAATAATACTACCATTAGGTGGATTTACAGCTGGCTGAAGAACAGTATTCAAGGAGTGGTCCTGGAACTCCCCTCCTTCCGCCGACAACGTAAGACCTGGCTGTTCCACCACGCTTTCGGTGAGGGAGATGGGTAGGGTGGGAGGTTTGAGGGTTAGGGTGTGTGTGTGTGTGTCTTATATATTTTTATCTTTTATAAGCCGCCCCGTGCTGCTTTGGCAGGAGGAGCAGGGTAAAAAATTGTTAAATAAATAAATATAAGTTTTTCAAGGTTTGCTAAACTTTCAAAGCTATAATAGTAATAGTTATATTGATCACTGTATGGTTAATTTTGAGGACAGTTGTTATATATATATATATATGCACTTATGAAAAATAAGGTCGGCTGGCATAGTAAACATTTGGGATATGCACTGACTTAATTTCCCAATTTCATCTCTACAAGTATGAGTTTGGCTCTGCATGATACTTAGGGAATCAAGTACAATGATGGTTTATTTTATATTTTATTTCAGAGTCCAACGAATATAACAAAATGTGGTTTTGAATAGTCTAGTAGTCAAAACTACATATATGTCAATTTCCCTTCAAATTTCCATCTTCCTCTCCATGCTGTCAAAATTTCCAGAAATTTTACATCTCTAAGCAGAACAGCCCTGCCCGCTGCTCTACAGACATGGGGAACCTGCCTTGCTTCCTGCCAAAGGATTCTGTGTCTGGAAGTAGAACCCTGTCCTCTCACCTTCTGCCCAGCAGAGCAAGTCCTAAACCTGGAAGAGGCTGGGGCTTACAGTGCAGGCTGGACACAAGCTTGGTCCTGCAAATTATCAGGGGAGCTGACTTACGTCAATCTAGTTCCACTCTCACACCACAGAGAGCTGACTTGTGTCAATCTAGTCTCACCCACACACCAAAGCTACCTCATCATCATTATTCAGCAGTGGATTAGCTGCCATTTTTTCTTGCAATTTGATAGGATCAATAAAGATGCTAAACTCTGGTATCCGGAATTTCCACATCCTATTATGGGAATACTCTCTCTCAGTATGTTTTCCGATTATTAATGCTTATATCCCTCCATCATCTTCCCCTCTCTATTCAGACAACATATGGTAACTATGGCAACGCCTGGTGGAAGATGTTGGTACCCGCTATCCTAAGTTTTTTTTTTGTAGTAGCTGGAAGATGTTAATGCCAGAATAGGTACGTCCGAGACACACCAATTTGATTCTAGTTTTGAGGAACATTTTGAGATTTTCTCTAGAAGGACAAATGATCCTCTAGTTAAAATCAAGCTGGGCTAAACCTTTGTAAATTTCTTTAGAGGTTTAGCTTCATAACTCTTAATTCACTGAAGATTCTTCAGGAGAGTTTACTTATCAGTCATTAAAGGATGTCAGTGTAATTGACTACATACTTATTTCTAAGATGCATTGGACCCCTGTATCAAGATTTGCTGTTATCCCTAGATCAGAAAGTGACCATTATCCCGTTTATGATGATGCACATTCCTGGCCCCATGTGTACACTACCAGATCCCAGGGTTTGGCCAACTGTAAATATGTTTGGTAGAGTGAGAATTAAATGGACTTCAAATCTTGCTGACAGTATTATACAAATGATGGAAGATTCGGAAATACTCCAAGTTAGAGATGTGAACATTTCTTCCAACTCTCCAGATCAGATTAAGGATAATTTTTATTATTTAATCAATTGTTTTAAATTTGCTGTTTCTAAACCTTCTTCCTCTCACCCTACATCTGCTTATAGTTTGCTTGATCAATCTAGTTGGTATGATAAGAGAATGTAAACATGCTAAATTGGCCCTGATCACTATGGCCAAATGTCTTAAAGAGGCAACTTCAATGCAAGATCACTCTGATTTTATTATGGCAAGAAAGAAATACAAGACTTTAATTAAGGTTAAGAAACGCTTGTATGCGGAACATTTATAGAGAGAGACAGAGATTGCGATTAGAACCAAAGATTACAAAAGTGAGGGGGTCCCGCAGATAAGTAGGTCCCAGGTCATGAAGGGCTTTAAAGAATAAAACCAGCACCTTGAAACTGGCCCGGTGCTTTATAGGCAGCGAGCACAGAGCCTGGAGCACTGGTGTCATGTGCTCCCTACGACCTGCCCCCATAAGGACATGGGCCGTGGCATCCTGCACCAGCTGCAGCCTCCAGACCAGCTTCTCAGGCAGCCCCACGTAGAGCGCATTGTAGTAATTCAGCCTCGAGGTGATGAAGGCATGGATGACAGTGGCGAGGTTGGAGTCTGAGAGATACGGCCGAAGCCGCTGGACAAGATGTAACTGCCGAAATGCACTCCCCGCCACAGCTACAACCCGAGATTCCAGGCTGAGCTGTGAATCGAGGAGCACACCCAGACTCTGCACTTGAGAGACCATGGGAGGAGGAACCCCCCCCCCAAGTGGCGATTCAACTACCCCCAGGTCCCCCAAGCCCTCGCCCACCAACATCACCTCCATCTTGTCAGGATTCAATTGCAGGTGGCTCGACCCTATCCAAGCCCCCACAGCTGACAGGCACTGGGAAAATAGGGAGACTGCGTGACCTGGGTCGATGGAAAAGGAGAGGTAGAGCTGAGTGTCACCAGCATACTGATGACACTGCATGCCCTGAAACCCTCTCACAATCTCCCCTAACGGCTACATATAGATGTTAAACAAGAGGGGGGGGACAGAATGCACCCTGCGGGACTCCACACGTGCGGTCCCAGGGGGAAGACGTACGTTCCCCCAAGACCACCCGGTGAGTTCTCCCAGCCAGGAATGAATGAAAACAGTCCAAGACCATTCCACCAATGCCGGCACAGTTTTTCAGGCAAGTCACCAACACCTCGTGATTGACTGTGTCGAATGCGGCTGAAAGGTCTAGCAGGACCAGTAAGGTCTGATGACCCTGGTCTAATGCCAGACAGAGATCATCAACAAAGGCCACCAATGCAGTCTCCGTACCATACCCAGGCCGAAAACCAGACTGAAAGGGGTCAAGGAAACCAGTGCGGTCCAGATGTTCCTGGAGCTGCTGTGCCACAGCCCATTCAATAACCTTCCCTAAAAAGGAAGGTTAGAGACCGGCCGATAACTGGTAGGAGCATCAGCGTCAAAAGATGGTTTCTTGAGCAGGGGCCTAACCACAGCTTCCTTCAGGCAGTCAGGCACCCTGCCCTCCCGAAGGGAGGCACTAACCACCCCAGCCAGCAATGGCTGTAAAGTCTCCTGGCTGTCTTTCACCAACCAGGACGGGCATGGATCTTGTTCGCAAGTGGTGGCACAAACCGATCCCAACAAGGACTCCACATCGGCAGGCGAAACCAGCTGAAACCGATCCCACAAAACAGGACAGGCATCCATAGTCCCAAGATGATCCTCTGCAATAACTGCAGTACCAAAATCGTGGCAGATGCGAGCGATCTTATCTACAAAGTACTCAATAAACCGGTCACAGCGGTCACTGGATTGCTCCAGGTCCAGGCAGAGACAGGCAGGACTGACCAAGCCTTTCATCACCTGAAAAAGCTCCGCTGGATGTGACTTTGCAGATGCAATGAGGGCAGCAAAGAACTGCTTCTTTGCTGCCTGCACCATCATAGCATAGGCCTTTAAACTGCTCTTATGCTGCAATCAATCATAGTCGTCGCGAGTCTGACACCACCATCGCTCTAACCGCCTGCTCTCCTGCTTCAAACACTGCAGTCCCTCAGTAAAACCAAGGAGATCTGCAGGAGACTCGGGAGGGCAGCGGATGCCTGGGAGCCACTCTGTAAATGGTCTCAGCCGACAAGATGTTCCAGAAGGCTACGAGATCATCGACAGAGCGGGTGTCAAGGTCCAAGGGAAACTCCCCCAGAGCATTCCGGAACTAATCCGAGTCCATAAGTCTCCGGGGACAGACGGATCTAATAGGTCCTGCTGGGGGCTGACATGCACCAGGATGCATGCCTTAAGGAGGTAATGGTCAAACCATGACAAAGGCTCCACCCCTCTGACTCCTACTAACTGACCCCCCCACCTCAAGGCCGGTGCAGAAAACCAAATCCAATGTATGTCCCTCCTCATGCGTGGGGCCACAGATAATTTGGGGCAGGCCCATGGTTGTCATGGAGGCCATGAACTCATACCTCGCTCCTCCAAGATCGGTGTCAGTGTGAATGTTGAAATCCCTCAGGACCACTAATCTAGAGGTCCAGAGGATCACATCAGACACCAAATCAGCAAGAGCATGTAGGGATGCCGCCGGGCAATTGGGTGCATGGTACACCAGCAGCACCCCTAACCTGTCCCCGGCAAAATCCAACACAAGATGAAGACACAACGCCTGGTGGAGCCTGCACCGGATACCTCCTAAAAGACAATGCATCCTTGATAACAACGGCTTCACCGCCCCCCCGTCCCTCCAGCCGAGGCTGATGCTGCACAGAGAACCCAGCTGGAACAAGGTCGGCCAGAATAGGGCCCGATTCATTGTCCAGCCAGGTCTCTGTAATACACACAAGGTCGGCGTCCCACTGTGGGATTAACTCCCGGATGGTAGATGACTTATTGACAACTGACCTTGTGTTTATTTTCATCTGACCAAGGCCTGGGGTCTCCTGGGTCTTGACCCACAACCTACCCGTGTGGGGGGTTGAGAGGGGAACGGGCACAAGGCACCGTTCCCTCCTTATTGATGGAACACACCTCCCCCTTTGGACCATATCTCCCCCGACCCGTAACAACCCCGATAGCTGTGGAAGACCTCCCATCCTCAGGAGAACTCCGTTAGACACTCACCCTCCATGGGCTGCCCCAACAGGCCCACGAGAGGGACCCCACCCCCCAAATCCCCCACTGCCCGCCTCTGCCACCAGCGGGCAACCCTCCCCCCTGGAGGGTTACCCCTGCTCACACCAGGGGTTCCCGTCCACACCTCCCCCCAGCCCGCACTAGCTGCAGCTTCCGGACCGTCACCAAGGGCAGTCCCATGTAGAGCCAGTTACAATAGTCTAGCCTCGAGGTGACGAATGCATGGATGACAGTGACAAGATCAGATTCCAAGGCTTATAGACATTTGCACTGAGGCAGTTATCTATCTCAAAAGTTCTCGGTGTCACACAGAATAATTTCTTTTTCCTCTCAGAACAAGAAGTGATTTCTGTTATTGATGCACAAATTTCTACTCGAGCGCCTGGTGATAATTTTCTTTCAGATGAAATCTTCAAGCTTTCCTTGAGCTGGTGTGCATCTATTTTAGCAATTTCTTTTTACATTTTTAATAGGATGAAATGCTCCTCCCCTCTCTCCAGCTGGAATGTTAGAACTGTTTGGTAATCATAGGTTTATAACAGCTATGATCTCTATCAGTCTACTCCCAGTTGAAGGGAAAAATCTATGGTAGATCTTTATTGAATTAATTGGAGACTTGGGTTTTAGAAAATAACTTAATAGCTAAAGAACAGTCTGGTTTTAGATCTGGAAAATCTACTCTGGATAACCAGTTTGTACTGAATCATCTGATTTCCAAATATGTATACATGTCACACCAAATTGTTTGTTGCCTTTGTTGATTTTAAGAAAGCTTTTGATTTTCTGAATAGTAGTAAACTCTGGTCAAAGCTCCATATGACGAGTATTACTCAACATCGTTTTGATTTAATTGTTCTCTTGTATATTAATACTAAATTCAAGGTTTGGTATAATTTATTGGGGGCTTGTACAGATATGTTTATTACGAATGTTGGAGTCCAGCAAGATTGCTTACTTACTTGTTCCAGTATTGTTTTATATATTAATAATATTGTTCATCCTCTTAAATAAGCAGATCTCTTTCCGCCAGAGCTTGCCAATCAGCTGGTCCCAATCCAGCTAGATGTGGATGAAACTGTTTTCCTTTCTCAGACCCGTAAGGGTTTACAAAGGATGCTTGATTTTTAAGGAACATAATATATTAACAATTACTTGATAGTAAACTGTGAAAAATCTCACGTCATAGTATTTACAAGGAACTCTCCTAATTATAAATGGACTTTGAATAATCAATAGATTATCCAAACTAAATTTTATGCATTTTTTTTGTTATACCAGATCTAGGAATAAGCATAGAGAAAAGGCTATTGCAAATGCTACTTGCTCTTCATTCGCTATTTCTAAATTTGCTTGCTAGATTAGGTAATAAAACTGTTAATTCTGCCTTGAAGATTTTTGAAGCTAAATCTGTTAGTGCTATTCAGTTCGGAGATTTGGTTTCAGACATTCCCTAAGGACTGGGAAATTTTACAAAACAAATTCCTGAGGCGGCTATTACTGCTGCCTAACTGTGTTCCGGGATCCATGCTCCGTGCAGAAACTGAATCCATTTTATTGTGTACCAAGGCCTCTATTGCTATCATGAAACATCGGTCGATGTTAGTTTACCATCACATGCCTTCCTTATTTGTGTTTATGGGAACAGATGAATCATCCAGGTTCCAGGAAATATCCATGGTTTAATTTGGTACACTGCCTGCTATCTAGATTAGGATTGTCATTACTGTTTTTGTCAGAGAAATCTCTTTCCCAATGAAACGATATAATTAAACAAAGAGCAATAGATATATCTAAACAAAAAGACTTGGCTAATAATTCTTCATTCAAATTAGCCCCACGATATTCTGCAATCGAGGTTCCATTTCATGCTTCTTCCAAATCATCAATTGCTAGTTTTTACCCAGCTACGCTTTCAGCTTTTGAATTCTCCGGTGTTACAGGGACAGTACAAGAAGATTCCTTATGCCAACGGTCTTTGTATGTGTGAAGTTGGCAAAATTGAAGATCTGTCACATTTTCTTTTTTTATGCTGATTTTATTGTGAGTTAAGGTCTCATTGGATTTTACCTCTAATTAGAGGGAAGGAGTTCCTGCCCATGTTACAAAAAGTAGAATTTTTATTAGCCTCTAATAATGTAATGTATCAAGGTTGTAGCTATTAATGCTTTTTTAGCATCTCAGTGGAGGAAATTGTTTTTAAGTATCTAATATCTTATATTATTCTGATTATGACATGCTATTCCTTTTGATGTATGTTTATTTTATATTTTTAATTTTTGTAAATGGCTAGGCCCTGAATAAGCTATGTTCATTCGATAATACAGGTCATCGTAACTATTCAGCAAGAGAGGTGGGTGGCTCAGATTCGTATCAATATGAATAGTCCAAATTTTGAGAGGAATCAGTATGAATCTACTGGGGGATATGAGCCAAAGGTTTGCATCCCCTGGCAGGAATCTATCAAAGCTTGAGGGAGAAAGAACAGCTGTGCAGGGGTGGCAATTGCTTTACTGCCTCCTCTATCCCCAGCTCTGCCTCACTCAGATCCCTATCCACTGCCCACCGACCCTGGACGCCTCCCTGCTTGGCCCATCGCCTGCCCAAGAGATGGAGGCAGAGGAGCCACGCAAGGGTGGAGAGCGGGGGGTAGTTGCTTACTTACCAGGCTCCTTGGGACTCCAAAAACAGATGGCCTGTGGTTCCAAGCACAGTCTTCTCAGAGCTGCGCCAGGAAGAAAAAAAAATACCATAGAAAATCACCGAGCATGCACAAAATGACTGCTACGGCCATTCTGCGCACGCATGGTCATTTTCTGAAATTGTGCTGGCAGCACTGGTGCCATTTTAGAAAATGGCAGCCAGTCTGGGCATCCTCGGCCGGCTGCCGGGCATGCACAGAACAACTGCCATTTTCCAAAATGGCACCAATGCTGCCAGCACCATTTTGGAAAATGGATGTGCATGCGTAGAACGGCCATGGCACCCATTTTTGCACATGTGCTATGATATTCTATGGGTTTTTTCCTTCCTGGAGTGGCAATTAGAAGGTCGTTACAGGCACTGCAGGGCTGGAGGAGCCTGGTAATAAAAATGACCTAGTAAGATACAAAACCAGGGTACAACTGGGGTGGGCAGTGAGCCAGACAGGCAGGAGTCTAAGGGGATGTGGACAGGGTTCCAAGGGAGGCAGAGCTGGGGACAGTCAGATTTAGGCCCATATCGCTTGGATATGAACTGAAGACGAGCAATATGAGTCAAAACTCAAACAAATCCTGATTTGGTTCTAACCCGAATCAAAGCAGGATTTGTTTGAATTTTCATCCAAATTCCCACCCCTATTCAGTTATAAGTTTACCAGGGCATGAAGTTTCAGACTGAACGTTGGGTTCAGTTGCCAGACTTTATCCCAAAATTAAACTGCCCTACTACACCTCTGAACCAGTCACCAGCCTCAGTTTTCTGGACACCAATGGCTCCTAGGCACCTGTCAATTTCACACCCTGAGTTTATAACAACTCACAACAGACCAGTATTCTATCATCACTACTACCTAGAACAGTCTAACTTTGCAGAGAACAAAATCAGAAACAGCTGACATTAATCTTTGGTTACAAGAAAATTGGAGCAGCACAGAAATAAATTTAGCTATTGTAATACTGTCACCATGCATTCTTTCATTTTTCAGTGCTGATGTCAGCAAAATGATCAATTTACCAGTTTTAATTGAAAACAGCTTTGAAATATGTTCTGCAATTTGAATGTGGAGATATGCTTCTAACCATGCAAGCTTTCCAATTTCTGAGCAAACAGATGCAGATTCCTTTTAATGTATGTGTACTTGGGTGAGTTAATGAGCTAATTAAGAATGTCTTGGCTGAGGGACGGGCGTGTGCAAGACGGAGAACCAACAGCCTCAGCTCCCAGAAGTTGCATTCATCTCTTTCTTCTAAAGTTCTGCTACTAACACTCCGATGATCTGTGAAACCACTGACGACAGGCCGCAAATAGAGGGGAAAGTACAAATTATCTCCTTAGCAACCCATATTTACTATGATTTGTTTATTTCTAATAAGTGGGATTAATTATAAAAAATGATCAGACAAGTAAAGCATCTGCATGGACATCAATAAAAATAAAATCAGAGATGAGATTATTTCCTTTCTTTTTAAATAGGGAAAAAACGAGGGCAAAGGAGGATTCGAAGAGACTGAAAAAAACTGCAAACATTTAACGTGAAAGCATGTACAAAAACTGCTTGAGTGGGTAGGGTTAATAATTTTGCAACCAAGTCTGAAATCATCAATGCATTCTTTTTTACTTGTTTTTAATACTGATATCACCTTACCCTCTAACATTTAACATAATAGAAATAAGGGCTTTTAAACTAAAAAGACAGTCAAAGTTCATAGTCCTCTCTCTTTGCACTACCTCCGAGCCATCTGCAAAAGAGATGTTATCAGCATTTGATCGAGAGATCAAGTATCTTCTCTTCACTTCTATGACAGGAGTGATTTGCTCTGTATATCTACTATTGAGAACAGAGTAAATATTTTTGAGAAAACATTGCAAGAGTTGTAGCCAACACCATGGATTGGAGAGGGTAAGGACAGCAAGAGAAGAGACAAATTAAACAATAGGAATTATTTAGACAGGAATAAAGAATAAAACAGAAAATATCATGATGCTACTGGGCTCAATCCCATGCCCCATGGACCGCACGTGCTTGTTCAGCCCCGCGCAAACAGCGCGGATCTGCACTGGGGGCACATTGTGGCCCGCGGAAACTGCGTGCATATGCGTACACGATTCACAGGCCATGATTGCGGCCACTATATAAATATATGGTTCAGTCGCACTGACACCTTGAATATTGTGTGCAATTCTGATCATCTCATCTCAAAAAAGATATAGTAGCGAAGGGCAACAAAATTGATCAAGGGTACCGAGTTGCTTCTGTACAAGGAGAGGCTCGATTGGTTTGGGATCTTCAGCTTAGAAATGAGATATCTGAGAGGGGATATGACAGAAGTTGATAAAATCATGAGTGGAGTAGAACCTGGATCTCTCCCTCCGACTCTGTCACCCCTGCCACCCTCTGCTCTGGAGGCCTTTCATTCTCTCATCGGCCTTGCCCTGAGGGCCGGGGTGGTGGCGTGGGCTCTCTCGCCAACCCCTGTCGATTCCAACCCCTTTCCCCTTCTCTTCCTTTGAGGCTCATTCTGTGCGTCTATACTCCCCCCTTCACCTTCGGGTTGCTGTCATCTACCACCCCCCTGGCCCCCTCTCCTCTTTTCTCCCAGACTTTGAATCCTGGCTAACCTTCCTCCTCTCTGATGATACCCCCACTCTTATTCTTGGCGACTTTAACATCCACGTTGACACACCTTCCAAGTCCCCCATCTCCCGCTTTCTCTCCCTAACCTCCTCCTTTGATCTCCGCCTCTGGACCGATTCCCCCTCTCACACTGATGGCCACTCCCTCGACCTCATCTTCTCCAGAAACTGCTCTGTTGCTGATCTCTCCTTCGATCCTTGTCATAAATCTGACCACCTCCTCACCTTCTTCAACCTCTCCCACCAACCCCCCTCGTCTTCCCCAGCTCCGCGCCCTTTCCGCAACTTGCAGGCCGTTACCCCTCTTGACTTCGCCTCCTCCCTCTCCCCCCTCCTCCCTCCAGTCTTCTCCTCCTCTTCCCCAAACTCTGCCATCTCTTCTCTTAACACCTTCTTGCTTCAACCCTTGACTGTCTTGCCCCCCTCTCCTCCTGCCCCGTCCGACCCCCAAACCCCCATCCTTGGTTCACCCCTAACATCCACTACCTCCACTCTTGCACCCGGGCTGTCGAACACCTCTGGCACAAATCCCGCTCCCTCCCTGACTTCCTCCACTACAAATTATCCCTCTCCTCCCTCTCTTCTGCTATCTCCATGGCTAGGCAACACCACTAAGCCTCTAGGATCGAATCCTACTCTCGCGACCCTCGCTGCTTCTTCTCTACCTTCGACTCCCTACTCAAGCCCCCCTCCACCCTCTACCCTGTCTGCTCAGGATCTCACGTTATTCTTCACCTCGAAAATTGACAAAATCCGCCAGGACATTGTCTCCCACCCATCTCCTCTTCCCACTCCCTTACCACCCCTCCTCCCTCTCTCCTCCCCGGCCTCCCTTGTAGAAGCCTCCACTCTGCTCTCTTCCTCAAACCCCTCCACCTGCCCTCTTGACCCAATCCCCTCCTGCCTCCTGACCTTTATTGCTCTCACTGCTGCTCCCCTCCACCCCCTTTACATGTCATTAATCTCTCCCTCTCCACTGGCTCCTTCTCCTCCGCCTTCAAGCATGCCACTGTTTCTCCCATCCTGAAAAAAGCCCACCCTGGACCCATCTGACCCCTCTAGTTACTGGCTGGTCTCCCTCCTCCCCTTTGCCTCTAAAACATGCTGTCTACTCCCGCTGCCTGGACCTCCTCTCTGCCAATTCCTCCCTGGACTCTCTCCAATATGGCTTCCGCCCCCTTCACTCTACTGAAACTGCGCTGGCTAAGATCACCAACGATCTACTTGTCGCTAAATCTAAGCGCCTCTACTCCATTCTTGTCCTCCTTGACCTCTCTGCTGCCTTCTACACTGTCGACCACTCACTCCTACTGGACTCGCTTTGCTCCTCGGGCTTCTGCAGCTCTGTCCTTGACTGGTTCTCCTCCTACCTCTCTGACTGCTCCTTTAATGTGTCTCTTTCCAACTCTAGCTCCTCCTCCCTCCCCCTTTCAGTTGGGGTTCCCCAAGGCTCTGTCCTTGGCCCTCTCCTCTTCTCTATCTACACCCTTTCTTTTGGCAAACTCATTGCCTCCCACGGCTTCCAATATCATCTCTATGCCAACGACACTCAGCTCTCTCTCTCTACCCCCTCTCTCTCCCCTTCTGTCCACTCACACCTCGTCAACTGTCTCGCTGACATCTCCACCTGGATGTCCCAACGCCAGCTCAAGCTCAACATGGCCAAGACTGAACTCCTTATTTTTCCTCCCTCCTCTTCCTCTCCCGCTTCCCTGTCCATTTGCATCAATGGAGCCACTATCCATCCTGTTCCCCAAGCCCATAGCTTGGGCTTCATCTTTGACACTCATCTTTCCTTTAAGCCTTACATTGACTCTGTTGCCAAGTCCTGCCGCTTCGCCCTCCATAACATCGCTCGGATCTGCCCCTTTCTCTCTCTCCTCTGCCAAAACCCTTGTTCATGCCATGGTCATTTCTCGCCTCAACTACTGCAACCTTCTCCTTGCTGGCCTCCCTCGCTCTCACCTGTCCTCCCTTATCGCCATCCAAAACTCCGCTGCCAAGGTCATCCACTCAGCCCGTCACTTTGACCACGTGCAGCCTCTCCTCTCCTCTCTCCACTGGCTCCCACTTCCTGAACGCATCCGGTTTAAACTCCTGGTATTCACCTATAAATCACTTCACAGCCAAGCTCCCCCCTACCTCTCAGCCCCAATCTCCTTACGCACTCCTGCACGCGCCCTCCGCTCCTCCTCTGTCCCCTCCCTCACTCCCCCCCCATCTCCCATGCTCCCCTAACCACCTTCGTCCCTTCTCCCTCGCTGCCCCCCATGCCTGGAACTCCCTCCCTACCCACATCCGCCTCGCCGCCTCCCTCTGCACCTTCAAATCCCTCCTCAAGACCCACTTCTTCTGTGCCGCCTTTCCCAATGCCTGCTAGTTGTTTTCCCCAAATACTTACGGTCTGCCCTCCTCTGTAGACTCCTGCCTAACTGTAACCAATAGCAAGCCAAGCAGGCTCGCCTGAGACTTCACAGCCGCTTGCATGTTCGTTTGCTTCTCCCTTGTCTTCCCTTTGTCCCCTCTCCTTGTCGCCCCCTCCTTGTCTTTTTAGATTGTAAGCCGTAGGCAGGGACCGCGTCTTTATCTTTGTTCTGTAAAGCACCAGGTACACGGCTGGTGCTATGCAAATTTTTATAATAATAAAGTAAACATTCAACTATTATTAACCTTCTCAAATAATACTATAACTAGGGGATACTCCATGAAACTGGCAGCAGATTTAAAATAAATGAAAAGGAAGTATTCCCCCCAACCTCCACTCAACATACAATTAACTTGTGGAACTTGTTGACAGATGGTGTCGTGAAAGGCCAGTGGCTGAGTTTAAATAAAGGCTAGATAAGGTCGTGGAAGACAGACCCACAAATGGCTATTTGTCAAGCAGGCCAGGGGACACAATCTCCGACTTTGAAGAGAGGGGAGTGAACAGCAGGGAATGGATACTCCATTATGATTTGTTGGGCACTTCTCTGAAGCAACCAAGGTTGGTCACCATCGGAGACAGGATGCTGGGCTTGACAGACAATTGGTCCGACCAGTATAGCATTTAAGTTCTTATGAGAAACTGTCATCATTAGCTACCATCAGGTATCATATGGGCTTGACACTTGTCTCATTTAGAACAGTGTAAATCCTAAATTATTCATCTAAATTACAATGATGTAGAGCACAAAGATGTGAGAACAGAGTCGAACACAATTAGCTCTTATGAGTTCCTGATTAGGACTGAAATAAAACAGAAAACATCACAGGACAGAAACTGCTTATAATGCCATTTTGTCAAGTGGATAATGGTTAATTGAAGAGAGGCTTTGTTGCTAGAGCAAACAGTGTAACTGGGCTTAAAGAGGGATTGGAGTAGCTCTTAGGAGGACAGGTCCATAAATGGCTAAGTCAAGTTGCCTGGGGAACATCACTTCTGTCAGGAGGTGGGTGTTAAAAGCATGGAATGAAACACTCTAGAATTGATTTATTTATTTTATATACTTATACCCTGCCCTTCCCCTAAGGTTCAAAGTGGCTTAAAAAATAAAAACTGTATAAAAAGTACATTAAAATATATTTTAAGTTTCCTAAAAACCCCACCTCTTGTATGACATGTTTTGTACGTCTCTGAAACTGTCCAAAGTGGCCACTGTCGGAGACAGGATGCTGGATTCAGTGTACCATTGGTCTGACCAAGTATGGCACTTATGTTCTTAAGCAGAAATACTAGTGAAACTGCTGCAAGAAGTGGAAATATCTTCAACACTGAAAAGTCAGGAAGTTTCTCAACAGTTTTGAGGCAAGCGAGATTGTGCCAACGGACCCTCAGGAGCACTCTTGTGTGCTCTCAGATCTAGGGGACAGCTGTGGAAAATTAGGCCCCCTGGAACTCAGGAAGGCAGCATCAGTTATGGCCATGTACCTACTTTGCTTCTTGCAACCAGAGATGGCACCAGGACTCATCCACCTTCCACAAAGAAACACTTGCTCCCTTAGAAGGTCAGAGGACTTGGATCTCTTATCTAATTTACTGGATAGTTGTTGGCACTGAACTCTTAATTCAGTCCTGGGGCCATTGCTTCCTTCTTTGCTTTCCAGCAATGCACTTTCTTGGCCTGTGAGGGACAGGAAGAAGCAGAGCAGTTTCCAGTGATGGAATAAGCTCTGCTTTTATTGCAGCAGCCTCATGTTTTCTACTCTATAGCAATTACAGTTTCTAAAGCATGCTAGCCCTGGGCCTTTAGAAATCACTAGAGAATTGCCTGCCTGCTTCACAAGCTACGCAGCAAGTCTGTCAGATCAGAACCTTTTTCATCTTGAAGAAAAGGCTTTGTAAGCCTTGCGTTCTTCAGTAACACGGCCATCACCACCTAAGCACAATAGGCAGGCGCCACTCCTGTTTGTTGCTGCACAGCACTGAATCACTGCATTTCACACACCACTGACGGCGTGGGCTCATGTAAGCCTGCATATTCGATAGAGTTTGAATGTGAATACACGATACTGGAGCAATCAAGTCCCTCAACAGAGGGATAATCTCCTTACACTAAGAAAGTGAAGAAGTTTCCAGTAGGAAAGGAAACACTATTAAGAAATGAAAGTATAGAAAGAAAAGGCTGATTTTAAAAATTACCAAGGAAAGATGTTTGCCCAGCCTTCAGGTTGGTTTAAACAAAAACACACGAAAACAAAAACACACGGTCTGAGGCATGTTCCAACAGCATGCCTTCAAAAATTCAGTCTTTTTGCCCACCAGGTAGAAGACTGCCATGTGTGGGGCTTGGTGTGGAAATCACTCTAACAAGAATGGGAACCAGATCCTGAGAGAAATCTTTCCTGAACTCCATCTTCTGACAGCTCCCCTCCCAGCCTTTCAGAACTAAGAGTAGCAAAAATTCCCTACTAGCCAGGACACTCCTACCCAAAAAGGCAACAAGACCTGACAAAACATCTGTACCACAGACATTATCCCATCGTCCCTGAGAAAACAATTCCAAATAAAAGAGACCTACACATATGCCAATCATAGAATGTGTGCTCATTAAATGATCAGATTCAGGACACTAAATGAGTCCATGGAAACTGTTGATGAAACCCATCAAACCTTGCATAAATTAATGAACTCCCACAGAAAAATAATGCTGGGGAAAGACAATCGAATGTGGGTATTCAGTTCTCCCAGACAGTCTAGACAGAACCCTGTATCCTGACAAGGAACTTGTACAACACCTTCAAAAGAAAGGCCTGGCAACTAAACCCAACTAAGCTTAATTTGTTGAGGAGGGGAGCTGCCAGGGCTCAGCCTCAGAAATTCTATTGGGGGGGGCTGAGCTCCAGAAAATGTTCCCAGTAGGAGTATACAATCCCAAACGTGAAAGACCAGGAACGGGCAGATATTGGCCATTTTGGGGTTGGAAACGAAAGTCAGAAAAAAACTGGTGGGTTTATTCATCTTTCATCAATGACTTTCCTGCCCTAACCACCCCTTCCACATCATCATATAGATTAAAATCACAAGAACCCCTTTTTGTTACATTTAGCTGCAGAGAGGCAGGTTAGTGCAGTGGTTGGGTTGCTAGCTGGAGAATAGGGTTCTGTTCTCTCTTTTGACAAGTTTTCGGTCAGAAGGCATGGCTTCTCAGTGAGGGGTTTTCGCTTCTGAGGGAGGCTTGGGCCCTAGCAATTTATTTTTTAAAAGAAGTCCTGACTAGAGATTATAACTCCATTGTGTAGCAAAAAACACAGGGCTAGGTGCCCGGGGGGAATTATGGATTCATATCCATTATGGATCTGGATCTTTAATTTCTGGATTTAATTAAGGAACTGTATTAAATCAATTAAAAATAAAATTTTTAACCTTAACATTTTTTTAAAAAACCATAGAGCATGTGCAAAATGGCTGCCAGACAGTCCTGCACATGTGTGCCCTTCTTCAAAATGGTGGCAGCAGAGTTACCGCCATTTTGAAAAATGGCAGCTGTTCTGCACGTGCGCAAAATGGCCACTATGCACGTATAGTCTGGCTGCCCCTTTCCAAAATGGCGGTGATGCTGGTGACGCCATTTTGGAAAAGGCTGTACATGCGCAGTACGGTCCAGTGGCCAGTTTGCACATGTGCAGTTGTTGTTTTAAAATTATTTACAGATTTTAAACCAAAACGCAACACACCTGTTGTGATTTGGTACAGACTATCTGTAACACCCATCACTACAAATGGGATGAAGATCTGGACTTTAAACCTGCTGTGTTCCCTAAATGTCATTTAAATGTTTTCAAATGCTTTTTCCTTGAACCTCTTTTCCTAGAGCTCCCTCCCAGTATTTGCTATAAAGCATATATCCTAACCTGCATTAATTTTGTTTTTCCATTTGTGTCAGGCCCTGGCAGCAAGGCCTGAGGAGGTGGGGCAAGGTACCTTTTCGAGCCCCCTGTAGGGGTCCTCTCTGGATTCCACAGTGCACCCGCACTACTGACAGCAGGGGGAGTAACAACAACCCCGGATCCCCCACAATGCCCCCGCCATTGCAGCCCCCAGCGCTGCCCTCCTCGCAGCTCCCTCTAGTGCAAGACTTGCCAGTGTTCATTACGCTGCCGCCGCTAGGCAACCCAGCTGATGTTGATCAACACCACCCAGGCCCGCCAGCCCCAGCCACACACCCCGCATCTCCGCCTCACCGCTCAGAGAGCCTGCTACAGCGTGCCTGCATACAGCAGCATAAAAGGGTCTCCCTGACCGTTTGTGATGTATCCTGTATAAAAAGCATATATTTTTGACCATCTGTGTTTCAATGTATTGAACATTAGAATCCCTCTGTATGGTGACACTGTCTCTATAATGTCCTTTTAGCTGTAGTCTGGGAGAAGAGATACAATCAGTCTGTCTCTCTTAAGGATTCAACATTTTCTGTTGACCCATCTCAAGGGACGTTACTCCCAAACAGGACAGAAAAAAGTCTTGTGTCTGGAGCTCAGTCACTGTTAAATCCTATCTCAAATAGCTGCCTGTTTACTATGTATCAGCAGATTTTTTTACAACTTACTTTGAGAAACCCTCATAGTCAGCTGTCTTGATCTGATGTCATTTAAACTGACTTCTAAGAAAGAACAAAGTATAAAGAGGGAGAGGAAAGATGGATTTTTCAGAACGCTTCCATTCCCTGGAGTTTTACTCTCACCTTCATATGGCAGTATGAGACACAGGACTGGGTGAATATGAAAGTATATTCCTTTGATGCATTGAGCTAACAACAACAACAACAACAATTAAAGCATATGTTATTTCTTATAGATGTTAAGATCTTTGAACTTATAAAAGAGCTCTTCCTTGAACAGAAATGTCCTTTTAAATCATGTATTTGTAACTGACACGGTTTCTCTTTTGTACCATGTTTTTTATTTGAATTTAAGTAAACTATGCTTTATAGTTATAATATTCTGTATCTCATAGCCTCATTTATAAATAATATTGTCTTTACAATACTTTGCTGAGCTGGCTGGCTTATAGCACAGTGTAAACTGAGTATCCACATATTGGAGAATTAGCGCCCTATATCCAGACCAGATTATGTCAGGCCTGGACCACTAAGTGCATTTTCCCTTTGAGGAAACTGAGGCACAACGTGACACATTCACTCTTGCCAGTGATCAGTGCCACGAGCCTGTGAGACCGGCCCTCTTGTTGTGGTATCCTTTCTGTTGTGAGCAACCTTGTGAGTGGGAGCGAGTGTGAGTGAGATCGAGTACTGAAGAGAGAGTGATTGCGGGTGAGATTGGTGAGTGATTCTTTGTGGTCAGAATACTTGTTTCTCTATTCGCACCCCCGGGTTCCCTGAGTTCCCCTCCTGGTGCGTGTGTCCTAGCCCTTCTCCTTTCCCAGGGTCTCGAGACACCGCTTCCCTACCACATTTCTCTGCACCCCCTCCCCTGGTCCTGGGCCCCGTGCATCTGGTTGTGGTACATCCTAGAGTGTTCAGGCACTGCACACGGTTACCCCATGATGATCTAGGCTGGGGATACATCTCCCATAAGCCATATCAGATCCTGAGGGTTCCTTATAGATCAAGTGCGCCTGCCTCCAGAGTCCTCCTGTGTGTTTATCTACCTTCCCCGTCCCCCAAACCCCACAATTTGATTTGTTTCCCATCATATTTAAGTGTGAACGCTCTCTGTATTTCAGTACAAAATACATTTTTCCGAGTTCAGCTGTGAAAGTCAAATTTATTTTAATTGCTGCCATGTAACTGAACTTTGCTTACATCAAAAGCAGGTATGTATGTTCCCCTACAATAAATGTTATCCCTCTGCAGTACGAAAGATTTTTAAAAGTATATATTTAGATCAACTATGTGCTGCTGCTACTTTTCCTTTTTCATCTTTTCTTCTAGTTAGCTTAAACGAACAGGAACACTATTAACATTTGCGTATCCAGTTCATTTCCCAGCACACTGAAAAGACAGTCCATAAAGATTAAACCATGTGTTCCTTTGCATATATCACCTACTACTGTCTAACTTTGATAATAAAGTATAAGCTTGATCATTATAAGATACCTTTCCCCCTTTTAAGCTTTGTTACCCCTTTACAAATAAGGTTGAGTAAAATAGAATGAAGTTCAAGTAGTTTTTTTCCAAGTTTCTTTGCAGAAGGTCAGATTTTTTACCATCCTTACTAATTCATATTGAATAAGTACAGTACCGCTTAACAAGAAGTTTCTTTAAAATAATTAACTTTTTCCCCGTTTTCTGAAAAACTCATGTAACTGGACACAAATATTTTTTTAAAAATCAGGTCACTGTAGTGCTATGTAAATAAATTTACAAACCAATATTTTTTTTTGAGAGGGGTCTGTGATTCTCACTCATGGGATCATGTGGTAGCCTTCAGGCGATCTGGAGGAGCTTGTCTCTTTAAGAGCAGTTCAAGATTGGCTTCCAACATGGAAATTTCTGAAAGCCTGCGTCCCAGCCCTCCTCCCTCTCACCTCCAGAGGTATCATCACAAGATCCGGAGGAACAAGAGGGAGTGGAGCCCAATCCTCCCAGTTCCTTCTAACCCCTGCAGTGAACCAGTGTAGTCCCCAGCTGTGGGGAAGGCGGTGGGCAGTGAGAATCCACAGAGCCTACTCAAAGAACCAAGTTACTGGTAAGTAATCCTGATTTCTTCTTCGAGTGGCTCCATGATTCTCACTTATGGGAGAATGAGAGCAGTCCCATGAGTGTCACAGAGGTGGGAGCAGGGATTAGGCGGCGGAGGCCTAAGTTACTGCCCTGCAGATGTCCTGGACAGAAACTTGGTCAAAATTAGCCATGGTAGTGGCCACTGCCCTAGCTGAATTCGTTCGCAGTCCTTCCTTGCCAACTGATAACATGTAGATAAACATAGAGAGATGAGCATGGAGAGGCATTGAGAGGAGAGACGGGCTCCCAAGGTCTCCTCTCCATGGAAATGAATAGCAAGTCCATTTTCCGGAATGTTCTGATCCTAGCTATATATTTATTTATTTATTTATTTATTTACACGCCACCTCTCCTGCCTCGGCAGCTCAAGACAGCTTACAAAAGTTAAAACATTTTAAAATATACATAAAAGGGAAACATAAGAATAAAAAAAAATAAAAACCCCATCCTGCTCACCCACCCTTCAACTACCTCCCTCACCAAAGGCCTGGCGGAACAGCCAGGTCTTGCACTGCCATCGAAATGAGGTTAGAGCTCTTTGTACATCAAGACTATGGAGCGCAGCCTCTAGTTTTGTGGTCTGTGGCCTTGGGAAGAAAACTGAAAGGAAAATAGCTTGATTAATATGAAAGCGAGTGACAGTTTTGGGATGGGAGGCAGGGTCTGTCCATAGCTCAACTTTATCTCGGTGAAAGACGAGATACGGAGAGGAAGTTCTTAACGCTTTGGAGTTAACTGACCCTCCTTGCGGACGTGATGGCTACAAGGAACAAGACTTAACGTAGGATACGGAGGGGAAACATTGGCTAGTGATTTGAAGGGGGCTTCAATAAGTTTAGCAAGGACTAAGGAAAGGTCTCACTGGTGGACGGGAGCCAAGACTGAAGGTATAGGTTGGTGAGGTCTCTAAAGAAATATCCGATGATGTTATTGGGAGAACAGGGATTGTCTTCTAGGATAGAAGAGGTTGGCTGATAAGGCTCAAGAACTCTTGAGAAGCATGGCTTAGGCGATCTGCAAGATGGCTTAATTGTCTGGGGAGGTGACAAGCTTGTTGGCAAGCTGGTAATGTGTGGACTAGATGATACTACCACTAGATGAATTTACAGCTGGTTGAAGAACTGTACGCCGAGTGCTCATCAATGGCTCCCCATCAGACTGGTGGGACGTATCGAGCAGGGTGCAGCAAGGCTCCATCCTGAGCCCGGTACTGTTCAACATTTTTATTAATGACTTGGATGAAGAAATGGA
The DNA here is from genome assembly GCA_003113815.1 of Sphenodon punctatus. NCBI lineage: Eukaryota > Metazoa > Chordata > Lepidosauria > Sphenodontia > Sphenodontidae > Sphenodon > Sphenodon punctatus. The sequence continues at coordinate 1,265,095 of QEPC01002056.1, read as the reverse complement.
GGGAAGGGTTATTAGATTTGCAGATGAAAAAACTGAGAGGGGTAGAGCTAATGCCTTGAAAGTCAGAAATGATCTTGATAGGTTGGAAAACTGGGCTACAACTAACAAAATTAAGTTTAACAGAGCCAAATGTAAAGTTTTGAATTTCGGTAAAAAAAATCAAATGAACAAATACAGGATGGGGGATACCTAGTTTGGCAGCAATACATGAGAAACGGATCTGGGGATTGTAGTTGAACACGAGTCAGCAGTGGAATGCAGCTGCAAAAAAAGGCTAATGCAATTTTATGCTGCATTAACGAAAACATAGTTTCCAAGTCACACGAAGCAATAATTCCACTCTATTCCACGCCGGTCAGACCTCACCTGAGTACCATGTCCAGTTGTGGGAGCCACACCTTAAGGAGAACATTGACAAATTGGAATGGGTCAGAAGAGGGCAACAAAAGAGGGTCAGGGTTCTGGAAATCAAGTCCTATGTGGAAAGGTTGAAAGAGCAAGGTATATTGAACCTAAAGAAGTGAAGACTAAGACGACAGGATACCAGTCTTCCAATATCTAACGGGCTGTCACGTAGAAGATGGCAAGGACTTGTTCTCTGTTGCCCCTGAAGGCAAGACTAGAAATAATGGGCTTCAATTATAAGAAAGCAGAATTCAGTTCAACATTAGGAAGAATTTCCTAAAGGTAAAAGTTGTTTGACAGTGGAACAAATTGCTTAGGGAGTTGGTTGGCTCTACTTTGCTGGAGGTTTTCTAACCGAGGCTAGCCATCAAAATGCTGTAGCTGTGGATTTCTTGCACTGAGCAGGGAGTTGGACTAGATGACCTCCAAGTTCCCTTCAAACTCTACAATTCTATGACTCATGCTGGTCAGAGAGTGAAAAAAATGCTGGAGCACTTAGTGCAGCCTTCAACCCAGGTTTTTTCTTCTTCTTGTTTTTTTACCAGCGGGGGCCAACACCAGGAGGTAGACTTACTATCTATACTATTAGAAGACTATCTAAGACTTTTAAAGGAAAAGATCTGCTGAACTGTTGCGTAATTGTATGCGTGTATACTGTATATATAAATGATATAATCCTCCCACAAATCATAGAGCATTTTCAGACGTTACGGGCTGTTTGGCCCGCCACGCTGAATCCTGGACCGCGATCTCTCTCAGATCCCGGTCCGTGATGAAGCCGGCCATCCTTTAGACGTGCCGTCTCCATCATGCTGAGGAATTTCGGTGGGGGCAGTGCGGTGCAGCATGCAGCAGCACAGCCCCACCCCCCGCACGCCCATGACTGCCCGCCCTCAGGGAGACGGGCGGACGCAGCAGCCAATCAGGCCACTGCGCCTGATCCCATATCGCGGTCAGGGCCACGATCCGGGATGGGTCAAGGTAACACACATTACTTTTGGCTCATCGCAGATCATTGCCAAGCTAACCACGGTTCGCAACCTCTGGCCAGCCGGAGGTTGGGAACCGTGGTTAGCTTTGACCCCCCACCAGAGATTCACTGTGGTGAACATCTGGCGGCGGTCAAACAGACGTTCACGGAAACGCCACCACCACAGGGAATCCACTGGGGCTCACTATGGTGAAAGGTGTTTTCATAACGTCTGAAATTACCCATAGAGAACAAGCTGTTCCTCATTTCGCCAGCAGCAGCTGGAAGGAACTGGAAAGGTTGGGCTCTGCCCCCCTCTCTTATACCTCCAGATCTCATGAGAATTCCTCTGAAGGTGAGAAAGAGGAGAGCTGGAGCACAGGCATCCAGAAATTTCCATGGTGGAAGCCAATTTTGAACTGCTCTTAAAGAGACAAGTTCCTTCGAATCGCCTGAAAGCTACCATGTGATCCGATGAACGAGAATCACAGAGCCAGTCAGAGAAGAACCGTTATTCCTTCCCCAGCAAAATTTCTTAAACTGAAAAGTCTAGAGAGAGTGTGGTTGCTGTATTGGTCCCAAATGCAACAGGCAGAGACAAATTTGTTCAAGTACTTTTTAAATGGATATCATTTTAACGGGATCAGCTTCTGTTGGTAAGAATATGCAGCACATAATATTAATTGGGCCACATAAGACACTTCCTCAGGAAAGTAAGAAGTCAGAACTATATAGACTGAGCAATGCAGGTCAGGTATATATGGAAGCAATCATTTAGGAGGAAGCTGTAAGGGAAAAAATCATTTTGTCATTTTTTTGTGAGGCATGGAGTCTGTTTGAAATTCACGTGCACTAGCGAGACCATAACGTACTCTCTTAGAAGCTTATATGCATGCCTTCATTCACTTGCGGGAAATACTATCCTTAGATCTGACTAGCTATTTTGAAACCGGAGGTGCAAATGAGTAAATTGATGTGTTATTGAATATACTGTCACTTTTAATAAGTCAAGATAAAAACCAGAGTACGCATTCCCAATTTTTATTCCTCCTTCCCTCCAGAACTCCCACTAAAACATAACACTAGACCTGCCTCCTGCCTGCAATATCTTCAAGTGAGCAGACCAGGTAAAGAGAACACAGAGGACTTAAAAATATTCATTTGGCTACAACGCATAGGCCACAATTCAAGATGGGCACATGTGCGGACCAAACCTACCCCCTGGACTCCCAACTGCACCAGCATCCAGCAGAGGGAGAGGCGGGGGTGCAGCAGAGGTACGTAGTGCATATGCACACTGTGGATCGGGACCATAGTGATTAAATAACTTAGTCATAAGCGAACTCACAGGTGCTAGGGTTTGTTTGTTTTTTGTAGCTGCTCTTTCCTGGCAGGCATTGAGGGGGGGCGGGGGGGAAATAACAAGAATGAAGTAACACTACTGGTGTGTATTACACACAAGTGCCCCTCATCACCCCCCACATAAGCCTTCACAAAACAGAACATCTGAGGAGTTTCTCTCAAAGCTACAACGTCCAACAGTTCAGAAATGCCCCTGTTGGATGTTGTTCTTCATTCTTTAACTACCTGGGCTCCTGGGCGGCTCCTGTGGTCGTTTAGGGGAGCCCTCCTGGAGGTTTTACGGTATAGACAGATGGGGACTGACAGGCAGGCGTTCTCCGTGGTTACACCGGTGCTATGGAACTCGCTTCTGATGGGTATCTGTCTCAAATCGGATCTTCTCACCTTTTGACATCAATGCAAGATGTGGCTCTTGCGCCAGGCATTTGGGGAAGGGGATGGGTGGTTTGGGGGAAGGGGGGTTCTCTGTTTTTGCACACCTTTTGGTTTTTATTATTTGTTTGTGATAATCTGGTTTTAAATGTTTTTATCTAATGTATTTTATTGTAGTTACTGATTGTTGTTTGCTACCCCAAGCTGCTGGAGGCAGGAGGGGCAGGGTAAAAATATTATAAAATAAATAAATAAACTACATATACATTAAAGAGATACACACACACACACACACACACACACACACACACACACACACACACACACACACACACACACACACACACACACACACACACACATTTAGAAACACACACTCTCTCCCCTCTCTCTCTCACACACACACACACACACACACACACACACACACACACACACACACACACACACACTTTTAGAATAGACAACACACATTTTAAAGGAATGAGTTGTTTGTTTGTCTTAAGAGGCATGACAAAAATGGGCTGCCAAAGAAATAGAAACGGTAAAACCAAGCCAGTATGTATCATGTGCCAAAAAAAAGGAAAATTGTTTCTTAATTTGACACTCCTTTTAATTTACTATCCTAGCAAGACTGTAGAAATTTGAATTTCTATTTTTAGTTTGAATCCGTGAATAAATAATTAATCGGTGCCCCCATTTGAGAGCTTTTTCCCTCTCTTGCTTGCTGAAATTCAGCTCTGGTCTATATCAGTCTCAGTTCCCAAGCCTCTTTCCCCCTCTTCTTATCTCTGTCGAAGTTTCCCACTGTCAAAGCCGGTTTCTGCGGCACAAAAAGCTCAGCACCTCTCTGCCCTTTGGCACTGCTATCAGACACTGGGATTTTATCTGCCACATTAGCAGAAATCTTACAAAAAACACCTTCCTTTTTGTATAATGTACATCGTGATCACTCAAATAATAACTAGTAACAGATGTTTAAAGTGGAGAGAATAGACTTCTTAAGCAGGACTTTATAAATTCTGATAATGCTGCCCTCATTTGGAGGTCTGACCACCATTTTTTTCATCAGTTGTACACTATAAAACTCTTGATATTTCCAAATCCAACAATCCTGAACAGAGTTTTGTCCATCATGTTTCGGTTTTTACGGGAACCTAAAATACAGAAGTACCTCTATCAGACTCCAGTGTTGCAGTCCAACTCGGCTCGGCTCTAGCTGAGCTAGGGGAGATTCCGAAAATGGCAGCAACGCTACCTGCTTCTATATTCATGTTACACAATGAAGCAAACAAGCAAAACAAGCACCATTTTGTGCTCTGAGCTAAATGAGTTACAGGAGCACATCGCTGCCAATGTTTGAAAATGAAAAAGGAGGTAGACATTTGTTAAGTGTAGTGCATGAAAAACTTAATTCCGCTTGGTACAAATACAATATCCCTATAGAGACTAAACAATTTCCCTTTTTCTCCTCTCTCTCATTTCCCCCCTCCCTTTACCAAACTCTCTACAGTTTCTCTTCATTTCCTTTTGTGCAACCCTTTTTTCTGCCCTTATTTATCTTCCAGTCTTTTCCTTTTTCTCTTCACCCTCTTCGCTGTACGTATGGCTGTTTTTACACAGACGCCACGCACCCGCCAACACCCATCGGATGGGTGAGAGAGCGTCCGTGTGAACGTCTATGGGTGGGTGTGCATGCTCCCGCGACCCACCCATCAACACCCACGGAGCAGCCAGGAAGAAGCCAGCATGCTCCGTGGGTGAGGTGGGTGGAGATGGGTGTTCAACAGCCACCCGTCCATGTAAACGGCAAAACACGCACACCCACAGTAAGGGTCCACCGAAACCTGCGAGAAATGGCTAGAGAGGCCCCGCAGCAGCCCACAAGCAGACATACTCTCCGGGAAAGATGCCAAATGCCCAGCCGGGAGCTCTTAAAGGAGACGCGAGCAAGGACATGGGTGCGCCGGCTCCCAACATGGCAGGCAGAAAAGCCCAAGACAAGACAAAGGGAGGCAGCACCACAACACATACAGGAAGGGGCAGGGTACGCAGAGGGACCCTGGGACTCCCAGGGGAGGGGAGCCCAGGCCAATGGCACCGGGGGGAGGACAGGATGGAAACTGGCAGCACACCCTTCCCCACACAGGGCGCAATGCAGCTCCGACACCACCCGCATCCCCACCCCAAACCACGGCCATAGGACACAGGGAGGAGAGCGCATCAGAGAGTGAGGTGAGAGCAAGGGTGCCCACCCACCCAGGGGAGGGTGCTGACAAGCCCCGAGCGCATGTCGGTGAAACCCCGGGTGGACAGCTGACAGCCACACCGTTCCCTCTCCACAGGAGAGCACCCAGAGCCTGGCGCACAACACAACTGGGGAGAAAGCCTAGGAGGGCCTCTGTGACAGTCAGGTAATACAGTGGAACCCCCAGGAAAAGGGGGGGCTAAGGAACAGCCCAGAGAAGCAACAGGGGTGCAGCAGGACAACAGCTCACCCCAATGTGTTCCCCCAACAGGAGACCACCTAGACAGGCAGGAGAGGAAGAGAGTCCGTGTCATGCTGGAGGGAACCGCTGCAAGGACCTTCCGATTGATACAGGACACCTTGGAGACCTTGCGGTGTGTCCCCCAGCATGACACGGGCCCACCAGCCGCGATAGGAAGGCAGGCAGCACAACACCACCATGGTGCCCTCCCACAGGTGCAAGTGCCCCCTCCCCAGCTCATCTGCCAACCCTGGTTTCCCCAGCAGCAACCCTACCCCGGCCTAGGCCACATGAGCCCCCTCCCCTCCCATTGCCCCCTACAACACTAAGGGCGCTCCCCCCCGGTCAGTCCACCTCACTCCAGGTTCCCCTCCAGCACCCTCCATGATCCCCCCTCCCGGGCCCCCAGCTACCCCAGATCATCCCTGCATCCCCAGTGACCCAAAAGCCAAGGCAGACTGCCCACATGCGTAGGTAAGCACGGGGAACAGGTGGTGACCAACTGACATGGGGGGAGGGGGAACACGGGACACGGTACGAGGAAGGGCTGCAAGATAGCATGGGAGGTGGTGATGGACACAGGGAGGCCAGATACGGGAACAGCAGAACGGTGGGAATAGGGAATGGGCACCCGCCATCTTTAATGCTAAGTGTCACATCCACAGGAACCGATACCAGACCCAGCAGCAGAGCAGCCGGTGGAGGAAGCAAAGCCCGGCCCAGGCGGCCAACAGTCACAGTGGGCAGCAGCTGCTAAGGCTCGCAGAGTCATCCCCTGGTGGTGCCGTAAAGAGGGGACGGGGAAGACACTGCAAGAACCGACCCCACCTCCTGTAAATAGTCCCAAAATAAATACCCTTAACTTAACATACCTGTCCGTCCTGGAGTCTGTACAGGAGGATGCAAGTGACGTGAAGGAGCCAGGAGCAAGCCACAGTGGTGGCCAATGCCAGGGAACTGGGGGCTAACAGCTGCGGGGCAGGGAGGCCCGGCAGCTCACAGACATGCCGTATTAGACCGATGCAACCCGGAGGGCATGGCCAAAGGCACGGATCAAGGACCCAGGACTGCCGGCCACAGGAAGGGATGGAAAGAAGGGATGGAAATGTACTCTGAAAAGACCCAGAAACCAGCATGGAGGAGATGGAGAGGTGTATGGTAACAGGGATGTCGGGTGACAGCATGAGCCATCACGCCATCACCATCCCATCCCATCCCCACCAACAGGTGGTGGAAATGGCAAGGGACAACCAGGGGACCCAGAGCTAAGACCACCCTGTACACAACAGTCATCCATCTCCTCCAGGACAGGTCAGGGCACACAACAGGGTACCATACCACATATTCACTGCGTGGTTGAATGGTGTGCGAGAGCACACACACACACCACCATGGCCAATTGGGCTCCAGTACAGGGGTATCTCACAAGAGGTTCAACGGGATGTCCAGTACATAAGGTAGTAGGGTGCAACAATGGGAAGCCCTGCCATGGCATGGGGAATACGGGACCAACTCTGGCACCACACTGGCCAACAAACCATGGGGGGTCCCCATGTCAACAGCCAAACAAGACAGAGGCAGGAACAGGGGTAGATAGCACTATGTATTGATGCATGGTTTACAGTGATACAGGACTGTTTGAAGAGGGCCACCTATAGGCCACAGTCAGTCCTCGGCCATTTGGGCTAGCATGCACCTGCATAGGGCATCACAGTTCTCCTCCGAAATCCACCTGAAGGCCCCACACTGAACATGCTGGTACAGGAGCACCGGGCTCTGTCTCTGTACAGGATGGGGATAGTCCAAGGCAGCCCCACCAGTCTCACAGATGTTATGGAGTACACAGGTCACCAGGACGAAGATGGGGGCGTGCTGCTGGTAGAACTGGCTCCGGTTAAGCAGGAGGCACCACCTCATCTTGAGCAGGTCGAAGGTCCTCTCCACCACGCACCTCGTGGAGGCCAAACGCTCATTGGAAGAGCACTGGATTGGGGGTGCGGGCAACGGAATAGGACCTCATCAGCCATGAGATCAGAGGGTAGGCGGGATCCCCTAGAACAACCGAACCATGGATACACCTTTGATCATCCTGAACATGTTTGAGGCTCTCTCCCCATCGAACATCCTGGCATAGAAGGGAGAGGAGCGCAGGATCCGAGAATCATAGCTCCTTCCCAAGCGGCCTGTGTACACATCGATGAACAGGCATTGGTGGTCAATGACTGCCTGCAGGTTCACCAAGAATGCTTGCTTTCTACTCACGTAATAGTCTTGGTGTTGGGGTGGTGAAAGATCGGGATGTGAGCACTGCATGGCCCTGCCTTTCACCCCCTGCAACTGGCCTGGGAGTTTGGGGTCCACGATGGTGGGGCTATGGGTGTGTGTGGATGGGCACTGTGCTGTTCTGTCGGGGTGACCCATGCACCCTTGCGCATACATATGGGGGGTTGGTTCCTAGCTCTTCCGGGTGGGATGTTATGTGGTATGGGCTCTTGGCTCTCGAGTGGGTGCTCCCTCCATGGTCTGTCATTTCCCGCCCTGTTGTTGCTCTCCCTAGCTGTGTTCCCCTGGCTGTTTCAGGACTTTGTCATCTCCCACAGCAGCCTTGTGCATGGCCGGCTAAGCATTGGGGCTGTGTGGTTGTGCATGGCTCAGGGTGCCCGCTGTCATCACCCTCCGTGTCACATGTCACTGTGGTCAGTCCCTTGCTGCCTCCGACCTACCCCCTCTTGGGCGGTTTTGCTTGCTGCACAGGGCATGATACTTCCTTCTCTCCATGCACTACTGTCCGTTCCTATTGGCCTGGCCTCGCTCTGGTTCCAACCTCATGGTACATTGTGTCTATTGCCCCCTTTCGCTACTCTTGCAGTGATGGAGGGCTGCCAAAATCCGAGGGCTCCTGACCGTGAGTCTGAGTGGCCTTCTGGGTGTGATCCGCCTCCCTGTGCCCTTCCATGGGCTCCGCCACTGGGACGGTGGCTGGGAGGGCCTGGTGGGAACGGTTGGGCTGTTGTGAGCTTTTGGGTGGTGACCAATGCGCTCCCCCCTGTCGTTGCTGGATCCCCATCCCCATCTCCCACTTCCTCTTCCCTTCTAGCTGCTGTGATTGCGTTCCTGATGGTACTGTGGCTGGGGTAGATGGCCGGTCAGCTCCAGCGGGTGGTTGCTGAGCTTTGTGCTGGGGCCAGGGTTTTCCAGGAGATACGTGAGTTACCCCTATGTGCATGTGTCTGTCCCCTCCTTCCCCCCCGTATGTGTGGGCTCTCTGGTTGTTGCGGCCTGTGGGCTGCCCTACTGGCGCGCTCCCTCTCCTTCAGTGCAGGCGATGATTAGCGAGAAGACCAGAGAGCAGGAGGTGGTGGTCCAGCTAGTTCTGCATGTGCTGCAGCGGGTATACCTCTTGGACTGTGCTCAAACGGATCGCTGCAGCCAGGTCCAGAGTCACAGGTCCTACTGTCTGCCCCACCGCTCCACCTTGTAGTCACTCAGTGGTGGTGTTTGACATGAGCCTGTTGCTATAGTTGGTTTATTAATAAACTTTGGTTTGTTTGGTTCCCCCTGGTGTCTGTGTTCTCCTTCCCTCTGTTGTACCCCTCTGTGTGGGCTGTGTCCGGTTGGTGTGGAGTGGTTGTCTGGGAGGGCATGGGTCCTTTGCTCTGCCCCCCCCCCGTGGTTGTGCTTTATATTAGTGGGTACTCTTTGGTTTGGCCCCTTGGTACCCTATCACCTGGGCCGTACCCCCTCCGCTGCTTGCGTGGGTTCCCGTGTCTCCCCCCCACCCCCCGCTGTCCCTGCTGTGGCGTGGGGCTCATCCTGAGCCCTGTGCATTCCTGCCCCGTGCTTACTGGCCAGCTGCTGCATTGCAGCCAGTTTGTGTCTGTTGGAAAGCGTCTCTCCTCTCTGTGCCCTCCGATCCTGGCTCCACCATGCACTTTAGTGCCTGGCACCGTCACCTCAGTTGTCATATTCCTGGCATGTTGTTTTGGGGTTTGGGGGTTCTGTAGGTGGTGGTCCTTCCCAGGGGAGGTTGGTGTGGTTCCCCACCTGTTTTGGGGCTTGCCTGCTCTTCCCAGTGATTGTGCGCGCTTTCAGCCCCCCTCCCCTGGTTGGGGTTCCCTTTCTCCCTCATCCTCCTGGGTTTCCCAGTGTGCTTGTGTGTACTGTGGTCTGCGGGTGTGGTCTGGGTTTTGAGGGGTCCGTGGTGCCCGGATGTCTGGCTTATGTCTCGGGGCTTGACAGGGGCTGCTTCTTTGTATCTCTTTACGTTCCAGCTCCCTCCTCCCCTGCCTGGAGTCCGACAGTTTTAGGGCAGTGCCTTGTGCCATGGCTTTGTTTGCCCTTGCTCAGCCATGTTGTAACATCACTGTGCTGGGCGTGGTTTCCCCTCTGTTCGGTGTACAGGTGGTCCATGTAAACATTATGGGGTTTTGCTCGGTGTTGCCCTGTGTGTGTGTGTGTGCACGCACGCCCAATGGGTGTGTGCTGGCCCCTCCCTGGACTTCCCACAACCCCCCGCGGTGGTTGTGGCATAACTGAGCCCACTGGGATTTCCACTCTTGAACCCTAGCCTCCCGGCACCCCGTTGTTACCCACCTATTATCTGGTACTTTTCCGCTGCCACCACCCAGAGATTACTTAGACCGTGAGTCTCACCCCTCTGGGAGAATGAGTCCTCTATCTTTTACTTAGTTGGACAGGCCCTTAAGCCANAGAGGAGCGCAGGATCCGAGAATCATAGCTCCTTCCCAAGCGGCCTGTGTACACATCGATGAACAGGCATTGGTGGTCAATGACTGCCTGCAGGTTCACCAAGAATGCTTGCTTTCTACTCACGTAATAGTCTTGGTGTTGGGGTGGTGAAAGATCGGGATGTGAGCACTGCATGGCCCTGCCTTTCACCCCCTGCAACTGGCCTGGGAGTTTGGGGTCCACGATGGTGGGGCCATGGGTGTGTGTGGATGGGCACTGTGCTGTTCTGTCGGGGTGACCCATGCACCCTTGCGCATACATATGGGGGGTTGGTTCCTAGCTCTTCCGGGTGGGATGTTATGTGGTATGGGCTCTTGGCTCTCGAGTGGGTGCTCCCTCCATGGTCTGTCATTTCCCGCCCTGTTGTTGCTCTCCCTAGCTGTGTTCCCCTGGCTGTTTCAGGACTTTGTCATCTCCCACAGCAGCCTTGTGCATGGCCGGCTAAGCATTGGGGCTGTGTGGTTGTGCATGGCTCAGGGTGCCCGCTGTCATCACCCTCCGTGTCACATGTCACTGTGGTCAGTCCCTGGCTGCCTCCGACCTACCCCCTCTTGGGCGGTTTTGCTTGCTGCACAGGGCATGATACTTCCTTCTCTCCATGCACTACTGTCCGTTCCTATTGGCCTGGCCTCGCTCTGGTTCCAACCTCATGGTACATTGTGTCTATTGCCCCCTTTCGCTACTCTTGCAGTGATGGAGGGCTGCCAAAATCCGAGGGCTCCTGACCGTGAGTCTGAGTGGCCTTCTGGGTGTGATCCGCCTCCCTGTGCCCTTCCATGGGCTCCGCCACTGGGACGGTGGCTGGGAGGGCCTGGTGGGAACGGTTGGGCTGTTGTGAGCTTTTGGGTGGTGACCAATGCGCTCCCCCCTGTCGTTGCTGGATCCCCATCCCCATCTCCCACTTCCTCTTCCCTTCTAGCTGCTGTGATTGCGTTCCTGATGGTACTGTGGCTGGGGTAGATGGCCGGTCAGCTCCAGCGGGTGGTTGCTGAGCTTTGTGCTGGGGCCAGGGTTTTCCAGGAGATACGTGAGTTACCCCTATGTGCATGTGTCTGTCCCCTCCTTCCCCCCCGTATGTGTGGGCTCTCTGGTTGTTGCGGCCTGTGGGCTGCCCTACTGGCGCGCTCCCTCTCCTTCAGTGCAGGCGATGATTAGCGAGAAGACCAGAGAGCAGGAGGTGGTGGTCCAGCTAGTTCTGCATGTGCTGCAGCGGGTATACCTCTTGGACTGTGCTCAAACGGATCGCTGCAGCCAGGTCCAGAGTCACAGGTCCTACTGTCTGCCCCACCGCTCCACCTTGTAGTCACTCAGTGGTGGTGTTTGACATGAGCCTGTTGCTATAGTTGGTTTATTAATAAACTTTGGTTTGTTTGGTTCCCCCTGGTGTCTGTGTTCTCCTTCCCTCTGTTGTACCCCTCTGTGTGGGCTGTGTCCGGTTGGTGTGGAGTGGTTGTCTGGGAGGGCATGGGTCCTTTGCTCTGCCCCCCCCCGTGGTTGTGCTTTATATTAGTGGGTACTCTTTGGTTTGGCCCCTTGGTACCCTATCACCTGGGCCGTACCCCCTCCGCTGCTTGCGTGGGTTCCCGTGTCTCCCCCCCACCCCCCGCTGTCCCTGCTGTGGCGTGGGGCTCATCCTGAGCCCTGTGCATTCCTGCCCCGTGCTTACTGGCCAGCTGCTGCATTGCAGCCAGTTTGTGTCTGTTGGAAAGCGTCTCTCCTCTCTGTGCCCTCCGATCCTGGCTCCACCATGCACTTTAGTGCCTGGCACCGTCACCTCAGTTGTCATATTCCTGGCATGTTGTTTTGGGGTTTGGGGGTTCTGTAGGTGGTGGTCCTTCCCAGGGGAGGTTGGTGTGGTTCCCCACCTGTTTTGGGGCTTGCCTGCTCTTCCCAGTGATTGTGCGCGCTTTCAGCCCCCCTCCCCTGGTTGGGGTTCCCTTTCTCCCTCATCCTCCTGGGTTTCCCAGTGTGCTTGTGTGTACTGTGGTCTGCGGGTGTGGTCTGGGTTTTGAGGGGTCCGTGGTGCCCGGATGTCTGGCTTATGTCTCGGGGCTTGACAGGGGCTGCTTCTTTGTATCTCTTTACGTTCCAGCTCCCTCCTCCCCTGCCTGGAGTCCGACAGTTTTAGGGCAGTGCCTTGTGCCATGGCTTTGTTTGCCCTTGCTCAGCCATGTTGTAACATCACTGTGCTGGGCGTGGTTTCCCCTCTGTTCGGTGTACAGGTGGTCCATGTAAACATTATGGGGTTTTGCTCGGTGTTGCCCTGTGTGTGTGTGTGTGCACGCACGCCCAATGGGTGTGTGCTGGCCCCTCCCTGGACTTCCCACAACCCCCCGCGGTGGTTGTGGCATAACTGAGCCCACTGGGATTTCCACTCTTGAACCCTAGCCTCCCGGCACCCCGTTGTTACCCACCTATTATCTGGTACTTTTCCGCTGCCACCACCCAGAGATTACTTAGACCGTGAGTCTCACCCCTCTGGGAGAATGAGTCCTCTATCTTTTACTTAGTTGGACAGGCCCTTAAGCCAGAATAAAACAGTTCCCAATTACTGCCGCCAGAGCGTAAGGAGGCACTTACGCTAACACACACAGAGAGATCTTTTAGATCAGAAAGAGGAATATTACTTTAATGGTATTTTAAACCAAGCATCACAGGTTACAAACATGTAAGGTACTTTGAATCCTTGAGCAAAAGCAACTGATCAGAACAGTTAGGCTCGAGGGCCCTTTTTGTAGCATCTAGCCTAAACTGGTCCCTCAGATGTAACATTCAATTACTCACAGCTTTAGGTTCGCCTTTGCCTTGCAGCAAAGGGGTTCAGTCCTTAGGTTCAGTCTAGTCCAAACAGGTCAGGAACCAATCCTTCAGCTCCATAGAGTTCCAATCAAGTCCATCGCAAAGTGTAAGTATAGGAGAGCAAACAGATGTAAAGTGGAAGACTGCACCCCAGAGGCGTGGCTTTAGACTTTTTAAAAGCCCCCTGCCCCTCTTTCGTGATTGGTCCTTGGGAGGTTACCTGGCTGTCCTACTCCAATCAGAGAAAGATCCTTCCAGCCATGCTGGCTGTAGGCCCCTTCCCCCAGTATTGCAAAATCCTGCCATGCGGCCGGTTGAGAAACCAGGCCTAGTCAGCCTGGAAACCAGAGTGTCAGTGAAGGTCACATGGAAAGGCAGGGCTGCTCCTAGCAGCTTCTGCCACAATGGTGTCCATATAAACATCTCCCTGCTTGGCCCCAATGGGTGTGCTCACTCACCCATCTCCACACACCGGGCCCGCGGCAGCATCCATGTTAAAAAAAGGCCTATGTTTTCCCCTTCTTTTTCTGCTCCCCTACCCTTTTTAGTAATCTATGAAGCAGTGAAGACAGGGGGTGTTAATACGTGGACTGGGAGCAGCCCGGAACCCATGTGGATCCCCAAGCAGCAGCCACCAGCATGGACAGTTTTGGGAGCCCTTCAAACCAACCCCCCTGTCCACAGTTTATGGGCTTGCGCCAGCCATCAAAAATGTCACTAGCATATTCTCTACCCCCTCCCCTGAAGCTGCCTGACAGCTGGGTAGCCGCTCCGGCAACCTCACTGTCGCCAGGTGGCCCAGGGACAGCAAGATCGCCAGCACCACCACCATCCCCCTGCACCTGTTGGGCAGTGCGATTGCTCTCCTTCCCTCCCTGCCGACTTTTAGCTGAGAGGGGCATGCTAGCGCTGGCTCTGATGGAAAGGAGGGTCACAGCCAGAGAAGGCTGTGCCCCTGCTCCCGCCCCCCCATGCCCACTGCTCTCCTTTCCTAGCGGGGTGACTTCACACATTTGCGAGTTGCACTCCAAATCCTTGGATCACATTTACTCCTACCATTTTCCAATCTCAAAATGCTCCTCAAAACTTCTGTATTATATATATAGTGACATCTGTGCATTTATACAGATTCCTGCTTTAAAACGTATAAGCTACAATTAAACAAATGAAGGAACCAACATGAGGATAGGGGAGAGAAAGGTTAAAAAATTATTTATTTTATATTTATTATTTATTTTCTGGATTTATACCCCGCCCCTCCTGCAAACAGCTCGGGGCGGCTTCCAATAGTAATAACACATCTAAAATACATATAAAACCATTTTAAAACATCAAAACCATTCAAAATATTAAAACAGGGCCTAGGAAAACATTAAAACAATAGATAGGGTAGGGGAGATAAAACCTTCTAACCCACCCTCCCTCCCTCCCCAAAGGCCTGGGCGAACAGCCAGATTTTACAACTTCGCCGGAAAGTTAAAAGGCTCGGGGCCAGGCGAGCTTCCTCCGGAAAGGAGTTCCAAAGGCGCGACCCGGCCACCGAGAATGCCCTCTCCATTGTGGCCCCCCGCTTAACGCGGGGGACCTCCAAGAAGGCACCCCTGGTAGACCGAAGGAGACGCTCTGGGGCGCGGAGGGCAAGGCGGTCCCTGAGGTACGAGGGGCCCAGACCGTGGGCCTTATAGATCAACACCAACGCCTTGAACCTAGCTCGGCACGCTATTGGCAGCCAGTACAGAGTCCAGAGCAGCGGTGTAACGTGCTCCCAACGACCCGTCCCTGAAAGGAGACGGGCCGCCGCATTCTGCACCAGCTGCAGCCTCCGAACCAGGAACAAGGGAAGCCCCACGTAGAGCGCGTTGCAGTAGTCCAGCCTCAAGGTGATGAAGCCATGGATGAGGGAGGCCAGAGCCGGGCCGGAGACAAACTGATACAGCCACCGCACCAGATGCAATGGCGGAAAGCAGCCTTCGCGACTGCCTCCACCTGCCACTCCAGCACCCCCAAACTCCGGACCTGCTGAGCTATAGGAGGGCGAACTCCCCCAATCAGGGGGACTACTACCTCCTTTGCTTTCCCCACCAACTTCACCTCCGTCTTATCGGGGTTGAGCTTCAGTCTGTTCTGCCGCATCCATTCCGCCACGGCCTCCAAACACTGGGATAGCAACGAGACAGCAGGGTCTGGATCAGTTGAAAAGGAGAGGTACAGCTGAGTGTCATCAGCATATTGGTGACACCGCACCCCAAACCCCCTCACCACCTCCCCCAAGGGCTGCATATAAACATTAAATAATAATGGAGACAGAATAGAACCCTGCGGAACGCTGCATGATAAAGCACAGGGGCAAGATGTCTCATCCCCAGCACCACCCGCTGGCTTATGGGCAAATACAAGTAAAAATGAGAGAAGTAGAATTAAATAAAGGTTTGCAAAAGGAACAGGTTTTGCTAAGATTTTTGAAGGATGAGGCAAATGGCCTGGCATAGCACATGTCCTGGAAGGCAGTTTTATATGTTTTAATGTTGATATTTTTAGTAATTGCAAGCTGCCTGTGGCAGGAGAAGCGGGGTAGCAATTTTTAAAAATAAATAAATTTCAGGCATATGTAGCAGCAGAGTAAGGTGGGGGTCACTTAAGGGAACAGTATAACTTTGGGTGATCGGAAGTGATGGAATCATGGGAAGAAAAGTGTTGGGCACAGGTGTAATACAAAATAAGATGTGACATAGGATCCTGAAAGATTCTGTGGAACAAGTTAATGAAAAGCCATAAGAGGTAGCAAAAAGATTAATCTGAATGCATAATAAAAAAAGAGAGGAAGCCACTGGAGAGCTCGGAGAAGAGGCAGCAGTCAAAATAAATGATCAAAACAGCAGAATGTCAAGGCAAGGCAAAAGAATCAAGATGTGACAAAGGAAGACAGAATAAGATTATATTAATTAAGATGCTAAAATGCTAAGAGTGTGGACCAAACTTTTACCTTTAGAAATGGAAGGGAAAGGTCACGATCTGCAGTTTGATAACCTCTGGTATAGGAGGGGATATAAGGAGTTCCATTTGCAACATGTTAAATTAAGTCTGTTAGTCATCCAAAAAGCGATGCCAGAGAGGCAGTTAGAAAAAGGAGACTGAAGAGAAGACGCAAGTCAGGAGTAAAAAGTTATACATGGATATCAGCAGCATGAATAGGATAATGAAAGTCGTGGGATTTAATAAGATCATCAGAAGGAAAGAATGTAAAAAGGAAGAGACAGCCAAGAACCAAACCCCGTGAACTCCTGTGAGAAACTCCTACAGGGAGAGTAAAAGCTACAGTGAAGCCTCCTAGAATGAACAATAAATGTTGAATAAGTTGCTTAGCAAGAAAGATAGTAGAATTGAAAGAGGAAATTATTTATTTAATCGATTTCTATCCCGCCCCTCCTGAAAACAGCTCGGGGCGGCGAACAATTCTAAACATAAAAAATATAATAATATAAAATTTAAAACAATCTTAAGAATATTAACAATTAAACAGGGCTAGGCCATAATAAAACAATAAGTAAGGGTAGGAGGATAATAAATGTATAGTGGAGAAAGTCAGCCTGGTCTCTAGATTACTATTATTATTATTAGAATATTTATCTAGTACTGACTGGTGCTGAACAGCCATGCTTAGAGATGGGTCCCAGCGCCGAGAGGCATAGAATCTAGAATGGACATGAGGAAGAGCCAGAACAAGGGCCTGAGGCAGAGCATAATGGTGGCACCACAGAGGCAGTCGCCTCCTCCAAAAGCACCACTTCCGGTCCTGGGTCCGGACAGAAAGGGAGACACTCCCAAAGCTCAAGCTGTGAAGTTGCAGGCATTCATGCTTAGCTTAGTTACAAAGAAGGATGAGGCAGTATAAGGAGAAGCATAAACTGGCAGTCTATGGGTGTGAGGAGCTAGGGAAAGCCTGACAGAAGAGGTAAGGGTTTTTTTTCCAGGAGGGATTGAAAGGCTGGGAGGGAGGGAGAGCGCAGAGTAGGTGTGTTTAGAGAGCGAGCTCCAGGTGTAGGAGGCAGCAGCATAAGAGAGAAAGGGTGACGATGGTTTAGCACAGGTGACTCTGGGGTAGGTGAGGCTGGGGGTAGGAGAAGGAGCTAAGTTCCCCGGAAGGAACATAGCTGGAAACAAGGTCAGAGAGATAGGGTGAAGCCATGAAAAGCCTTGAAGATGAGGCCAAGAAGCTTGTGCTGGATGTGAAGCGGGAGGAGAGGGCGCTGGTGCAGGCAGGTGAGGAAGCTTTGAACATGATCAAACCAGGGGGCCAAGAAGGATTATCTTGGCAGTGGAATGCTGAACAGAAATAAGAGGGTTACGGTGAGAGCAGGGAAGGCCAGTAAGAAGGTTGCAGTAATCAAGATGAAAGATGACGAGCATGTGGACTAGACCCCTGGCAGAGGGGACGGCAAGGGAGGGCCAAATTTTAGTCATTTATGCAGGCAGAAATGACAGCCTGAATGTGAGGCTAAAGGAGAAGGAGGAGTCAAAGATGAATCCCACAGCAAATGCCTGAGATACAGGCTGGATCTCCATCAATAGAGACGGAGAGGAGGATCTGAGGTAGGGATGAACAAGAAGCCCTTTTTGTTTTTGCAAGATATCTCGTGAGATTTTGTGCCGCCAGTTATCTCACAAGAAGAAAAGAACTCTACATACGCAAAATGGCTGCCAGGGCTGTTCTGCGAATGCCCGGCTCTTTTCCAAAATGGCACCAGCAGCATCACCACCATTTCGGAAAAGGGAAGCTGGTCTACGCATGCAAAAAATGGCAACCATGCATGCGCACAAAGGCAGTTCTTTTTTGTTTGTTTGTTTTTCCCCCTCATGTTTCTTGGTAAGGATGCAGCCAAAACACTGCTGGTCCTTGGCTCGTTCTCATTTGTCAGAACGAGCTAAGAAACGTACTTCTTGCCAAGAAACTTGAGAATGAATAGCCACCCTAATTTCGGGGGAAGAGGAGGAATTCAGTCTTGAACATGTTGGGCTTGAGTTACTGGCGAGACATTAGGGGTGGGACACAGGGCCTAATTTCAGTTTCGGTTTTGTTTGTTTCAGTTTCACATGCCTGATTTTCAGTAAGTGGCTCAGTTTCAGTTTTGGTTCTCTGTTGTCTTTCCCCATTGACGTCAATGGGAAAGAGAACAGAGGACTGAAACAGGGGTCTGAGACCAAAAAAAACCCTGTCCCTAATCCCCATCACCCCTATTCCTAGGGGCCCACTCCTGGCTTCAGAGGTTTGGGGGTGGGTATCCACATCCCTAACACCCCAACGGCCCAGCTTTATCCCCACCCCCTGGAGCCCTGCACTTACCACCGCCGGTCCAGGTCCGGAGAATGGGAGAGAGGAGAGGCCGTTGGCTCCACTGCCAGCAGCCAGGTCCTCCTGGGCCACCTCTGCTGCTGGGTGGTGGTGGGAGTCGACTCTGGTGCCAGGCCTTTTCCTCTGCAGGGTAGCACAGAAAGCATGGCTTCCCAGCAGCGAAGCCAGCCCTGCAACCCAGCAGGGGAGTACGTCTGGCCACCAGGCAACTGATCCAGTTCCACTGCTGGGCAGTCAGGCCATCTCCCCTGCCAGGTGGCAGAGCAGCAGCCGTGGAGCCATCTTCTTCCTTCTTTTCTTGGTCTGCCAGTCTGGTCCAGGAAATGCTGCCAGAGCTCCCTGAGTGGAGCCATTTTACGCATGTGCAGAACGGCTGGCTTCTTCCAAAATGGCGGCCATCTTGCACATGTCTGCTGCCGGAGCAGGGAGCTCCAGCACTGCTTCCTGGACCAGACTGGCGGACCAAGGAAAGAAGAGGCCTCCACCACTGCGGCTCCGCCACCTGGCAGGGGAGAAGACCCGGCTGCCCGGCAGCAGAGCTGGATCTGTTGCCAGGCCTACTCCCCTGCTGGGTTGCGGAGCCGGCTCCACTGTCGGGCGGCCAGGCAGCCAGGCCTTCTGTGCCACCACACTGCAGAGAAAGCCCAGCAGACTGGCAGTGGAGCTGGCTCCCACCACCATCCAGCAGCAGAGGAGGCTCTGCCACACCTGGCCGCCAGCAGTGGAGCCAGCGGCCCCTCCTCACCTCCATTCTCTGGACCCAGACCAGTAGGGGGGGGGAGGGGGGAAGCCAGGCCCCAAGGGTGGGGATGCTAGGGATGTAGATTCTCACCTCCACCCTCTGAGACCAGGAGTGGGCCCTGGGGAATGGGGGTGGGGGAGATTTCCCCTTCCCATTGAAACCAATGGGAACATACAGATCTGAAATCGGGAACTGAGATGGCCCAATTTTCAGATCTCGTGGTTTCAAACTTGAGACAGCCATTTTCGGGCTGTTTTGGTTAATACCGAAACCGATAGTCCCACCTCATTTCCTTCAGAGGTGCATAGTAGCATATCAGGAAGGCCAAAAGATAATGAATAGTAGGATTAAGTAAAGGATGAAGTTAGACAAAGGGACAGACTGATGAAACAGTAGAGCAAAAGAATGAATTAAAGATAGATGCTGCTGAATCTAAATGACTAGAAGTAATAGAGAGGACAGAGCTCCAGCAAAATCAGTGGCAATGCTGGAACATGGAAAGGATTTGAAGGGTCAAATGGTGGAACATTTAAAAGGTCATGAAACAGAAGGAGAATGAGAAGCAGCTGGATTGGAGGAGCCAGTGTGGTGTAATGGCTAACACGCAGTACTTGGACCGGGAGGTAGGTGCCATGGCAGTGGGGCACTATACAAAAATAAAGTTTATTATTGTATTATCATTGAGGTCTCCTAGAATGAGTAGGAATATTCATCAGAAAGAAAGAAAACAAGCTGAGTATCAAAATTAGAAATGAAAGTGGCCCAGAGGATGACAGACAACAATAACACGGAGAGGGGAAAGTAAAGATTAATTGAGTGAACAACAAATGAAGGAAAGAAGCAGGAAGGGGAAATGGAAAGATGCTGGGACTGGCAAAAATCTAGCAATTCGTAGGCCAATAATGCCACCATGACCATTAGGGCTGAAGAGGTTATGTGAAAATGAAAGACCTCTGCAGGAGAGAGACAGGTTTAAACAAGGGTAAAAAGCTGGGAAGGAAACTGGAGGAAAAACAGGTCATGAATGGTAGTAAGGTTTTTAGAATAAGATCACAATTCCAGAGGGAGAAAGGAAAAGGAAGTTGGGGAGACAGGTAATGGGAGCAAGATTATACTGCAGGGAACAAAGGAGTTGGTGAGAGCTGAGGTTAGGGGAAAGGTCACCAAAGATGACAAGGAGACCAGTAGTTGGGAAGACACGAGGCACGATAAAATAATATTACAGCTGCTTAAGTAATGTCTATGCATTTTCATCAATTCTTCTCCACTTTTGATACCTTGTTACAAGGGATGGGAATTTCGGTTTCGGATAAAAATGAAAGTACCTGAAAATGGCCATTTCGGATTAATCCGAAATTTCAGTTCTTTTTCAGTTTCGGAAAGCCACAATGTTAAAAATCCAGTCCAAAAATCCATGCAAAACATCCAATAGTACCAAAACCCAAAAAGAACCAACATACATGAGAACCGAAATTGACTAAAACCGAAATTTCGCAGAGTCCCATCCCTAATTGTTACAGTTTGCCCCCACCCTTCCCATCTTCCCCAGCTCAAAATTGCCTTAAAAATAAGGCTGACATCACCCCAAGAATTTTTTTTAGTTCCCCCATCCTATTCCTCACTTTTTTCTTTCTCGTCTCATCTACTGAAATTACATTTCCCCTTTCCTTGTCTAATCCTTCTATGTATCCCATTTGTGAAAAATAGTGCCGAAAATACACCATACAATCCTCTCTTTCCTGTATCAACAATCTCCCCCTTTCAATAGGTTCTTCTACAGACTTCAAACATATTGTTGTTTCTCCTATCTTAAGAGAAGCAACATCCACTTAAATTACAATCCTATTTCTCTCCTTCCCTTTACCTAAAAGCTTCTTGGGCATGCTGTATATTCTTCAATATGCTGTATATTGTCTCTGCTTTCTTTCCACAACATATAATGAGGCCAATCTAGTACTTGTGCACCTTGCACAAGTACTGGATGATCTGCCCCAATACTGTAACAATACTGTAAATGGAGTTTTTATCCTCCTCCTTGTACAAAAACGGCTTTTACAAAAATTAATGTTCTCATTCTTGCTAAAAATAAAGTTCTTTGTTGTTATTCTTCTTGATCACACCTGCTGCCTATGCCAAGAAAGAAGAAAACAAAAACAAAAGAAAAAGAAAAAACCCTAAAAACCTAAATGTTTTAGAGCTTTGTTAAGTAACAAGGTAACAAAGGTTTACCAAGCAACAGTTACATATTGCTGTGTCTATTGCCAAAGGCCAAAATTCTCATACAAAAAGGCAAAGGAAGTCTTATTTTAAATATAGTATTCGTACAAAATAGGTACCTATAGTGCAGTATTTAGGATTATCTTGGTCTCGCCTCTAAGCAAAGAATTTAAAGTCATTTGAAAACTCCTTTGTTTTAAACCCAAAATGATGCAAATTGATTTGTGATCTATATGAAATCACTAAGTTTAAATTCCAGACACTAATTACAGAACAAATCCCAGGAGTAAATGAACTAGTTTAACATTTTACATATTATCAAGAGGCTACAGATATATTTTATTTTTTTTAAAAAGGACGACATAGTTGCACATGGTGATCATGTTAAAATCGTGTATAAGAAATATTTTTCCAGTTTGTAAAAAGCCAGACTGTTTACATGCTTAAGTGGGAAGAGACTTTACTCTGTGTGTGGTCCTAACATTTCAGTTCCATAACCACTAATATGAAAAGAATATAAATTGAAACAACCAATTATATGTACAGAGGCCAGAATCCATTTATTAAACCATGTATGCATTTTTTCTAAACAACAAAAAAAAAACCAACCACCCCAAACCTTGCATCTTAACATTTAAGTAAAGAATTAACATTCCAACAAAATATTTGATAAGCCATGTGTAACAGAGAGGAAAGTAATCTAAGACAGAAAATATAAAAAATGAAAAGTCAAATTTATGTAAAGTATAGTTAAAACAAAAAGTAGGGAGAGATTTTGCTCCCAAGTTTTTACCACATTCCCATATAAATCACATACTTGACAAGTATAGTGGCACAGTGACAGAATTCAAGTTCTTAAGTCCTGCGTGTGCTATTGATCTGGCTAGACACCTTGCGGCAGTGATTCCCAAACTAGGCAGTATGACGGCGTAGTTCAAAAGTGATGCAAAGCTGGATAAAAGTCAGGACCAGAAAGGAGCAGGCAGCAGTACAGCTGTCTCTATGTCAATGTCCAGAGGGCTACACATGTCGGGTGAAAAATAGGGATGGGGAATATTGGAATCCGTTCAATACAATTTCCTCGATTTTGGGGCAAATCATGTTGATCTGAAGAATCTGATCTGCTGAGGGATACGATCCAAAACAACTGGTTTCCCCAACAGAGTCTATCAAAGCTCTTTAGCTTTCACGGAGCCCCAGCTCTGTCTCCCCCAGATCAGGGGCGCACAGGGGTGGGGACGGGGTAGTTGCCTCCCAGGAGCCCTACCCAGCACCCACCTCTCCTGGACCCGTGCCCGCCTGCCCCAGCACCTGCTACAGCAGCACTTGGGCAGAGAGACAAGCAGTGGCCCAGGAGAGACCGGGCAGGGGTGCTGGACAGCAGAGGTGGCTGGGTGGGCATGAAGGGGGGTTACTTATCTTTTTCCCTTCCAGCGGTGCCCAACACGACCTTCTCAGGGCTGCACCAGTCAGAAATAATAATAAAGCCTGCGCATGCACAAAATGGCCACCAGGGCCGTTCTGCACATGCGCGGACATTTTTCAAAGTAGCGCCGGCAGCACTGGTGTAATTTTGGAAAGTGGCAGCCATTCTGCGCATGCTCGGCTGCCAGCTGAGGATGCGCAGAACAGCTGCCACCTTCCAAAATGGCACCAACACTGCCAGCAGAATGGTCACCATTTTGCACATGTGCAGGTTTTTTTTATCTTATTATTTCTGCCTGGCGTGGCCCTGAGAAGACCACGCCAGGCACCGCTGGAAGGGAAAATGGTAATTTAACCCCCTATTCCCACCCAGCCACCTCTGCCTCCTAGCACCCCTATCTGGCACCGTTCAACTCTCCCAGACCCCAGCCTGGTTACCCGCTCCAGCGCTGCTGCAGCAGGTGATCAGGCAGGTGGGCACAAGCAGGGTTCCGGAGGAGGAAGATACCGGGGAAGGGTCCTGGGAGACAGCTACCCCCCTCCCCACACATGTGCAGCCTCACAACCTCCAGAAGTGTTCTTGGTTGCTGCTCCAGTGTTGTGGAACTACCTTTCCCAGGGAGATCCATCAGAGCTTGAGCATATTCCAGGGCGGTTTGTAACTTTCTTTTTGGTCAAGTGTTTGCAGGTGTGGATAGGGAATCGAGGTGGGGGGCATAAGGTGATTTTTATATGCTGCAGGCTGCCCTGAGCCTTGGGGGAATGAAGGGGTATAAATTAGACAAAATAAGATATTTCTGGGTCTGGATTGGAGGCACTTGCAGCTCACCTCTTGTCCCACACTCGGAATGATGGCAATACAAGTGCTGTCTGTTGCATAGGGACACTTGTTTTATACAAGAATGCACAGCATTGCAGCAGAAGGCAAGAGGGTGGGCTCTACTGTTCCCAGTACAACTGTTCTTCCCAGTTCCACTAGCATCATCATCTGGATGACCCGGTCCCACCTTGCTGTCTTTCTCCAGCTCATTCTCCCAAATCTCAATTATGCTGTCCCCAGCTTAAGTGTTGCTCCTAACCTGCAGAAGAGGAGGTTATGAGCTGAAAGACCAAGGCAAATGTGGGTGCATGAAGTCTGTTATAAGTGAGCACAATATGCGAGACTGTACAACGTCTTTACTGCTTACATAGCACATGAGTTAAGGCAAAAGCCTTAACTTGCAATATCCATGTTTTTTGGAGCATGAGTGAATTAGAAAGAGCTTTAACTCCCCCTCTTAAACCAAAAGGTTTTTTTACTTAAGAATCTAAGTTTAAATCATATTTTTAAAATAACAGGATTATAGGGGAAATTTTTGTAGGGGCTGCACGAATATCTTTGGCTTTGTGGAAGGTAGAACTATAGGGTAAAGTTTGTAGCTGTGGACATTGTAGACTTGGTTTGTTTGGTAACTTTTTTTAATTGAAGGGGAATACCAGTACACTAATGGGGTATGGTTGACACCTATTAGAATGAATGGGGAAATGAAAGCACCACACACCCAGGCTTATGGGGTCATATTTGCCCCAAACACAACTGTAGAATTTTGTCTGTTTTCATAATAGGCCATTTTATGTATGAAAAGAAGCATTTCATTACAAGTGCATTGGGAGGGGTCAGTTATACCCCGAGCCGCCCCGAGCTGTTTGCAGGAGGGGCGGGGTATAAATCCAGAAAATAAATAAAAAAAAACAATAAAGTGGAAAACTCCAGTTACCAACTTAAAGCAAACGTATAATCTTTAGATTCTTTACACAGCAGTTAATCCTTTCATAGTGTGAAAATTCAATAACCCTCATGTGCCATTACTTGCAAGGTTACGTTGAAAAAATTATCCTATTAGGCTGAAGGGGTCATTTTAACCCCACCATTATTTATTTATTTATTACACAATTTTATACCCTGCCCCTTCTGCAAAGCAGTTCGGGGTGGCTTACAATTTAAAACAAAAATATAAAAACATATAAAATACAAATATAAAACCACTAAGGGGGAAGTCATAAAAAATATAAACATAAAACAAAAACCCACAAAACCATCCCACCAAACCCATCTCACTCGCCGAAAGCCTGATGGAACAGCCAAGTCTTACAAGAGCGTCTAAAAGAGGGGCGATCTGGAGCCAATCGTGCCTCTGCTGGGAGTTCCACAGCCTTGGTGCGACCACCGAGAACGCCCTCTCCATAGTAGCCTCTCAGGACACCTGGGGGACTTTGAGAAAGGCGCCCCCAGTTGACTGCAGGGCCGATCCAGAGCCGGGGTGTGTGGGGTGTGTGTGAGGCAGTCTCACAGGTAGATGGGGCCCAGGCTGTGTAGGACTTTAAAAAGGTAAGCACCAACACCTTGAATCGGGC
The DNA here is from genome assembly GCA_003113815.1 of Sphenodon punctatus. Lineage (NCBI taxonomy): Eukaryota > Metazoa > Chordata > Lepidosauria > Sphenodontia > Sphenodontidae > Sphenodon > Sphenodon punctatus. The sequence continues at coordinate 1,239,821 of QEPC01002056.1, read as the reverse complement.
CTGGAAGACTATAGGAAGCCAGTGCAGAGAATGGAGCGCTGGTGTAATATGGTCCCGGCAGCCCGTACCAATAAGGAGGCGGGCCGCTGCATTCTGCATTAGCTGCAGTCTCCGAACCGTCATCAGGGGTACATTATTTACTACGGTTACATTATTTACTATGGCAGTCAGCGCTTGAAATGCAGACAAGCTGTCTGCCAGTGAGTTATCACCCATTTTATCTTTGTTTGCTCATGAATGGAGAGAATATTGGGATGTTAACAGCAAAATGTTATCTTGTTTGCATCTGAATGTGCTTTTCCTGACACTAGGGGTCGTTGTAACCCCACAAACATTTGTGTCAGACATACATTTCTGTACCAAACGCAATTTTAAAAATGTTAAACTGCAGTCATATTCAAATCAACCGTTTATATTTTTCAACTGTGATGTAATTGGAGTATATCATACCTCATTAGCAGATTAATACAGAAGGTTTTTAAAAATCAGAGCAGGGTTATCAAGAAAGCAGCAAACCAGACCTGCAAGGAAAAGGAAGGGCCTCTCAAAACTCTACCTTTGGTTTCCACCTCCCTGTCATGAAGAGGATGGGCTATTCGTATTACACTAACAGCAACAGAGATGTAGGGAAATGTCCCTTGAGTTCCCATGTCATCCTACACCAGAAGTGATTTAATACTTGTAAGGATCAAATCAAAATGCACATCTCTGTAAATTACTGGGAGTAAAATTATATAAACTGGGCCCAGTTTTATTGTCAAATGAGAATTCCATAATGAACAAATCCAAACAGAACACAAGAAACTTTCCTTCTGTTCTGAAGACAGTAACAAGCAACAGAGAGGACTTCATTTAGAGCAGCTCTAGGAGTATGTGCTCAGGCCAGCTGAAGCCTGAGTTCCAGAGAGAGCTGGTTATTCAGAGCACCACTGGCATCTGAATCTCCTATGCTACCTAAAGCATGAATGCTGTATTACAAATATAGGATATTACCAGTTTAAATTTGATGCAAAGGGACTCAAAAGTAACAAGTTTTAATTATTCCAGGGACCTTCAATTGCTTGACCACTACACCGAGGTGTAGTGTAAAAATGACACCTTTTATCCCAGCAAGCCTCCACTGTAAGTAGGTTGAATCATGAGTAGCAGTAATCACTGAAAGTTATCAGGGTGCTGGGCTTAAAAAAAATACTATATATTAAAAAGAAATTCAGGTGCATGTTGAAACATGAAATCCCATTTCCCTTTCCATGACTGAATGTGTACATTATAATTCTCAGATGATTCAGTAAACGGAATGAGGAATGGCATGTTTTAAGCTGGGAAAGTTCTGTGCAGTTCCTTAGTAGAAATGTATCCCTTCCTTTGAATTGGGATATTTTCCATTTGCTATAGCAACAGAATAAACAGGTAGGCTCTAAAATACCCTTTGATTGAAAGGAGTGTACTTTCTCTCCATAGGTTTCAGAATCCCTGCTGTTTTCATCTAATGCACCATCCCCTACAAAATCACAAGTTTCAGAATAAGGCCCATCATCATGGCAAGTTTACTGGAGTTGGAAGGAAAAGCTTGTTAATACTGCTCCTACTGCTACACTTCTAAGTCTCTGGTGCTCAAAAAATGACGGAAACAAATGATCATACCTCCCAGTAGTCTCTGTTCGGGGGCTGAATCCCACTGCTCCTCTTTTCAAGGGGGTCAAGGTCCCTCTTTTAGGAAAGACAAGAAGACTGGTATTTAAGCCTCAGGCACCTCTTTGTCACATGCACATGAAATGAGGCAACAGAGACAGTATATTGGGCTTTAAATGGCCGCAACTTTATTAATAACCAAATGATAAACTTGATTGAATAAAGAACCCAATTAGCCTATCTGAGTGGTAAATGGGGCGAAGGGCTCCAATTCTGCCAAACAAACTGTGAACTAACCCTTCACCCCATCAGTTCAGTGCCTTTTGCTCAAAGAATTATGAATGGAGATTCCAGTCCATTCCTAAACCTGGATCCCTCGTTATTATGGTCCTGAGGCAGGGGGACGGTTCCAGCAAACCAGGGACCGCATGCATCCTGATAGTATGCCAGTCTGTCTCAGCCAGGGAGTGAGGGAGAGGCAGAGGCCCAGCCGGTATTGCCTGACCATCACACTCCACTGTGTTGGCTGGACCTGAAACCTCATAATTATCCCTGTAACGAAGCGGCGGAGGGGGCCGATTTCATCCCCCCGCCCGCAGAGGATTAGCCACTGGAGCCAGAGTCACTGCCGGTGGCAAAGCTGCCCCTGTACCCTGGCCCTCTCTCAAAAATTGGGCCATCAGAGCATCCCATCCATTCATTTTATCCTGCAGGGCTTGAAGCAGGCCACTATCCTGCCCCTCACTGCCAGCAGCAGAGGGCTCCCTTGAAATACCCGCACTTACAATATCAGCACGCAAAATGGTCTGACCCCCCCCCCCCCCCTGAGGTTAGCAACGGGCCCCAACGCCTGTACCATCCCCTGGTGTAAATTAACCTGGGCAGGGATTGAGGGCGCAATACCCCCTGGTCCCCCATGACATTGGACACAGCATCCTGTGAAACAAGTTGGCTAGAGGACTGGGGGCGGCAATTAGCCCCCAACATGGAGTCACGCCTCTACCCCTATTGCCTCCCCTACCCCGGGGCCTAGATAAACTCCTGTCACCCCTGCCCCTCGCCATACCCCTGGCCCACTAATAACCAACACTGACAACAATGAAAAGGGGGGGGGGGGGAGACCCAAGATTACCCCCCAAAGTTACAAACCAATGGGGGGAGAGGGGGAGGAAATAGCAATCCCCAGCTAAAATTCCTAGCCACCAGGACCCCACTGATGAAAGGGGAGGCGTGAGGGCAAAGCCCTGGGTGAACCCCTTAAGGTCCACAGCAATGGCCTGCTAAGGGAGGAGAAGAGGAGTACTCCTTGAAGCACCAAGGCCAGCTGGACCAAAGAATCCTGGAAACACCGCTGCTCTCAGCGGCTCAGACCACTCGGGAGCCAAGAGACAAATCAAAAGACTGTCCCCAGGCAAGCTCCGCCCCCTCCAATTCGCCCCGCCGCCCGTTCAGGCTGGTGTAGCCGCACCAGCAAAACCCTGGGCCATCCAAAGAGCCCAGCAGGAGCTGGGTCACCCTCTGCCGCCTCATAGAGGTAAGGTGGCAAGGACAACACACCCACGCATAAAGCGTTAGGGAAGGGAAATTCCTGTTTGCCTCCCAAGAAAAGCACTTGAGAGGACAGTGGGGAGATGGTGGAATGACAAGAAACTAAGCCCAACTTTTCACATTACACAGGAAGAGGGGGGATTTCTGTGAGGGCAATCACAGCTGTATTCTCATGGGAATCCGTGCACATAGGAATTGTTCCGCTTTTATGTCACGAAAACACCTGTGATTGTAAAAGTTGCATAGGGGGACCCAGGCATGTGCAAATTTTCTCATGGCATAAAGGCACAATACTGCATTCTTCCCGTGAGAATACTGCCGTGATGGCCCTCACAGAAATCCCCACCCCTTCCTGTGGAACATGAGAAAGTGACTTACGTGACTGAAATTCACTGTTATTGTTTGAATCTTTCCTATTATTAGCTACAAGATCCTCCCAGAAAAACAGCGCATACAAAATTTTGCCAATAGTTCTTGCATGAACTGATCATTGCTGCAAGGATCCTATAGCTGTAGTCAAGGGTCGATTTTTAATGCTGGACTGTGTATGGAAGCTATAAAACTGGGAGTGTGGTTAGATCGTAGATCTTCCCAGTCTTGTTTGTACTTGAAGGTAGAAAAAACAGGGAGGGTAAGCCGCCTAGGTTTGTCCATGTGTATACGTATTAGGAACAGTAAAAGTTTATCTCAGGAATTTCTACTATAAGAATAGGCCTAACACCATTAAGTCAGAAATAATTGTAATTGACAGAATGACACCTGGGCAAAAACTTTGGGAAAGCTCACTATGGGGCCTAGAATGTTTTGAAGTCCCTTCCATAGAACTCATATTTGAATTTTCAGATTAAAGTTAGAGTTGGTTATTATAATTCGCTATCTTGTAGTTAGATGTTAGATGTCTTCTTTTTAGCCAAGGATCAGAAAGAAAAGGCCGTAGCCTCCTCACCAGATGGAGTTGATGAAAAGTGCTCCTGGCCACCCCCCACCCCGCCTGATGTTACAGGCGCAGTGAGGAATCCAAACGTACTCCAAGGCTGAGAACCTGAGTGACCAGATGGGGCCAGGCCAGACCTATCAGTAACAGAGAGAGCCAGACCCAATCCCCTCCAAGTCGCAAGACCAGTCAACCATCATCACTTCAGTCTTGTTAGGATTCAGCCTCACTCGGCTCATCCTCATCCAGCAACATGCCATGACAGCAGCCAGGCATCGGATAAGCACTGAGACTGCAGGACCTGGGTCAGAAGAAAAGGAAAGGTAGAGCTGAGTGTCATCAGCATACTGATGACACATCCTCCCAACCCCCCAAATTATCTCACCCAGTGGCCTTGGATACACATTGAACAAGAGAGGGGACGGTCCCGGGGAGATGATGAGGGACCACCACCCACTGGGACCTCCCCAACAGGAAAGAACAGAACCACTCAAGAGCGGTCCCATGCACCCCCACCAGGTCCCGCAGTCACATCAACACCACCTCTTGATCAACTGTATCAAAAGCCACTGAAAGATCTAACAAGATGAACAGGGTAGAATTCCCTTTGTCCATCTCAAGGAACAGAGCATCGACCAAAGCCACAAGCACAGTCCCCATGCCATACCCAGGATGAAAATCTGACTGAAATGGATCCAGGAATCCAATAGTGTCCAGATGAGCCTGAAGCTGTCAGGCAACCACCTGTTCAATAACCTTTCTAAAAAGGGAAGGTTAGAGACAGGTCAATAGTTGACTGGGGAGTCAGCATCCAAGGATGGTTTCTTAAGCAGGGGCCGGACTACCACCATTTTGAGAGTGTCCGACACCCTCTCCTCCTGTAGGGAGACACTGAGAGCCCCCGCCAACATCTCCCATATGGCTTTCACTAGCCAGGATGGGTAAGGATCTAATTCACAACTGGTTGCCCTCATCACCCCCAAGCACCTCCTTCGCACTGGAAGGTGATACCAATTGAAACCGATCCAAGTAAACAGGACCAGACTGAGCTTCTATAACTCCAAACTCTGTGACTCTGCAATTGAAATGACAGCACCCAATCGTGGTGAATACAAGAGATTTTGAATGCAAAGTAAGCAATAAAAGTCACAGCAGGCATTAGAAGACTCCATTTCCTGGCAGAGACAGGCCGGGTTACCAGGCCCCTCACCACCAGAAAGGGCTCCGCTGGACAAGACTTTGCAGACACTGTGAGTGGAGAAGAAAACTTTCTTCGCCGCCATCACAGCCACAGCATAGTCCTTCAAAAATGATCTATGCCACAATCAGTCAGTTTTACTGCAAGTTGAGCACCACCTGTTCTCTAACCACCTACCCTCTCACTTCAACCACCTCCGGTCCTCCATGTACCAGGGAGACGTGTGCCGACGAAGCAGTGAGAGCGGACACCCGGGTGCTACCGTGTTGACGGCCATGGCAAGAGGTCATTCCACAAGGCAATCAGCGTATCGACAGATCAGCCATCAAGAGCAGTGGGTATATCCCCCAGAGAGTTCTGGAAACCAACTAGATCCATCAGTTTCCAGGGGTGGAACAACCTAACCAGTCCACCACCCTGATGAGGACATAGGGGGGCCGGGATCTGGGACTTCATGACGTAATGACCCAACCACAACAAGGGTGTTATAACAACGTTCCTGATAATCAGAACCCCTATTCTCAGGCTGGTGCAAAACATCAAATCTAATGTGTGCCTCATGCTTCAGAACCAACATTATTTGGGATAGGCCCATGGTTATCATGGCAGCTATGAACTCCTGCTCTGTCCCTAAAAGGCTGGCCTCAGTATGCATGTTGAACTCACCCAGAACAATAAGTCTGTGTGTTCTCAACACCACCTCCGAGACCAGCTCAGGTAGAGGAGTCAGAGAATCAACCATGTAGCGGGGCAGTCGGTACAACAAGAGGATTCCCCAATCTATCCCCAGCCAAACGCAACACAAGGTGAACACACTCTATACTGGATAGGTTAGGCACCATACACCTCCAAAAAGCTATGGTATCTTTACAGACCACGGCCACTCCACCTACTCCCCCATTCCTTGAGCCTCGACCAATGCTGCACCGAGTATCCAGCTGGCACCATCTGAGACAATACTGGCCCAGAAGACTCATCCAGCCAGGTCTCCGTAATGCACGAGGTCAGCTCCCTCATCCTGAATCAAATTGTGGATGGTAGAGGTTTTATTTGCCACTAACCTCGCATTAAGCAGCATCGGTGTCAGATCAGGGGCCCCACTGGCCTCAACTCCCAAATTTCCCAAGACAGATGAGAGTAGGACACAGGAACTGACACCAAATGTCTCCCACAAAAGCCTTAGTGGTCTCCCCGCCCCGCCATACCTCCCCATGCCCAGCACAACCCCAACAGCTGCCCCTCTCTCCTCCTCCCTCAGAAAGACTCCCCTCCCCGGCTCCTGATTAACAATCCCACCCCCCCAAGATGGCAACACTCAGGGGATCCATCAGGGCCTGGGGCGGGGGGACCAGCCAGAGAGGAACCACCAAGTCCAGCATTGCCAGAGGCAGGCAAGGAATTCCCTCCCCATTCCATACCCAACCCATACCCCAGATCCCACCTAGTTCCCCCATGTCCGTATTCCCCCCTCTCACAGGGCTGCCAGGATACTCCCTCCCATCCCTGACTACACCACAACCCCCACCCCACCCCCTCACAAGGGGGCTATAACAAAAGTCCTCCCAATCCTGGCCCTGTCCATATCCCGCCCACATCCCAACCAAACAACGCTAAAAACAATTTAACACACACCAAATAAAATCTCTCCACCGCCACCCCCAAACAGCCAGCGAATGATGCAGGAGGCTGAGGTCTCCATTAGTGGAGAGAGGGGGTAGGGCAGGCCCAGATGTTGCAGTTTCTCGCCTCCTCTCTCTCTTTCTCTCAATACACCTTGTTTGTTAACATTTCATCGAAAATCTAGTGAAATAAATAAATAAAATAGTGGTAGGTCAGAAAAAACCCCAACAATACTATTCACTCCCTCCCCGAGAAGAGAGGATGGAAGTTGGGGGACAAGGGAATCTCTTGGATGAGAGGCAGCAGAGTGGCAATGGGTGTTTGAAGGGAAAAATAAAGTGATGGGAAGGGGTTTTTACAAAATTGTGTGTGTGTTATATTGTGGGGGCAGTATGGAGGGGGGAGGGGCCACCCAGGTCAAAATGGAGGTTTTCATGCTATTTGTATGCAATTTCTTTGTATTTTATTTTAGTACAAGGTCTTTTTGCAAACTGCCCTGAGCCCTTGGGGATAGATAGGGTCGGATATATACAAACAAGCAGCAGCACAATGGGGAATTAATCCTGATGTAACTATTTGGGCGTTGAGATGATATATATAATACAAGAAGCTCCGAGTAAAATGCAACTTTATTATGGCAGAGTATCCAGAAGAGTATAGTTAAGATCATTTCTAGGTCTCTGGTTTAACAAAAGAAAAAAAATTTTTTTTCACTCTCTTGAACCATATATGGTACCGAGAACAGAAAAACATTTTTAAAATTTGCTGCCAGCTTGAATTTTCAATGAAATTTTGTATGGCTCCCTCATTGGTTGATTTGTATAAGTTCATCTAGAAAAAAAGACTAAAAACTTTGGCAGGAGTGTCCAACTTTTAGCACATCCACTATAAAAGAAGGTCTTTAATGGAGCCAAGTGATGTAAATTTCTGGGAACACGATACAGCAAGGTGAACCATAGCGGGGGTAGGAAAACAACTTCCTCATATGCTGTCGATATGGCAGGACCTTCGCAGATATGAAAGTTAACTCGAAAGACAACTTCTCTCAAAAGCCATCTCTAAGGTTAAGAGGAATGCAATACGTTGCACGTACGTTGCTTGCAGTAGAGGCTTACAAAATGATACATTTCTCAAGCAACATATTGGGGCCAATCCTAATCCCTACACGCTGCATGCACAACGTGCACACAGCACTTGCACACCACACATGCAACCCCCCCGCATACCTGGCTCCACCCCCACCTCCACTATGAGGACTATGGCACACACACAAACTGCGAATAAACTGCACCCAACACACACATGCACATGTAGGGAGTTAGGATCAGCCCAACTGTGTTTTCTAGCGAAGCTTTCATAATTATGTAAGAAATTCAGGTATGAAAACCTGCAGTTAACATGAGTTAAGGTTGCTCACCCTCCCTCTATTCCCAGATGCAAATGCTAACAAAAACTGAAATGTAGAAATTAGTGAGGAGTCCCATCCCACCTCAGACTGCTTGTCCTATGAAGATCCTTTACCACTCACCCCAAACATTAACTCAAGCTATGCAAGACCATTTCTTTTCCCAGGCAGGGATAGGGTTGGGCAGGAGTTTTAAGGGGATTTTTATCTTTTTGCACAGGCTTTTACAGGTTGTAAGTTGCCTGGAGCCTTACAGAGAAGGGCAGGGTATAAGTTTGAATAAATAAATAGGTACTTGCAGAATAGTTAACAACAACAACGTAACCCATTACTCTTCTCCTTGAACCAACTGTTCTTTTTCATAATGATCTTTTAGGCAGATCTTTTAATTACATTTTGTTTTGATGTTCCTGATGTCAACATTCACATAATTTGGGTACTATACTTTAGAGAATAAACGGAACCATTGGAAAATCCATTATTGATCTTGCAGGAGCATGTATAATATTTACTAAAATAAAATGTTAGTTATTTTTACTAATATTAATAAACAATTACTAATATTTACTATTTTACCAGGGTATCCCAGCTAACACAAAAGCATTTATTTTCACACACTCTGATCTTATTAATTACAGGCAAAATCCTGACCCCACTGAAGTTAATTCATACTCAATGGATCAAGATTTCATCTTTATACTAGAAGCTGGGAAAGAAATACATGAATATAAATAAATAAATATTAAATTATTTTCCGTAATTATTTCCAGTAAGCTACCTCTTGAGATTTCCTTTTGCAAGAAGGAAGAAGTGATAATTTAAAGCAGGCATAATACAGGAGGCAAGACTAGTCCACTACAAGAATCTGAAAAGTGCACACACTTGACAAACCCTGAAATAAAACTTGGTTTGTTTACTCTATAAAGTTAGTGTCTTGAAAAACAGCATTCAGTTAAGCGATATACTTGTTAGGGATGGGCGAACAGAACGTGGTTCAGATGTTTGGTTCGAAACCCAAGTTCGGGTTCAATGGTTCGGTTCAGCCGAGTTTGGTTTGGCCGAACTTGGCCGAACATTCAAAAATAGCGCTATCAATACTGAAACTGAAGCGAAACCAAAACCAAATTTTTGGCCCTGAAAAGACGTTTTCCCCACCCCCGAACTCATCTGAACACGACCGAACTGTTCGATCGTTCGAGAGTTCAGTTCAGACGTTCGGTTCGGACGTCCGAACAGACCAAGTTCGGTTCGAACTCGGAACATCCGAACCACGTTCGCCCATCCCTAATACTTGTGTTTGCCATCCCCACACCTTAGTCGATCATTCATTCACACTTGAACTCAATTACTTGGGCGTAAGATACATACTCCATCCCCTAGTTGGAATGAGTATCCAGCAAATATATATTTTTAAAAAAAAAAACCAAAAGAAAAAAAAATAGTTTACTAAGAAAGACTGATTAGTTACATACTACAGATAAATAAGTTACATGACTTATTTTCAGCTGAATGGATGGGACGGTCCTTACAAATAGCAGATTAATAAACTTTAGAGTCATTAAACTATGAGACACAAATTATTACCAATCACTGGAAGAGGGCTATACCAAGTTTTTAAAAAAATTAAAATGAAATACTATTAATAAAATTAAGTACATCTGCAGAACAAAAACTGCATTAATGCCACAACAAAAGATAATGTCCAGTGCTGGCCAAATTCTGCCCTCAGGAATGCATGCCCACCTTTCATTAAAGCATGGGATTTTGCACGTATACAAACACACCGCTTGCTTGTAAGACAAGCGGAACCTTCCTCTCCGTATACCTACTCATTACTTAAGCGTTCCTATATTAGATACTCCACTTTAAAGACATGAAGAGTATGCCTTAACTGTGAAAGATACAATGTGTTCCATGAAGTAAACTTACAGTATTTCATACTTTTTGTTTCTTGCTTTTGTTTCATCAAAATAACCAAGAGCACTACACTAGTTTGTTGCACAGTGGTGTTCTTTTGTCTTTATGCACACACATAGCGAGAGACATTCCATTCCTCAAGGAGTATGCAGTGCAAATGGACTGAACAGCTTCAGTCACACAGGAATAATTTCGCCTCAAAACTGAACACTGACAGCACACATTTGGGCATCTAAACAGGTGGCCGACATCCAACTCCCACTGGCCGGTTCATCAAGAGGCACAAATGAGAGCTAAATCATTTTGACGGTTTAGTCCCAGTTGTGGACATTTATCTTTTGTGAAAATCTGGCCCAAACTGCTCTGGACTGGCAGAGAAACATTGTGTTTTACAGTGAAACATCAAATCCGAGTTAAAACAAAGGCCAAAACTTCCCGATAAAGAATATAAGAAATGCCATACTGAGTCAGACCAATGGTCCATCAAGCCCAGCATCCTGTCTCCGACAGCGACCAATCCCTGTCACATGGGAGAAGTACCAGCAGTCACAATGGGCAATCCATTCCTGCTGATCGCTCCCTGCTCCCGACAATACAAAGTTCCCATCTCGTAATCTACTTGGCAAATAGCTGTTAACGGACCTATTCTCCAAGAACTTATCCAGTCCTTTTTAAAACCCAGCCAAACTATTGGCCCTGACAACCTCCTCTGGCAACAAATTCCATAATTTAACTGTGTGTTGAGTGAAAAAATACTTTTTTAAAATTTGTTTTAAATCTGCCACCAGTTAGTTTCATAGAATGTCCCACAGTTCTAGTGCTACTTGAGAGGGTAAATAAACATTCCCTATCTACTAGTTCCACTCCACTAAAGATTTTATAAACCTCTATCATATCCCCGCTCAGTCTTCTCTTCTCCAGGCTGAAGAGCCCCAACCTATCAAGCCACTCTTCATACGGAAGCCGTTCCAAACACTGGATCATTTTTGTTGCCCTTCTCTGCATCTTTTCAAGTTCTACTATATCTTTTTTGAGATGGGGCGACCAGAATTGCACACAGTTCAAGGTGCGGTCGGACCATCGATTTATATAGGGGCATTATGATGTTTCTGGTTTTATTCTCTATCCCTTTCCAAATTGATTGGTAAAAAAAGGTCAAGGTAAAATGCTGCCCTCCAATAAGATGCATTATTTCATTGTATTTTCTCTAAAAACTAGGGTTGCCAGACCATATGTTTATTTTTAAACTCATGGCATAACAGTACAGGGTTTCTGAACATTAGAAATGAGGTTTATTTCTATTATGGATATGAAACAGAATATTTAACATAGTAGCTTGGCATGAATTAATGCAGTTTTCTTAAATGTGGGGTTATCCCCATTCCCCCCCCACACACACGTGAATACAGCCAAACAAGAGTTTGCTTTAAGGTCAACTAATTAAGCTATTACAGTATTTTAGCAGTATATATTCCAACCAATATCCTAATTCTTGGATCTTATTTTTCAGGATATTTTTTATTCTAGCAGATAGCTTAAGGTGCAATGATGAGGCTTCAATGTTACTTAAAGTATCAGATTAAGCCTGCAATAAAATGTTGGTTGTTGCAAGCTATAGCACATAATGACATGCAACCAAGTGGCATCTGAGGTATGCACAGTTAGGATCCAATTTATATTCTGTCCTAGATTAGTATAAACCAGTTTTACTGCACCAATTACTTTGTTTCATTTGTTCTTAACAATATCCAACACAAAGTCTTATGGGTGGCAGCTCAAATGTAAAGCAACTACTCCCTCTACTGAAAGTAATGTGCTATTACACATCAAAAAGCTGCTACAGGATCTTGAGCCCTCTGTATTAGAGGTGCCCAAATTACACAGGGTTGTGTGATCCCAACTGATATTTTATATACAAGATCATAGGATTGTATCTAAATCTCAAAATGTGTTAGACGTAAATTTGGGAACCACTGCTGTAGCAACACGTACATGTTCTCAAGGAAAGCGATTTAAAACACTGTAAGCATTTCTCTTCCTAAATCACATTTGAAACACTTGAGAAAGGTGAAATTTCCACATTCCAACAAATACAAACACTTAGCCCCATTTTTAGACATTGCTCACGGATTTCAATAATCCGCCATTAGAAAAGTCACGCCGGCGTTTAGATGCGCCACCACCATTTAAAACCGTGGCTCGCACATTCCTTTGAACCTGCATTGGTAAAACCCATATTGAGGTTCGACCAATGCGGATTCAAAGGAATGTGTGAGCCCCGGTTTTCAATGGCGGCGCGTCTATAAACGCCACCTGCACAACTTTTCTAATGGCGGATTATTGAAATCCGCAAGCCCGGTGCAACGTCTAAAAGCGCCCTTATTATGGTGAGGTTTATTCAGATATTATTGCACAAATGCAGGGATGGAACACAAACCAATACACATTTAAATTTGACATTTTTTTGCAAGAGAAGCAAAATGCTTTCATTTTTGTAACCTGTAATGACTATAAAATCCTACTTTCCACATATTTTTCTGAGCCATACCAGATGAATCCCTTCTTTTTAATGCAGAGCTTCCTTAAAGAGACCTTTTCTCAAAAAATAATTTGAAAGTGGAACATAAGCCGAGCAACCATCTTTAGGGAAGTGAAGTCCATAAACCCACCTTAGTAAACATTGTGCAACTCTCTGCATCAGAAAAATAAATAGCAGTCTTTCCATTTCAGTGAACTATTTAAAAAAACCTTTCACCTATCAGCCTGGCAACCAATTTAACCCAGTTAAAGGCATTTAGACCCAGATATCTTTTCTTATGTGGCCGGTTGAACTCTTTGCCTACTAAGATACAAGAAGGTCGAATATCAAAAGTAGATTACACTCTTCGGTTATGCCCTTTTGACTCAATGACTATAGAATCAGTCGAACATATTATGACTGTCATCTTTATGATAATTTGCGGGCCCAATACTTAACTCCTTATCTTGATCGCTATCCGGGGAGATCAGTCCTAGTCTGACAAGAATTATGTTGGAAGACATCAATTCGAACTCGACCCGTGTAGTGGCAGGTTTTTTGCAAGCTGCTTTCACAGTCAGGGAGACATTTTTAAACTTCCAGCACATGGAAGAGGATCATGGTATCTAATTCTAAATCTTCTATTTTTAATTATAATTACATTTCATTATATTTAATTATAATGAATTATTATACCCAATTACACTCAATTTTATTTGGGTATATTTGACTATATTTAATTATGTTTAATTATGTCAACCATGTTGTAACCAGTATCAGTGTCCTAATGAATTATTTTTAAGATTATTGGTCTGCTTGGTTTTGTTTTATTTCATTTTATCTTATTTTCAGACAAGCATGCGGAGACGATTTCAGCGATTGCTGATATCTGTTGTTATATAACTTGATAGTTTGAACTGTTTTGTCTTGATGTCTTTGATAACTTTTGATCCATGTAAGGATTGTCTGTATTCACATTTATAGCAAACAGCATGATGATATTTCCAGGTTCGTATGCTCAATGTTCCCCTTGCGGATGATTTGTTTGCTCGGCCTAGCAAATCTTCATGAACACCACAAAACAGAATTCATTTATATCCTTCCTCAGTGTTCTGTATATGCTGGAAGGCTGCCTTTATCTTCCTAACATTACATTTTAAGGAGACAGGCTGTTTGGATGAGGGGGGAGACGAGAGAGCAATGGGGACAATTGACCTGTGCCTCACACATGGAGGCAGCCACATCCACAATGACAAACACAGTACGAGGTTTGAATGATCAGATTCCCATCTTTCCATCACTGGCCAGTGAAAAAACCCACAGAGAGAAAACTCAGGTGTCAGGACACTTCACCAACACGTGCTTTCATAGCCAGAGGACATTTCACCCACTCCCAAACAACACTACTGTAACCCTGTGAAAGTACTAGGCATGTGAGAGTTACTGATCTGGATTAATCCATACTAAACCACAACAGGCTTGTTGCGGCTCAGTAAAATCTATAAATAATCATTTTAAAAAGCCACTTTGAAGACCAGCTGCCCCTTTCCAAAATGGTGGCAATGCTTCCAACACCATTTTTTAAAAGGGTGTGCATACGCAGAACTGTCCAGTGGCCATTTTGCACATGCGCAATGGTTATTTTTTTATTATTGTTTATTTTTAATTGATTTAAATATGAATCTATAAAAATCCAGTAATTGAAGATCCAGATCTGCAACGGATCCGAATCCATAATTTCCTCTGGGCGCCCACCCCTACAAAGTACCATGGTGGTTCCAGGGATCTTTTCAGAAGAGGTCAGGGACTGCAGGCAGGCTTTGATTTTATCCCAAGGGAGGAACTGCAAGAGATTGTCACTCTGAAAGCATTAAGGCAGTTCTGGGGAGAGTTGGAGTCTGAGGAGAAGCAGTTTTTAGGGGAGGAAGAGACCGAGAAGAATTCAATGTTGGTACCAGTCAGCTCAGCTGGAGCAATTTGAGGTGGAGACCCACTACCCTGACCTGCATCCAAACTTATCTCTGCTCAAGTTCCTCATAGGCCAAAGTGTCTGAAGCAACTGGGGCCTACTCACACCGCTTTTAGACGAGGGCGCTGAAGGCGCCTCCGGAGACAAGTGTTAACAGAGAAGCCGTGCCGTGCTGCCGGAAGCGATGTTCTCCCCATTGCCGGCAACGGCTGGAGACGCGGCGCTTTGCAGAGGCGCATTCCGGAGACCTCAATTTTCAGGTCTCTAGAACGCGCCTCTGCAAAGCGCCATGTCTCCAGCCGCTGCCGGCAACCGGGAGAACATCACTTCTGGCAGCGCGGCGCGGCTTCTCTGTTAATGCGTGGCTCCAAGGCGCCTTCAGCACCCTCGTCTAAAAGCGGTGTTAGTCTGCATCCAGCCTGAGGGACACAAAACAGTAAATGAGGTGGGAGCTGGGACAGGATTTACCTTCCTGAATAGGCCCAATAACCTCCCTAGTGACAGAGTTATTTCTGCATTTGACTCCCTATTTTGTGGGCACTACTCCCTGTAGTCTCATTGGTAGCATAGTGTCCACAATGTCTTCACAACACTTTGAAAGTGGAGCTGTCAAAAGCAAAGCAAAGCAAAGCAAAGAAAAGACATTGCAGGAAACAGCAATCAAGAAACACCCAAAACTTACACTGTTTAATGCCTGTTTCAAAAGGCATACCAACAGGCTCAGGAGAATACTCTGGATCTCCTCAGGGGTCAGCCACCCCTCAATATCAAGTATGTGCCGGTGGCCGAGAACTTACTAAATCCAGAACCAAGGAGCCCCTCTCTCTCCACTCCTGTGTTCTCCTCCTCCATCCAGTCTCGTATCACTGACTGTTTCCCTGACATCTCTGCCTGGATGTCTCACCACCAACTCAAGCTTAATATAGTCAAGACTGAACTCCTCATCTTCCCCACCTCCGCTCCCCCCCCCCAAAAAACAACAACGTTCCACTCCTGCTTCCCTCTCAGTTTCCAGTGAAGGTGTCACCATCCAGACGGTCCCTCAGGCACATACCCTGGGATTCATTTTTTACTCCTCCCTCTCCTTCACATTTCAAATCCAGGCTATTGCCAAATCTTACTGCTTTGCCCTGTATAATATTGCTAAAATCCGGCCCTGCCTTACTGTTGCCACTGCAAAAATCCTAGTCCATACTCTAGTCATCTCTCACCTTGACTACTGTAACATCCTCCTTACTGGTTTCTCCTGCTCTGACCTCGCTCCTCTCATCTCTGTTCAACACTCTGCTGCCAAAAGTCATTCACCTTGCCTGTCATTTTGACCACATTCAGCCCTTTCTCTCCGCCCTACACTGGCTTCCTCTATGAGAACCCATTCAGCACAAGCTCCTCGTCTTAATCTTCAAGGTTTTTCATGACCTTACACCCCCATCTCTCTCCGCTCTTGTATCCCACGACATCCTGCCCAGGAGCTTTGCTTCTCCATCCTCTGCCCCCACCCTCACCTACTTGCAACTCCTCTGCTCCTCTAAACATCTTCACCCCTTCTCTCTTGCTGCCCCCCCAGGCCTGGAACTTCCTCCCTGGATACATTCGTTCGGCTCCTCCCAACTTTCAACTCCTGCCTGAAAACCTACCTCTTCTATCACGCTTTCCCTGGCTCATCATGAGTGAAATTGCATCCTCCTCCCAATCTCTTCCCTGTAACTAAGTTAAGCATATGCACCACATCTTCTCAAACTCATGAATATAGCCTTGTCTCTTGATTTTCACCTCTTCCTTGTCTCCCCCTTCCTCATCTCTTTGACTGCAAGCCCTTCGGAGTAGAGACCGGTCTGTAACTACTAATTGTACAGTGCCAGGTACATCTGTGATACTATATAGAGAACAACGTATTAGCAGAACATCTCATCCCTGGTAGCCTTCCTTATGTAGACAGAGAATTACTGAAGAAATGTAAAATTTCTGCATCAGCAGAGGGTCTGAATATTTGCAGAACACCAATGGAGCATTTGAAGCTTCAGCCCAGCTATAGTCAAAGTCAATGCTCTACCTGTCATCCTCAGCATTTGTGCAACTATTAAAAAATGGAGCGACACATTGTCGGAAGTGGCTGTTCTACTCTATCAACTGGAAAGGTTTTCTGCTTTGTCTGAAAAATCTTTCATCCAGTGATGAAAAATGCTTTTGCGGAAGGAGGTTTCTCAAATTGGAAAAAATGTGGGGGGAAAATAATAATAATTTTTTTTTAAAAAAAATCAGGGCGCACGAAAACACATTCAATACCACAAGTGTATTAGGACCTGGCTTTTACTGAAGAACAAAACAGGTAAAATGGATGAACATTTAAGAGCCAGATGTACGAAGAAATCCGATACTGGAAAGAAATGCTGAAGCGTACGGCTGCTGTTATTAAGCTTCTGGCAGAAAGAGGACTTCTATTCTATGGTGACAACCAGACTTTGGGATCACCCCACAATGGAACATACCTTGGATCAATGGAACCAATTGCCCAATTTGATCCTTTTCTTGAGCAACACCTGAGAAAATATGGAAATAAAGAAAAGGGTCGTGTTTCATACATTCCTCGGCTCACAGTTATGTGAGGAACTGACTGAGCTAATGGGAATGAGATTCGTATGAAAATCACTCAGGAGATTCAAAGAAGCAAAAATGTATAATTGATGCTACACCAGACATTTCTCATACAGGTCAGATATGAATCATTTTTCAGTACTGCCTGAATGGAGAAGTGAAGGAGCAATTTTTGTGCTTTGTGCCAACTGACAGTCACACTGGAGCAAGCTTATGTGAAACGGTCATCAACATTCTTCAGAAACATGACACACTGACATCAAGAACTGCAGACAGACATATGACAATGCAAGGAATACGACTGTCAATATCGGAGACTGCAATCTCACATAAAAAGCATGAATAACCAAGCTGTGTTCATGCTTTGTGCTGGACATTCCCTGAGCCTGGTCCAGCAAAAAAGTAGGGATGATAGCTTTTATGCAGTGTAGCTGTAGCTGAGGGTGGGTGGGGTGGTGGTGTCCCTCACGGCCTCACGGGGCACTGGGGTGTCACTCTAGGGAATTAGCTCAGCCCCTGCTACGCCCTTTCAGCCTTGAGCTAGGTTGAACCCCCTCCTTCTAGGCAGGGGGTACCCTCTCAGGACACACCACGCACAGTCCAGAGGGTCTTTAAGTTCTCAGTCCTTTATTGGACACAGTACCTGGGCTGCCGGCTCATTCGCCTTCACCCTGCAGGCCCAGGTCCATCTCTCCAGACTTCAGGAGCAAGGCAACTACAACCCCCCAAAGTCCAGCCAGCCAGGCCTTACAATCCCAGGCTCTTCCTGGGCATAGCCTCTCCACAATACCTGGGTCCTGCTGGTTCTCCAGTCTTTCAGCACCCTGGAGAGCATAAACCAGGAAGGGTTTCAGGGAGATGTTGCTCCTTTGTCTCCCTGGTAGAGACTGAGTTCTTCCTCACTCGGCCTTCCTCTTATACAGGCAGAGTGGGCATGGCCAGGCTTTCACCCATCTCAGCCTTAAAGGGCCACCAACCCTGCCCTTTCTGTCACAGGGGTTTCTCAGCCTGTTCACCCCACAGGCTCTTCCCCAGCTGTGGTGTCATGTATCCTGTGTATAGGCATATATTTTTGACCATTTGTGTTTCAATATATTGGAAATCAGAATTAACCTCTCTGCATGACTTCCTAAAGAGCTGTCCTATAGTGACCTTTCTACTGAACTCTTAATCAGATACTGGAAAATCAGCCTGTATACTGGAATAGAAAATATAATCGAGCCTGTTAAAGAAATTAACAGTTTCTGTTGACTAGAGTCAAGATACATGACTCTCGATCAGGGCAGGAAGAGGCCTTGTTTGTTTGGCGTTTACTCATTGTTAATCCTATCTTATATGATAGCAACCTGTTTTAGAATGTATCAACAGGCTTCTTACTATGTATTTTGAGAAAACCCTTCCTGTCAGCAGTCTTGACCTGATATCATTTTTAGCTGATGTCCAAGCAAATTTCATTCTAAAGAAGAGAGAGGAAAGGTGGATTTTTCAGAAAGCTTCCTTTCCTGAAGCTTCTCTCACTTCTTTCATATGGCAGTAAGGGACAAAGGACTGGGTAATATGAATATGAATGTATACTAATATGATGCATTGAGTCAACCATAGCAATAACACTTAGAGCATGTATTATATCTTTGAACTTGTAACAGAGCTGTTCCTTGAACAAGAAATGTCTTTCTAAGTCATGTATTTTTAACTGACACTGTTTCTTTTGTACTATGTCTTTATTTGAACTAAGTAAACTATTGCTTCATATTTTTATAATCTTAAGTCTCATAGCTTCATTTATACAAATAAATGGTCTTTACAATACTTTGCTGAGCTGGCTGGCTTATTAGCAAAGTGTAAACTGAGTTTCCACATATTGGAAAAGAGCGCCCTATATCCAGACCAGATCATGTCAGGTCTGGACCACTAAGCGCAAATTCCTTTGGAGGAAACTGAGGCACAACGCGACAATGGGGTTGGCTCTGCCTACAGAGAAGATGCCATACAAATGCTTGTTTTCTATTATGATTGTATTTTAGAAGCCTTCATCAAGACTTGGAATAATTCCAAAGAGAACCAGCCAGTTAAGTTATAAGCAAACTCTTTGGTAAAAAAGCTGAAGACATTTGAAATAGCTTTTGCGACAGTATTCTGGCACAAACGTTCTTCACAGTTTGACTACATCAACAAAATCCTACAAAAACCAGGTCTCGATGTTGTGGCAGGAAAATATTTACTTTCTTCCCTCATTACCTTGTTCCACAGGTCATGGGCCCTTTTTAAATGAACCGGGAGGGAGCTGCGGTGCATGGGGGTTGGATGGGTGCCACAGCCCACTCACCTCCACCCATCTCCACATATGGAGGCACCTCCGTTGCCTCCAAGGCCTCTGTGCGTGGGGGATCGTGAAGATGGGTGGAGATGAGTGGGCGTCCGTGTGGGACTTACAACATTATCTTAGATAAACTTCAAAACAAACTGGAGAAGCACTTGGCAGGAGTCTAGAAGAGGTAGAGTGGCCGCACAGGGGTGGAGAGGGGGCAGTTGCCTCCCAGGACCCGGCAGCCACCTCCCATGGACCCCATACCCGCCTGCTACAGGAGCGCAGCAGTCCGGGGGGGGAGGGGGTATGTGGCAGGTAGGGGTCCTGGGAGGCAGAGTTGGGTAGAAAAGGAGAGGGGTGGAGGTAGCTGATTAGCTTACATTTTTTCCCATGTTCTGGAGTCCAGCAACTAGCAGTTCCCCTAGCACAGTCTTCTCAAGGCTGCGCCAGGCAAAAATACTAAAGAAAATAAGTGTGCATGTGCAAAAATGGACACCATGGCTGTTCTGCGTATGTGTGGCCATTTTCCAAAATGGTGCCGGCAGCATTGGTGCCATTTTGGAAAATGACAGCCAGTCTGCACATACCCAGCTGCAGGCTGAGCAGGTGCAGACTGGCTGCCATTTTTCAAAATGACGCCAACACTGCTGGCGCCATTTTGGAAAATGGCCACACATACGCAGAATGGC
Organism: Sphenodon punctatus; assembly: GCA_003113815.1. Lineage (NCBI taxonomy): Eukaryota > Metazoa > Chordata > Lepidosauria > Sphenodontia > Sphenodontidae > Sphenodon > Sphenodon punctatus. Next base: position 1,219,488 of record QEPC01002056.1, on the reverse strand, counting down.
TATGGCGGCCATTTCTGCGCATGCACCCTTTTCTCTGATATTTTTGCCTAGTGCGGCTCTGAGAAGGCACTGCGGGTCCTTCAGAAACTGGAAAAAAAATGTAAGTTTAATCAACAACCCCCCTCTCCCTCTCCATCCAGCTCTGCCTCCCAGAACTCGCCTTGCATATGCCTCCCCCAGACTCCTGCTCAGCTGCCCGTCCCAGTGCTGCTGCAGCACATGGGCACAGGCAGGGGCCTGGGGGAAGTGGGTGCTGGGAAGGGGTCCTGGGAAGAAACTACCCCCTCTGCAGCCCCTCTATTCCCAGCTCTGCATCCCCTGGACTCCTGCCCAGCGCCCAGGACAGCCAGGGGTCCGAGGGGAGGCAGATCTGAGAGTAGACACATGGATTTAGCCCGTATTGCTCAGAATCTGAACCAATTCCAATCAATACGATCTAAAAGCTCATCTAAAAGTTGGGTCGGTCCAATTCTGAACTGATCCTGATTTTCATTAGAATTTCCCATCCCTAATGTATACTTGTCACGTCTCCCTGTCATGTCACCACCACCTCATGGTTAGTTGAATCAAAGACTGCCAAAAGGTCTAATAGGGGTAAACTATAATCTCCCCTGTCACTCTCCAGGCGTATGTCATCTGCCAGGGTCACAAAAGTCATCTCTGACACCCAGAACAAAAGTCAGACTGACAAGGATCCAGGAATCCAATAGCATCCAAGCACGGCCAAAACTGGAAGGTGACAACTCATTTAACAGCCTTTCCCATGAAGAGATTAGGGACAGGGCATAACTGGTCTGGAAACGAAGAGATGGTTTCCGGTCCATGGGCCAGATGACCACAGGAGAACAGCTAGCAGCCTACCCTCCCAAAGGAACCTAGAAGATGATAATGAAGCAAACCTGAAGCTTTTAACGTATGGGTGAAATATTTATTTATTATTTATTTAACAAATTTTATTACCCTGCCCCTCCTGCTCCAGGCAGCTCGGGGCGGCTTACACATAAAAACAATAAAACAACAGCTATACGACACAATAAAAGAGAAAGCAAAACAAATAGATCCCCCCCCCCCCCACTGCAACCCACACACCCCACCCTAAACCCCATCTCTCCCGCCAAACACCTGATGGAACAACTAGGTCTTACTCATACACCGGAAGGAAGGGAGGTCCCGGGTCATCCGGGCCTCTGCCGGGAGGGAATTCCACAGCTGAGGTGCAGCCACCGAGAGCGCCCTCTCCATAGTGGCCTCCCGGGGGACCTCACGGAGGGCACTCCCGGCCGACAGCAGGGGTCGCTCTAGAACATGGAGAGTGAGATGATCCTGTAGGTAAGTCAGGCCAAGGCCATATAGGGTTTTATAGGTTAACACCTTGAATCAGGCCCGGAAGAATATAGGCAGCCAGTGCAGAGCCCGAAGCACTGGTGTAATGTGCTCACCGTGGCCCAACCCCGTAAGGAGACAGGCCGCCGCATTCTGCACTAGCTGCAGTCTCTGGACCATCACCATGGGTAGCCCCATGTAGAGTGCGTTACAAATAGTCCAATCTCGAGGTAATGAAAGAACGGATGAGGGTGGCCAGCTCACTATCTGAAACATACGGCCGAAGTCGATGCACCAGACGTAAATGGCGAAACAAACTCCTCGCCACCAACCCCACCTGGAGATCCATGCGGAGCTGCCGGGCGAGGAGCATGCCCAGATTGTGAACCTGGGGAACCAGCGGAGGGCGAACCCCATCAATGATGGGGGCCATCACATCTGCCACCTTACCCACCAACAGCACCTCCATCTTGTCAGGATTCAACTTCAGTCGGCTCACCCTCATCCAGTCCCCCACAGCAGCCAGACACCTGGTAAGCACCGAGACTGCTGGGTCTGGGTCGGATGAAAAAGAGAGAGGTAGAGTTGGGTGTTATCAGCATATTGAGGACACTGCACCCTATACCATCTCACAACGTCCCCGAGCGGCTGCATATACACATTGAACATGAGAGGGGACAAGATGGAACCTTGCGGGACACCACATGTGAGGTCTCGGGGTGACAAAGCACAATCTTCGAGCACCACACGCTGAGTTCTTCCAGCCAGGAAAGAGCGGAACCATTGAAGAATGATCCTGCCTACCCCGGCTTGGTCCCGCAAGTGAGTCACCAACATCTCATGGTCAGCGGTATCAAAAGCAGCTGACAATTCTAACAGAATTAGCACTTGATGCAGAAATACTCACTCGACACACCTTTAAGCCAAAGATTTAAGTACTTCACAAATAAAATGTTTAAGCTGCAATACTTCCATAACCTACTGAAGATTAAAGTCTTTTTTGGGGGTGGGGGTGTTCTCCTAATAATATCCGAAAAACTGCCTTCTCCCTCATGTTCCACCACAGTCTCTGAGTTCTGCCAAAAGCACCCTCTTGTACATATCACCTGCCTATCAAGTTTGCACAAAGAGAGCTCACAGAGAGACGTTCTTTGTAGCCACCCTGCAATGTGGAACTCCCTCCCCCTAAAGGTTTATCTGAGCCCAAGCCTGCTGGAGGCTACGCAAGACTTCTTTATTTGGCAAACAGGAACAGGGTTTGGGATGAGGGATTTTAATTATGCATGATACTGTGTGTTGTAACTTGCCCCGAGTCCATGGGATGGAGCAGTATAATGAATTTAAACAAGCAAATAATAAATTAATGCTTTACAAATGGCTGACCATTAGTCGACACTTTTTGACAGTATTTGACCAAATACCCAACCTTAGTTTGCTTCAGCTTTGCTGTAGAGAGCAGGAGAATCCAAACTAATTCTCCTTGATGTACAATGGAATATTGTGGTTGACTGCTTTGAATTATTATTTATTAAAAACTAACCTATTCTGATGCCAATTTGTGAAGATAGTTGTGACAAAAGTTGAGAGAACTCTCAGTCAAAGTAAACAACATCAGACTAAAGAGAAATGTAAAAGATAGACTGAAACTCACTTCCATGGTGTTAGACAAACTGCAAAAAGACTGCTGCTATATTGCATATATTTGTTGAAATTTGGGCCACTTTTACACGGATGCCGCTCACCCACGAACACCCGGAAACACCCAACGAATGGGTGGGAGAGCGTCCGTGTAAAAGTCTACGAGTGGGTGGGTGGGTGCACGTGCCCGACCCACCCGCCAACACCCATGGAGCAGCCGAGAGGGAGCTGGCACCCTCCGTGGGAGGAGATGGGTGTCCAACACCCGAGCATCAGCGTCAGGCCGTAACACAGTGCACGTCTCCTGGCACAGGCCAGAGGGCCTGCACTGACACCACCCCCCAGACTAAGGACCCCCAGCCAAGCACATCTCAGGGGCACGGCCAAAGGAGCAGCAGCGATAGCGAGGTGAGCGTGAGGGAATCCCTCCCCCCCCACTGGGATGGGAGGGCTGCACCCCAGGCCCGGCACCATGGCCCAGGGAACACAGGGCAGGCGGCAGCCACATAACCCGGTCGTCCGTCCCCCCAGGACAGCTCCCAGACAACGAAGCACCACACCACCGGGACAACGGCTGAGCAGGGCCCCCCAGCCAGCCAGGTGAGCCGAAGGGCACGCCGGGGGAGAGAGGGGAGGGCAGGCCCCATGGGGGAGCAAAAGGGGGCAGTAGGACCCGGAGTAACCCCTAATGCACTACCCCCAACAGGACACGACCATCTCCACGGCTACCACAGCCACAGGGCGGGCCCCATGCAGCCAAACCTGTCGGCCCCCCGCCGCGGGTCCCATACGGGGGAGCCCTGACCACGGCAGGAGATCAGGAACTTTTTACGCATGTGGGGGTCCGAAAGGGTCCAGCACGACCTGGTGCACATCTACAAGACCAGACAGGTCTATGAAGACATCGCTCAGGAGATGCTGCGGCAGAGGTACAATAGGGATGTCACCCAGCACATGCAGCAGGATAAGGACTTGAGGTCCGGATATAAACATATCAAGGACAACAATCTCAAGTCCAGCTGGGCCATGCGCGCATCCGAGTTCCAGGAAGAGCTGGACGACAAGTTCCTCTGCATGGACGGGGACATCGTGGCCTGCCAGGGCATGAAATTTCAGATCCAAGTCTAGTAGCCAAAAAAAATTCTTGGTCGCCAAGGGAAAATTAAAATGAAAATTTGCATAATTAGCCACCACCTATTTATGCAAATATGTACATTTGCATATTTGTGCATAAATAAATGTTCCTCATCAGCACACATACCTTTGGATGTTTGTGTACCTCTTGTTAAAAGAAAGGGCAAGGATCTATTTCCTTTCCTGGTTCCCATGCACCTTTCCTGGTTCCCAGTTGTGGGAATGTGTTGGGTGCCAACTCAAAGAACCTTCTTTAGAAAGCTACAACCTTCTGATCAGCACATGAGGAGGAGAAGTTTGTAAACAAACAGCATTATCTCCCTTTCCGATTGGCAGTAGGGGCAGGAGCAAAACAGTGCTAGTTGCCTGTGAGGGGGGCAAGGGGTTTTTCCAGAGGGGCATGGCATGAACGGCTCCATGATGGAGCGAGGCAGCCTCGGCGGGAGGAGGGGGGACTGGCAAAAGTCCCCCCCAGCTCAGAAGCCAATGTAGGAAGGAAGCACAATACTGGCAAAATGCCCCCCCTCCAGGCTCCGCGTGCTGGTGAGAAACCCACATGGGATGGGAACAGGGGGACTAGCCAAAGGCTCCCCACCCCCGCTCCGTTGGCAACCCCAGACCTGCATGGGTCAGCCCCCACTCGGCTCCGCTCAAGCAGCGCGCCAAGCCGATGTGCTCCGAGCCGGCTCCCAGGCGCCCACGTGGTGCCAGAGGTGCCAGAGCGGGGTGGGGGCGGAGGGAAGCGGGCGGGAGGGCACGACACCCCAGGCAGAGAGTGGGGAGGGAACTGAAATGGGACTCCTGTCCCGGCTTCCAAAAACTCACAAGAGCATTCAAGGCGGGGGGAACCGCTGCGCTCCCATCACGCAAGCCCTTCCTTCCTCAGGCTCCAACAATAAAAAAGAAACTAGCCCCCCAGCCATCTAACCTCCACCCACCCCCCACCCCAGCCTAACCCACCAACCTGCCTTGCCTTGCTTTGCTTCGCCTCCTTCAGCTCCACTTGCTGCCTCGCTCCATCACCACACGCATGTGTCAGCAGTGAATGTGGGGCTCCGTACGCTCTCCCTCCTCCCCCTCCCCTCAGCCCAAAGACGGCGGCACGCAACCAAAAAATACAATAAAATACAACCACATTAAGTCGCCAGCCCTCATTTTTTGGTCGCCAATGGCGACTTGGCGACCAGAAATTTCGTGCCCTGAGATAGTTGTTTGGTTTTTTTTTAAATTACTATAAAAATTTAACTATTATTATTGTTATTTTTACCTACTCTAACCTATCTAAACCTACAACCTAATTAACGTAAATAAAATTAAATAGTAAAATATAACTATTCAACACAGCGCGGGGAGGTCAGCTTCCACAGCTACAGCAAGGTATCAGTCTCAAGAGCGATTTCCCTCTTTAAAACATTATTTTTTACAATAAAAAATAAGTTTTAAAATTTTAGGGTTTTTTACATTTTTTTTTTACCTTATCTAACCTATCTAAACTTAGAACCTAATATAACCTAACATATAACCCAATTAACTTCTCGGGACTTTGGGATGTAAAAGGGTGAAAACAGACATGACGCTAACCACCCTTGGTGGTTATTTATGCATGTTGCAGGGCTGTATTGGTGCCCTGTGCAGCCCTGAAACATGCATAAATGACCACCAAGGGTGGTTAAAGGGTGGTTAGCGTCATGTCTGTTTTCACCCAAAGTTATGACACAGTTCCCGTGGGGAGCACTGCAGCATGTGCCCGTGGGGGGTGAGGGTGGTACTGAAATATTGTGCTTGTGAGGGAGGGGGGGTGTCCATGGGAGCTATCCCACTAACCCCCATTCCCCTCCCATAAAACCCAGGAGAAGTTGTACGATTTACAATCTACAACCCTGGTTTCCATGCTTCCGGGGTTCTGCTACAGTCATATTTTCAGCTGCAAAGGGTTGTGGAGGTACTCATGACTTTCAGAGCCCAGGATTGAAAGAAACATTAAGTTGCGAGACTCGCACGGTAATCATGAGTGATAAATACTGCTTTAATTGCAGTAAAGGTTTCTGATAAGCAGGGATAATATAAGCCTCTTCTAATATAAGATGTGCACCTGCCACGTCTCAACTTGACAAATATTTATTTTTGATTTATTTTACCCATTTATATCCCACCCCTCCTGAAAACAGCTCGGGGCGGCTATATCTCCCTGTCTCTCCTCATGTTCCCCTCTCCCTGGTCCATCCTAGACTGTAAGCCCCTTGGGGCAGGGACCTGTCACTAATCATGACTGTTCAGCATCAGACACGATTACACATTTGGTCCCAGACCTCCCAGCCTTTCGTAGGAACTGGAAGACCTGGCTGTTCCATCAGGCGTTTGGGGAGGAGTAATAGGGTGGTAGGGGCTGGGGAGAGTGGTGAAGGTGGGTGGGTTTTTTCTTTTGTATTATTATTATTGTGTTTATGGAGGGGTGATGTTTTAATGTGTTATGTTGTTATTGTTTTTACTGATGTTGTCAGCCGCTCCGAGCTGCCCGTGGCAGGAAGTGGCGGGGTGCAAATTTTTAAAATAAATACACTTAAAATAAAATAAATAAATAAATTATTGGAGCTAAACAACAACAGATCACCCACATACCCCAAGACGCAGAGGCTGCTCTGCTTGCACACACACCCAGGGAAGAGGGGGAAAGTCTCTCTCTGTCCACATGACTGGAATTCCTGCCCCCCTGCTGGAAGCCTTGCGGCCCCAGCCAGCACCATTCGCCCCCTTTGGAAAGGAGGTTGCGGAGCGGAGACTAATCACAGAGAGGCGTTCTCGGTTGCTGTCCCTGTTATGGCAATCTCTTTCCCTGGGGGTCTGTAGAGCCCGAGCATTTTCGAGAGCAGCGTAAATCTTCTCTCTTTGGCAAAACAGCTGGTAGGCGGGGTTAGGGGTTGAGGTGGCCGAGTTTAAGGGTGAGGTTGGGGTTTTGGGGTTTTTTTTAAATGAGATGTTTAAATTGAGTTTTATTTTATTTTTATGATGTGTTTTTATTATGCAAGATGCCTTGAGCCTTAGGAGGCAGAAATCTGAGTAAAATAAAGAGTCTGAGAGGTGAAAGACAAGCCAGGTAGCCGGAGACTGAAAGAGCTTCTTGAAAGGGGGTCGGGGGATAATCCGAGACAGACCACCCCGTGTCCCAAGCCGCCTCAACTCAGCCCCGGTAGGACAGCCTCCAGGGAATGCGAGTCCGCAGCCTCCTTGGAGGCCCTTTCCCCCTGGGAGCAGGGTTCCTGTTCCTCAGGCACCTGCCTGCTAGCGTTGCCACCCATTCACATTTTTAAGGAACACTTATGAAAAATACATGTTGCAGGGCCGGCACTGGCATCTAAGTTGCCAATGCGGGCCCTGCAACATGTATTTTTCATAAATGTTCCTTAAAAACGTGCTTAGGTGGCAACGCTACCGCCTGCAGTTAAACCCCTCCCTTCCCACCGGGTCCCCTCTAGCAGTCTTTGCAGTAGCTGAGAGTAGCTCAGTGCCCCCTTTCGCTCTCCTCCAGGCTGTTTCAGGGTTGTCAGGTGCTAAATTTCCCTTCACCCCACATTCCTGGCTAATCCCTACTGACTGCAGCAAGAAGACAATGGCCCCCCAAAGCCTAACCCCAATAACAGAGTCTTGTATCTGATCCAATGGTGGTAGCGGGGACTGGGGGGAGTTCCCAGGTTTGCCGGCAGGGCAAAGGTTAAGAGCGAGAGCCCAAGTCCTGCACTTACAGATCCTCCAATCCAGGCGCTGTTGTCACAACTCTGGAGGCGACAGCAGCAGCCCACAACCAGGGTACCAAGTCACTGCTTCCTCTTCGGCAGGGGCACCCATCCACAGGGAGAGACGCTCCATGGTCTTTGCTCTGTACCCTGCAGTCCGAACACACTGGAACATCCCCCTACACCGGGATTGTGTTCCTCCCCATGCTGCTGGCAGGAACAATAGGAACCCAGCACTGCTGCCACACATCCCAGTCCCTTCCAGACGACTCCGGAAGTCCTACCTCACAGCCCACCCACCCTCACTCTAACCCACTAGGCGTGACTGCCCTCCCAGAGAGCCCCACCAAGTTCTCCACATCCGTGAGATATCCAACATGGCAGGATGGGTATGGAATAGATACACAAGAAGCAGGCACATGTTCCCTCTATGTCTCCCTCTACCATCTTTTCTATTCTCTGAGACACCATATAGGGACATGTACATAAAGCATACATGCGTTGACTCAACCAATGGTTGTAGCAAAATTAAAAACAAAGACGACTTATAAAACAATAAAAATAATTGTACAAAATTTACAGTTAAAACATTGCATTCCCATGGTCAAAGAATGAACTCAAAAAGTTTATAACATCAATCGATCAAAACATAAAACTGAAACCCAAGCCCAAACCCATAAGTATAAACCACATCCATCCTGATGTCATTTTTAAAGCCCACTCCCCCCTAGGATACCTCCTCTGTGCAAGCATGATCAATGCGGCTTTAAATTGCAGCACTGATCTCCGTAGAAGCAGTGGCCCTCACCCCAGAGGCACCTGCATCTCCACCCCGGACAAGGGATCCCCATATAAGCAGCTGCCCACAACCCACAGGCAGCTGCATCTTGGCCCTGGGCAACACGCTCCTTCCCCCCATGTTATCCCTGCCTTAATCAACCCAAACCTCTTAACTGTCCCCAGTTATCGTCAGCTCAGCAGAGCTGTTTGCCAGCGCCCTCCATTCGGGTCGCATGCCGAGGGGGCCACCTCACTTTCTCCCAGCTTCAAAGTGCCAACGATGTGCCCAGACTGGTTTGTGGCCTGTTTGCGACTCCAGTAACTGGCACAGGCCACAAACCAGTGACTGGTCTAGACTCTAGTAACTGACGATTACAGCATGTAACAAGCTGCATTTCCCGGTCAGTTCCTCTAAGTCGTGTACAGCTATGTGCAACTGCAAAGATCTCAGACATTATGAAGAAACCTCGCTCTGTCCATTGAACAATAGAGGAACTTCAAACATGACAACTTAAGAACTACACAACGGACTGTCAATATCTAAAGTAAAGGACCCACTAGAATACAAAGTTGATTTTTTTTAACACCTGTACACCCAATAACTTTAAAAACACACTTATACCAATCAATAGAAAATGGTTGCAAAAACCAGAAAAAAAATGTTCTGCCTCCAGTTTTCAAACGCCTACAACTCAGCCGTTTTTCAATTGATTTCTATTAAATTTGGACAGTTTCTACTCCTCACATAAGTGATCCTCCCTGCCAAATTTCACACCAATAAGATAATATTGATTTTATTATTAGAATTTTCATGATTTTAACAAAAAGTGTGACTAAACTATAGTGCTGCTCCCATGGTCTATAATAGAAATGGAAGAATTAATTTAAATCAGGGCTTTTCACCTGCCAATTTAAATCAATCCACTCTGGTGACAAGAGACTTAGGGCCCAATCTTTTGGGCACTTACCCTACTTGCCTAGGCTCTGATCTTGATCAGGGTTTGCATGGATGCCCAACTTCACCTTCCATATATAAATTGTTGAAATCAATATGACCACTCAGAGCAGTCACGTTGTCTGCATGCAGAGACTGAGCCATGTTTTTTTCATACATACAATACCACTACTGTACAGAAAGGAATGGCAGAAAGTATGCCAAAAAGGTTCATTCAGAAAACCTTCAAAACTTCATGTAGTACAGGCAGTGCTGGCTTCTCCCATGGGCCAAAGATTGCCTGAATAGGTTTGCCATGTTAGCAAACTTATGTTCAGGGCAAAGCAAGATGTTCTCTTCCCATGTTCATGTAGGTGGTCTGAATGTGCCCTATATCAATATCCATCAAAATAAACATTGGTCTTAGCCATATGATAAAGATTAACAGGCTAATACTGGTTGCTATTAAACCTAGGCTGATTTTCTTACCTTAATAATAAACTTGTTGGATGTCATGACAATCACTTCAATTGTAACTGAAACCTGTAAAATAAAGAACATCTTTAGTGAGAGTAAGAGGACAACTGAAATCCAAGTGGCAAACAGCTGGAAATCTACTATATGTCTTTTCAATGCTAATATTATCAATTCTGCTTTGCCCATACTCCAAGGAAAATTTTCATTGCACTGAATAGGAGAAAACCTGGTTCTTTATTTTTTCCTCAGGCTCAAGAACTTTTCTCTGCCTTCTTTTTATATGTTTTATTGTCTCAACCTCAAATTCATCAAGTCTATTCACCCATTCTATGCAAAATTTTATAAGAGTTTTAAATTAACCTCACTTTTTAAAGAGATGTAAAACCAGTTTAGAATGTCAGAATTTGACTATCAATAAAATAAATAATCCCCAATACTTCCTCCTCTCTCCAGCTCATTGCCTTAACTTACATGAGAGTCTTCAGCTCAGGAAACCCTTATCCCCAATTGCCAATTTCACTGGATCTTGACATGGCCTGTACTAATGAGTTCCACAGAGGGGAATCCTATAGCCCGTAAGCTGTGTTCGCTGCATTTTCTCCCATTGGCAGCAATGAGGAAGACGCAGTGAACACAACTTCCTGCCTATAGGCATGATGTACTTTCTAACAGTTGTGCCCAAAATGGGTCATGCCAAGCCAGACTACAGCAAGGAAATTTTGCAGTTCTTTCTTTCCTGGGAGAAGGAATTTTTCAGTTAAACATGCCGACTTCTTACCTGGATACATGAATTAATCAGACACAGCCGTGCTTAATTACATTAAGAGTCTACTATGCGGTTGAATTCATCCCAGAAAAGAACGAACGACGGTTTACTGTAGCTAAGATGAAGAGTGCTGGAGAGAGAAGTGCTATTTTGTTTGGAATTTAGATTGTTAAACTGCAAGAAAAAGATTTGGTTAATTTGATTTATTGTGGTGTGATGGAGGAAAACCTTGTAAGTACAAATGAAATTCCAAGGAAGATTTTTGCTGGTCAGTTTGGGACTACTGCTGAGGTTCTCTCCAGTTAGACCTGTGACTCTGGATTATAGCCTCTATCCATTTGTACTAGCGCAGTCATCATTAAAAGGTATATTTCCATTTTTTGAAGTCTTTGCTGCCTACGCACCTTAGGAAAAATCGATCCTAGTGTTAGAAACTGAACATGCTTTCCTGCTGAATTGTTTTGTACCATGGTCTGACAGACCTATCTGAAGTCTGACCTATCTTAAATTGATATATAAATAGGTCTATACAAGAAGGTATGGCTAAAGTTCCCAACACCGAGAACAGCATACCAAGATCTTCATATGGGCCGAGAGCTGTAAGAGGCACACACAGATGTTTCTCTTTCTCCCTCAGTAATCAGCAGGCAGAGCCAGTAGGTTGGGGTGCCAGCTACTGATATTCTGAGGAACTGCTGCAAATCAGCTGCGGAGATTCAAGTACAGTGAAGACAGACACAGGGCCATTTTGGCCATAAAGGACCAGCCTTGCCCAAGAGCCACGTGCAGCTCCTGAGCTAGATTTTGGCCACCCCTGCTCTACAGTGTCATCACTCAGCTCAAGGATTCCCAACCTGCTAGCACATTTACCCTCATTTTGAGCCATAAATATAATCCCATGACCCTGACTAGCAAACAAACCAACGCAAAGCATATCAAATTTCAATCAGATCACAACTTCATCAACAGATGGCACAACCCCTCATCCTGACTCACAGGTTGAAAACCTCTCCTTTAGCTACTGTTCTGGACAAAGATTTACTGAACTACTCAAGAGCTTTGGAAACGGAGTGGAAAGTTGTTAAATGACATCTGAAGATGAGCAACTATGAGATGCTCATAAAATACATGCACGTCTGCAGTTTTCTCTCTCAAAAAGTTTTACCACAGAACATTTAACTTTTCCCTTGTATGCTAACAGTGCTTCAGAGGAGGAGATGGACTCAAGAACATTAATGTTTCTTCAAGCCCTATTAGTTAATGATTTTACTATGAAGTTAAAGAAGGAATTATCTTGCAGCAATTTCATTCATCTACTTTCTCTCTACCTGGACACAGCTCAGCAGGCATTTTATTCACATGCAGACAAGCCCTTTAACCAGACAGTCTAGACTCTAGACAATCACAGGCTAACATGCCAACCTAGGCCATGTAAAGGGCACAGAGGTCATGCAACATTTGGGCAGGCACTCACCCTCACACAATATTTTTTATTTATATAGCACAAGCAATATACCTGGCACTGTATAGACAGGTCCCTCCCCATGGGGCTTACAATCTAAGAAAGACAAGGGAGGGGAAACAAAGGAGAGGTGAACATAGGGAGAGACAAAAATACCTTCATGAAGTTGAGAAGGTGAAGGTGCAGGTGCAGGTGCTTAACCTTAGCTTAGTTACAGGGAAGAGAAGGATTCTGAGGGAGGCAAGAGGAGGCAATTTCCTCCTCATGACGAACAAGGAAAGCCTGAGGGGAGAGGTAGGTTTTCATGAGGAATTTGAAGGTTGGGAAGGAGGGAGCAGAACAAAATGTGTCCAAGGTGGGAGTTCCAGGCATTGGGGGGGGGGGCAGCAAGGGAGAAGGGGTGAATATGTTTTGAGCAGCAAGGGAGTTGCAAGCAGGTGAGGGTCAGGGCAGAGGAGAAGCGAGGCTCCCGGACAGGAAACAAGTGCATAGAGATAGGGAGGAGCAAGGCCATAAAGAGTCTCAAAAGGTGGAGACCAGGAGCTTGTGCCGAATACGTTCAGGCAGTGGGAGCCACTGTAGGGCAGAGAGGAGGGACTGAACGTGGTCGATGCAACGGGCAAGCTGGATGATTTTGGCAGCAGAGTGAGCGGGGTGGAAGTGAGCGGGGTGAGATCAGAGCAGGGGAGACCAGTTGCAGGAGTCAAGGTGAGGGATGACTAGAGCATGGACTAGGGCTTTAGCAGTGGAAGCAATGAGGCAAGGCTAGATGTTTGCAATATTATGCAAAGTGAAGTGACAGGATTTGACAAGAGTCTGGATCTGAGGTATAAAGGAGAGGGAGGAGTGAAAGATGAATTCTACACCACGCTCCTGAGGGACAGACTGGATGGAGGGAAAGACTAGATGGGGACACTTCTAATGGAAATTGAGAGGAAAGAGGGAGGGGACTTTTTGGGGGGTGGGAGGAGAAGACGAGGAGCGCAGTCTTGGATATATTAAGCTTGAGTTGGCAGTGAGACATGTAAGTCGAGAGACAGTCTGCAGTAAGATAAGAGACTCTCTCCCTCTGTTCTCCCCTTCCCTGTCTCCCCTCCCCCTGTCTTTAGATTGTAAGCTCTCGAGCAGGGGCCATGTCTATCTTGTTCTTTGTAAGCGCCAGGTACATCGCTGGCGCTATATAAATGCTTATTATAATAATAATAATAGATGGAAGAGGAGAGCACAGCGGCTTAAGACAGAGTTGAGTGTTGTTGCATACAGGCAATACTGGAAGCTATGAGATTCAATGAGCTTTCCCAGAGAAAGAGTGTAAAGGGAGAAAAGCGTAAAGAGGGGCTAGGATTGGGCCTGGAGAACCTCCGTAGAGAGAGGGAGCAATGCAGAGGAGGTACCAGCAAGAGAGACATTGAAGGAGCAGTTCTAGAGATACAATGATAGCCAGCCAAGAACAGAGTTTGGGAAACCAAGGAAGTGAAGTAAATCCAGGAAGAGACTGTGGTCAACAGTGCCAAAGGTGGCAGAGAGACCAAGCGGGACAAGAATGGAATAGAGGCCCTCAGTTTCAAGATTTTTCCTGTTTTAGTTTCAGAGGTTTTCCCATTCTTTTTTTACCTTCCTAAGTTCAAGTCTTCAAGGTGTAGAACACATTAGATCCAGCAGTTCTTGAAACACCAACAGCTAAACTAGGTCAGAATAGAAGCTAGATGAAAAAAAACAGCAACTGAAAGAAGCACTGAGATACCCGATTTATAATAATATTTTAAATTCCCGGGGATTCACAAGATATTGCCCCAAAATTAGGGTGGCCACTGACGCATCGGCAGAACATATGCTAATTTTATACCAATTTATGCAAATTTGGGGGACAGAGGGCAAGCCCAGAAGTGAGCGGAGCCAAGTCAATGGTGGGCAGGGCCAACAGTAGGCAGAGCCAACCAAACAGTTAAGCCAGTGGTGCGGCTTAACTCAGCAGCAAGGAGTTCCTAGAGTTAACATTGGAGGGAGATTACATTAGTTAACCCTGTGAACTCCTTGCTGCTGCGTGAAGTCCTGCCACTGGGGGATAGGTCCCATCCAATGTCTCTTCCCCCACTAGTTCCATTTCTCCCTAGCAGTGTAAAAAAATAGAGTTCAGATTCACTGTAAGGAGAAACTGATGTTTTAAGTGTCTCATCAAGCTGGTAACTACCAGTGATTCTCTAACATTTCAACCAATTTTCATTTTTCTATTTGTCTTGGTTTTCGTTTCCCTTTTTATGGGGAACAACGCTAACATCAACCTCAGAAACCTTTGAACAACACTGCACATAGAACATTGGGGGGGTAACAAACTCAAATTACCCTGAAAAACCTTTGAACAAGTTTGTACCTAAAAACATTGGGGATAACACACTCAATGCGAAGCTGTCAGAAAAGCCAGGCGGTCCGGGCCAAATCCGGACATCTGGCCCCCCTGCCCAAAATTCACTTCAAACCAAACAAAAACAGACCAACTATGCTTCAGAATACCAATTAAATACAAGCTATCAACATTTCATAAGCCATGGGAGGCTTCAGCACCGGGCATATGGTTCATTATTGATCTTTCATTTTATTTTTTTAAACACTATAAAGACACCTGAAAGTCTGACAAAAAGATAGGTTATTATATTGTCTAATTTAGAGGCTCCCAACCTTTTTTGAACTCTGGCTCACCTATTGTTAACAATGCTTTCAGAGATTTGCTGTGCAGCACAAAGCCATACACTCCCAACGGACTATAACACTGGAAACCCTTCTTGCACGTGACAAAGGACAACGTGAAGCTGAAATTAATTGCACTAGCAAATTGTTCATTACATCTAGAATATTAAACATGATAGCCTGATGAAGTAGAAGAACCACCCTACGTTTGGAACACTGAAGCTTCAGCACCAATAAAACATGCCAAGGTACCAGCATTGCAAGTGCTCTCACTATAGACTTCCAAGAGGAGAGCGCTGCCTCGAGATGCATAGGGTGTACTCTTATCAGGTTCCTTGCGAGTCAGTCAGTTCAGTGGAAGTTATAACCATCCAGTCTTTCTTAAGAGATGGGAAAGTGCCAGTCTGTTCATCAGGTGACAGAAAACCCCTTTCAACTCCAAGAATGGCATCTAGAACATTATCATACGCTGCCTATAGCGTACCGAGCCAGATTCAAGGTGTTGGTTTATAAAGCCCTATACGGTCTGGGCCCCTCATACCTTGGGGAGCGCCTCGCCTTCCGCACCTCAGGGTGATCCCTACGGTCTGCTGGGGGCGCCTTCCTGGAGGTCCCCCGTGTTAAATGGGGAGCCACAATGGAAAGGGCATTCTCGGTGGCCAGGCCGTGACTCTGGAACTCCCTCCCAGAGGAAGCTCGCCTGGCCCCGGGTCGGATGGCTTTCCGCCGAGCCTGTAAGACCTGGCTGTTCACCCAGGCCTTCGGAGGGGACGGTGGGAGGGTAGGGTGGGGGATTTTGGGGTGGGGGGTGGTTTAATCATTTATATTTGATGATTTTTTAAATGTGTTTTATTATTGTTTTACTTGTTGTGAACCGCCCCGGGATGCCATAGGCATGGGGGGGCGGCCAATAAATATAAATAAATCAAATCACAAACATCTGCAGAGGATTTCTGGTGGGCAGGGGNGGAGAAGACGAGGAGCGCAGTCTTGGATATATTAAGCTTGAGTTGGCAGTGAGACATGTAAGTCGAGAGACAGTCTGCAGTAAGATAAGAGACTCTCTCCCTCTGTTCTCCCCTTCCCTGTCTCCCCTCCCCCTGTCTTTAGATTGTAAGCTCTCGAGCAGGGGCCATGTCTATCTTGTTCTTTGTAAGCGCCAGGTACATCGCTGGCGCTATATAAATGCTTATTATAATAATAATAATAGATGGAAGAGGAGAGCACAGCGGCTTAAGACAGAGTTGAGTGTTGTTGCATACAGGCAATACTGGAAGCTATGAGATTCAATGAGCTTTCCCAGAGAAAGAGTGTAAAGGGAGAAAAGCGTAAAGAGGGGCTAGGATTGGGCCTGGAGAACCTCCGTAGAGAGAGGGAGCAATGCAGAGGAGGTACCAGCAAGAGAGACATTGAAGGAGCAGTTCTAGAGATACAATGATAGCCAGCCAAGAACAGAGTTTGGGAAACCAAGGAAGTGAAGTAAATCCAGGAAGAGACTGTGGTCAACAGTGCCAAAGGTGGCAGAGAGACCAAGCGGGACAAGAATGGAATAGAGGCCCTCAGTTTCAAGATTTTTCCTGTTTTAGTTTCAGAGGTTTTCCCATTCTTTTTTTACCTTCCTAAGTTCAAGTCTTCAAGGTGTAGAACACATTAGATCCAGCAGTTCTTGAAACACCAACAGCTAAACTAGGTCAGAATAGAAGCTAGATGAAAAAAAACAGCAACTGAAAGAAGCACTGAGATACCCGATTTATAATAATATTTTAAATTCCCGGGGATTCACAAGATATTGCCCCAAAATTAGGGTGGCCACTGACGCATCGGCAGAACATATGCTAATTTTATACCAATTTATGCAAATTTGGGGGACAGAGGGCAAGCCCAGAAGTGAGCGGAGCCAAGTCAATGGTGGGCAGGGCCAACAGTAGGCAGAGCCAACCAAACAGTTAAGCCAGTGGTGCGGCTTAACTCAGCAGCAAGGAGTTCCTAGAGTTAACATTGGAGGGAGATTACATTAGTTAACCCTGTGAACTCCTTGCTGCTGCGTGAAGTCCTGCCACTGGGGGATAGGTCCCATCCAATGTCTCTTCCCCCACTAGTTCCATTTCTCCCTAGCAGTGTAAAAAAATAGAGTTCAGATTCACTGTAAGGAGAAACTGATGTTTTAAGTGTCTCATCAAGCTGGTAACTACCAGTGATTCTCTAACATTTCAACCAATTTTCATTTTTCTATTTGTCTTGGTTTTCGTTTCCCTTTTTATGGGGAACAACGCTAACATCAACCTCAGAAACCTTTGAACAACACTGCACATAGAACATTGGGGGGGTAACAAACTCAAATTACCCTGAAAAACCTTTGAACAAGTTTGTACCTAAAAACATTGGGGATAACACACTCAATGCGAAGCTGTCAGAAAAGCCAGGCGGTCCGGGCCAAATCCGGACATCTGGCCCCCCTGCCCAAAATTCACTTCAAACCAAACAAAAACAGACCAACTATGCTTCAGAATACCAATTAAATACAAGCTATCAACATTTCATAAGCCATGGGAGGCTTCAGCACCGGGCATATGGTTCATTATTGATCTTTCATTTTATTTTTTTAAACACTATAAAGACACCTGAAAGTCTGACAAAAAGATAGGTTATTATATTGTCTAATTTAGAGGCTCCCAACCTTTTTTGAACTCTGGCTCACCTATTGTTAACAATGCTTTCAGAGATTTGCTGTGCAGCACAAAGCCATACACTCCCAACGGACTATAACACTGGAAACCCTTCTTGCACGTGACAAAGGACAACGTGAAGCTGAAATTAATTGCACTAGCAAATTGTTCATTACATCTAGAATATTAAACATGATAGCCTGATGAAGTAGAAGAACCACCCTACGTTTGGAACACTGAAGCTTCAGCACCAATAAAACATGCCAAGGTACCAGCATTGCAAGTGCTCTCACTATAGACTTCCAAGAGGAGAGCGCTGCCTCGAGATGCATAGGGTGTACTCTTATCAGCTTCCTTGCGAGTCAGTCAGTTCAGTGGAAGTTATAACCATCCAGTCTTTCTTAAGAGATGGGAAAGTGCCAGTCTGTTCATCAGGTGACAGAAAACCCCTTTCAACTCCAAGAATGGCATCTAGAACATTATCATACGCTGCCTATAGCGTACCGAGCCAGATTCAAGGTGTTGGTTTATAAAGCCCTATACAGTCTGGGCCCCTCATACCTTGGGGACCGCCTCGCCTTCCGCACCTCAGGGTGATCCCTGCGGTCTGCTGGGGGCACCTTCCTGGAGGTCCCCCGTGTTAAATGGGGAGCCACAATGGAAAGGGCATTCTCGGTGGCCGGGCCATGACTCTGGAACTCCCTCCCAGAGGAAGCTCGCCTGGCCCCGGGTCGGATGGCTTTCCGCCGAGCCTGTAAGACCTGGCTGTTCACCCAGGCCTTCGGAGGGGACGGTGGGAGGGTAGGGTGGGGGATTTTGGGGTGGGGGGTGGTTTAATCATTTATATTTGATGATTTTTTTAATGTGTTTTATTATTGTTTTACTTGTTGTGAACCGCCCCGGGATGCCGTAGGCATGGGGGGGCGGCCAATAAATATAAATAAATCAAATCACAAACATCTGCAGAGGATTTCTGGTGGGCAGGGGATGAACTTTCAGATCAAACTTCAGGAGTAAAAAAATAATAATTCAGTTGCCAGATTTTATCCTGATATTAAACCATTCTTGCCCCACTACACCCCTCTGAACCAGTCACCAGCCTCAGTTTCCTGGGCGCCAGTGGCTCCCAGGCACCTACAAATTTCATGCCCTACTAGTATGACTACTTCATAAAGGCATACGTCGTTATTTTATTTTAACACCTTGGAACATGCATAATACAAAACAATGAGGCAACAGAGAAAAAAAAGATAAAGTCTTCAGCAAATTAATTTACAATCACGATGCAAAAGGTGCCCCACATGAAGCAAGCATAAAGCAAGCAGAAGGATAAAGATGAAACTTGTTAGTTATTCCCAAGTAAAACTGAAAACTATGTATAACTATGAAAAACTGAAATCAGCTAAAAAAAGAAAAAGAAAATTGTTCCACTAGCATTCACAGGGAGCCACTCAACTGTTAAGGGTGAAAAGGGGATTGACAGCTGAGACGAGGGGATTCTAAACCCAGCCAGTAGGGCTGAAAGGTTTCACCGTATGGGTGTTTTTAAACAAGACACGTCCACGCACTGTCCACGCATCCAAGCGTTTGTTTGAAGTGGGTACCTGGGGAGACGCGCTCCCATAACCCATGCATCGGACAGAGAGCACAGAGTGCCCCACGCAAGCCAGGGTGGGCGCCTCCGTGGATGGGGCGGCCATGCTGGGAGCCACTCATTTGAAGCCCTCCCTACACCCCTGACGTGCATGGGTGCCCCATGACTGCCCCATGCACCAACCCCTCCCCCTTCAAGCCTTGCTCATTTAACACACCCTATCTGGAAGGGGGTCAGCAATCCTTAAAACACTTAGCTCTGGGAGTTCCCAGGCTGCATAAGACTCAAAGGGACGGAACCTATTTTAATTAGTATCCTCCCGAGAAGACTGGCCTCCAGAAACATATGCTACATGCCAGATACCTGCCTGTACCCCTACAGTGAACTCTGTGCAATCAGAATCTGAATATTGTGCAGGCTGTTCATAAAACGAGTTTTCTGTAAATGGTTTTATTTTTAAAGAAAATGTCAAAAATGCAATATTTTACTATGTATAATGCAGCTGTATAGAATTTTGTTTAACTTTTGCAGATTATGAAATGGCATCCAATTTGACTAAAATTGAAGTGTTAGAAAAAAGAGGGAGAAAAAACATCCAAGACAGCTCTTAGTCAATTTCAGGCTGCAATCTTGAACCCAATCACAAACTCCCACCGACGTTAATGGAAAGCATCCACAGCGTGTAAACAGTACACACTCGCATTTGAAGTCAAGCACACTCGCATTTGAAGTCTCTCTGCTTGACTGGGCTAACCAGTCACAGCAACAACTTGACTACTTCATAAACAGATACAGGGATTTATTCATATTAAAAATCTAATTTTTAATAATTCATTTAAATGGACTGCTAGCTCAACTGGTTGTCACTTTACTTCACTTATCAATTTTGCCATTTGCTTCATGTAATTTGTCCCTTCAGTTACATATTTTTCTGCATGCTTTGGCAGTTGTCTGCTCTTCATGAGCTTAGGAAACATCTATGGCATATGGCAAATACTCTTATGAATAAAAACACACACATTTGCATTCAAAAGCATTCCTAAAAAGACCTGCAAGATCTTTAGTGTCTGCAGACTGACTGAAACTATGCAGGGCAGAAAAAACTCCGTGAAATTTGAAAAGTGGTATGAAATCAAATTGATCAAACTGAAAAATATTCACTTTGTTCTTTATAATTTGTGGCAGTTGTTTCTGAACACTTTAACACATCACTGTTTGCATTCAAAATTTCTCAGACCACCAGCTTATTGCGTGTGCTTGTTGTGGGCTTAGTTACTGCCCTGTTTCTAAACCCTCCTTTTAAGGGAGTTATTGAGCAGGTGGTCACCTTGAAGCTTCAGGCACACCTGGATGCCACTGGTTTTCTGAACCCGCATCAGTCTGACATTTGTGCTGGTGACCTTGGTTGACAATCTACAGCTTGAGATTAACAGAAGAAATTGTACCCTGTTGATGGGGAAGGAGGGGGAGTTTGTTTTAAGGGAAAGGATGGGTTGGGAGGCTAGGGAGAGTGATTAGGTGGGAGGTTGTTGGAAGGTGGGTCTTGGGGGGGGGGGGTGGAGATTGTATTTTAAATGGTTTTTATATTGTATTTTATACATTTTTGTAAGTCACCCTGAGCCTTCAGGGAAGGGCAGGATAGAAATATGAATAAATAAATAAATAAAATAAATAAATCTTGATGAATCTTGCTGCNTTCGGAGGGGACGGTGGGAGGGTAGGGTGGGGGATTTTGGGGTGGGGGGTGGTTTAATCATTTATATTTGATGATTTTTTAAATGTGTTTTATTATTGTTTTACTTGTTGTGAACCGCCCCGGGATGCCGTAGGCATGGGGGGGCGGCCAATAAATATAAATAAATCAAATCACAAACATCTGCAGAGGATTTCTGGTGGGCAGGGGATGAACTTTCAGATCAAACTTCAGGAGTAAAAAAATAATAATTCAGTTGCCAGATTTTATCCTGATATTAAACCATTCTTGCCCCACTACACCCCTCTGAACCAGTCACCAGCCTCAGTTCCTGGGCGCCAATGGCTCCCAGGCACCTGCAAATTTCATGCCCTGCTAGCAGAATTCGTCATTATTTTATTTTAACACCTTGGAACATGCATAATACAAAACAATGAGGCAACAGAGAAAAAAAAGATAAAGTCTTCAGCAAATTAATTTACAATCACGATGCAAAAGGTGCCCCACATGAAGCAAGCATAAAGCAAGCAGAAGGATAAAGATGAAACTTGTTAGTTATTCCCAAGTAAAACTAATAACTATGTATAACTATGAAAAACTGAAATCAGCTAAAAAAAGAAAAAGAAAATTGTTCCACTAGCATTCACAGGGAGCCACTCAACTGTTAAGGGTGAAAAGGGGATTGACAGCTGAGACGAGGGGATTCTAAACCCAGCCAGTAGGGCTGAA
Organism: Sphenodon punctatus; assembly: GCA_003113815.1. NCBI lineage: Eukaryota > Metazoa > Chordata > Lepidosauria > Sphenodontia > Sphenodontidae > Sphenodon > Sphenodon punctatus. The sequence continues at coordinate 1,197,876 of QEPC01002056.1, read as the reverse complement.
AGGTTTCACCGTATGGGTGTTTTTAAACAAGACACGTCCACGCACTGTCCACGCATCCAAGCGTTTGTTTGAAGTGGATACCTGGGGAGACGCGCTCCCATAACCCATGCATCGGACAGAGAGCACAGAGTGCCCCACGCAAGCCAGGGTGGGCGCCTCCGTGGATGGGGCGGCCATGCTGGGAGCCACTCATTTGAAGCCCTCCCTACACCCCTGACGTGCATGGGTGCCCCATGACTGCCCCATGCACCAACCCCTCCCCCTTCAAGCCTTGCTCATTTAACACACCCTATCTGGAAGGGGGTCAGCAATCCTTAAAACATTTAGCTCTGGGAGTTCCCAGGCTGCATAAGACTCAAAGGGACGGAACCTATTTTAATTAGTATCCTCCCGAGAAGACTGGCCTCCAGAAACATATGCTACATGCCAGATACCTGCCTGTACCCCTACAGTGAACTCTGTGCAATCAGAATCTGAATATTGTGCAGGCTGTTCATAAAACGAGTTTTCTGTAAATGGTTTTATTTTTAAAGAAAATGTCAAAAATGCAATATTTTACTATGTATAATGCAGCTGTATAGAATTTTGTTTAACTTTTGCAGATTATGAAATGGCATCCAATTTGACTAAAATTGAAGTGTTAGAAAAAAGAGGGAGAAAAAACATCCAAGACAGCTCTTAGTCAATTTCAGGCTGCAATCTTGAACCCAATCACAAACTCCCACCGACGTTAATGGAAAGCATCCACAGCGTGTAAACAGTACACACTCGCATTTGAAGTCAAGCACACTCGCATTTGAAGTCTCTCTGCTTGACTGGGCTAACCAGTCACAGCAACAACTTGACTACTTCATAAACAGATACAGGGATTTATTCATATTAAAAATCTAATTTTTAATAATTCATTTAAATGGACTGCTAGCTCAACTGGTTGTCACTTTACTTCACTTATCAATTTTGCCATTTGCTTCATGTACTTTGTCCCTTCAGTTACATATTTTTCTGCATGCTTTGGCAGTTGTCTGCTCTTCATGAGCTTAGGAAACATCTATGGCATATGGCAAATACTCTTATGAATAAAAACACACACATTTGCATTCAAAAGCATTCCTAAAAAGACCTGCAAGATCTTTAGTGTCTGCAGACTGACTGAAACTATGCAGGGCAGAAAAAACTCCGTGAAATTTGAAAAGTGGTATGAAATCAAATTGATCAAACTGAAAAATATTCACTTTGTTCTTTATAATTTGTGGCAGTTGTTTCTGAACACTTTAACACATCACTGTTTGCATTCAAAATTTCTCAGACCACCAGCTTATTGCGTGTGCTTGTTGTGGGTTTAGTTACTGCCCTGTTTCTAAACCCTCCTTTTAAGGGAGTTATTGAGCAGGTGGTCACCTTGAAGCTTCAGGCACACCTGGATGCCACTGGTTTTCTGAACCCGCATCAGTCTGACATTTGTGCTGGTGACCTTGGTTGACAATCTACAGCTTGAGATTAACAGAAGAAATTGTACCCTGTTGATGGGGAAGGAGGGGGAGTTTGTTTTAAGGGAAAGGATGGGTTGGGAGGCTAGGGAGAGTGATTAGGTGGGAGGTTGTTGGAAGGTGGGTCTTGGGGTGGGGGGGTGGAGATTGTATTTTAAATGGTTTTTATATTGTATTTTATACATTTTTGTAAGTCACCCTGAGCCTTCAGGGAAGGGCAGGATAGAAATATGAATAAATAAATAAATAAAATAAATAAATCTTGATGAATCTTGCTGCAACCTTCAATACAATTGATCATGAGGTGTTGACACAACTGGTTGAGTGGTTCTGTTCATTCCTGTCAGGAGGTCACAGAGGGTGATGAGGGGCAGTTGCTTGTCCTTTCGGAATTCCCCTTGTGGTGTTCTCTCTGTTCTCCCCTCCTGTTCAATGTGTATCTGAGGCCACTGGGCAAGACTGTATGGAGATTTGGAGTGAGGTACTATCAAGATGCAATGACACATAGCACTGTCTCTATTTTTCATCCAACCCAAGTCCTGCACTCTTGGTGCTTACTCAGTTCCTACTTGCCACTGCATACTGGATGAGCTAACTGAAGCTGAAGCCAGACAAGACTGAAGTGATGATGGCAGTGGTGTAACCAAGGGGTGGCCTGTGCCTGCCCATTCAAGTGCAGTGCCACCCTGAATGCCACCCCATTTAGCCTTGCCCCAGCTAGCCATTTTTTTAAAATTTCAGAAGCGACAACAGCTGTGCAAGCACACACACCCCAGCTCAGGCTGGGTTTCACCAGTCTCCAGGTGGATAAGCGTTCCACCTGCTGGCAAAATGATGGTGAGATACAGACTTTGCATACATTGTGCTGTCTCCGAAGGTAATTCGGGGAGGAGGGATTGAGGGAGGACCCTGCGGCTCCCCTCCCTTTCTAATGGTTTGAGTCTGCCTGGCTTTTCAGTTAATTTTCCCCCTCGATGGTTTTCAAATTACTCTCTCCTTGGTTAGCCTGGCTGCCCCCTGATCAGTGTGGAGTCAATTTGCAAGTCAATTGCTCACTTATCACTATCCTAAACCTTCCAGACAATGTCTGAGCAAATAATCTCATTCATGTAATTTATTTATATAAAAATTTATACTGTAAAGAAGTTAGTTCTCAGCTACATACATACATACATGGTTAATTTACAGAAATTGTCAATTACATTAATGTTATGTATCAGTTTGACAAGTATCCCATGACTGCGTGTGTGCGCGCGGATGTGTCTTTATCCATTTTGATTTTGTTTTGTGGAATTGGCTTCCACTCGCCCCCTATCTGCATGGGTGTTGTGTTAAGGCATGGCCTGTCTATGTAGCTTTTCCATTATGGTTCTGATTTCTTAGAGACTTTCAGAGATGCATTTCCTACACCGTATCACCTCACTTATACTGCACATGCAGTATCTGCCACATTTGCATCCTGTGAAAGGAGCTTCTCAACTCTCTGCAAAACAAAAGACTATTTGCAGAATACCATGGCAAATCAGAGGCTTGCTGGGTTGGCAGTAACATCCATACATTAATAACAAATCTTTATTTATCTAGCAGTTTCTGCTATAACCAAACAGTTAAATCTTACACAATAAATCATAAAAAGTACCTGAAATAAATGAGGGAAATCTCAATATCAAATATATCCTTCCAGCTTTCATATTACCCAGATAACGTTCCAGGCTTTAGGACCAAAAAAACCAAGTTAAAATAGTGATGATTATGCTTTAAAAAGCCTATGAATAAGCAATCACGCAGAAAAACACAAATATAAATAAATCAAGATAAATATTTCCTAATTCTTTATATAAATAATAATAGTTCAAAGAAAGGCCAGCTACTCAACCTGCCTTTTCATTGAATAGCATCCATACATTCAGAAAGGGCTCAAGGCCTTTATATGGATGAAGTAGTTGACAGACTTGCATCATTACATCACATGATTCAAAAGTGCCAAATTCATTTTTTTAGAAAAAGAAGCGAGTTTGCACTTTTAAGCAGTTGGGCATGTGCTTGCTTCACATTACACGTGACTATTCCCACCGCCTGGTGGGGCCAACCCCTGAGAGGGTCCCCAGTCAGGTACAGACACCAAGGCAGGCATGTTTTTAGACAAGTGCCTCCCCACCCATCATGCATATTGCAGGGCTGCGTTAGCGCTAGAATTGCCACCTATGCAAATTGTTAAGGAGCACTTATGAAAAATACATGTTGCAGGGCCTGCAACATGTATTTTTCATAAGTGTTCCCTAAAATTTGCATAGGTGGCAACCCTAATTAGCATCCAGGCTGCCCCAGTAACAAGCAAGAGTCTCTAGACTGCGCCTCCTCCATGGTAGGAAGTTTAGAATCAGGCCCAGGAGCAATGTTCACTGCCCAACCCGCATCTCTTGCTCCCGCTCCAGTCCCGCCTCTCCCACTGCCTTCACCGACTACCATGCCCCAACTCAACATGGCCGGTTAGCTTCTCTGCCCTGGTAGTAGTATAACTCCTGGGAGTTATAACTCACCCGCCCGCTTCAAAGATGGCAGCCAGGCGCTCGTTAACATCGGGGCACTGCCACAAGTCGTGCGTCGCCGCCGCCCTGTCTACATCACGTGCTTCACGCTGACTGACGGAAAATGCTGATTACTACGGGCAAATCAAATGCAATGACACCGGTTAGAAAAGGGCGAGAATTTATTTATTCATTTATTCATAAAATTGACATGCCCTTGCCAATATGGCCATGGCTCTAATTAAAAGATCTTGATTTTCCTGTCCTTTTTATACAACAGGCTCTTTGCCTGTTTCACATGTTTATTTTTCTTTATTTGGATGCTTTTGCTTAGTGTTGTACTATTCATTTTTTATTTCTTTATGCATCCTACGCTCTGTTTATGTATATTTGTTAGTCTCGACCTACGGTCACGATATGTGATTATTAATAAAATGTACAAGCCCGCCGGCCCGTCCTGCGGGCAGCTAATGTGAAGGGTGAGGATTTCTATACACTTAGGGCGAATTCACACGTGCAGCAATTATCTGGATTTTTAAAAACTGGTTCTCAATAGTTCGCTGTTAACAAGTCCTGTTGCATTCACATGCATGCCATACCG
>QEPC01002056.1:1158129-1182422 GCA_003113815.1 Sphenodon punctatus | reverse complement strand
GGGGGGGGAGCAGAATGAATGTATTCAGCGAGTAAGTTTCAGGCATGGGGGGCAGCAAGAGAGAAGGGGGTGAAGACATTTAGAGGAGCAGAGGAGTCACAAGCAGGCAAGGGTGGGGGCAGAGGAGGAACGAAGCTCCCGGGCGGGAATGTGGCGCGATACAAGAATGGAGATAGATGGGGGAGCAAGGCCATGAAGAGCCTTGAAGGTGAGGACTAGGAGCTTTTTCTGAATGCATTCTCGAGGAGGGGTTGAACGTGGTCATCCACCTTGCCCATTGCTTTGACTTTGGCAGCAGAGCGTTGAGTGGAGATGAGGGGGGCAAGATCAGAGCAGGGGAGACCCGTGAGGAGGAGGTTACAGTAGCCAAGGAGAGAGTTGACTAGAGCATGGACTAGGGTTTTTGCAGCGGCAACAGTAAGGCAGGGCCAGATTTTAGCAATATTGTACAGAGCAAAGCAGCAGCATTTGGCAACAGCCTGGATCTGAGGTGTAAAGGAGAAGGAGGCGTCAAAAATTAATCCCAGGCTATGCGTCTGAGGGACAGGCTGGATGGTGACACCCTCACTGGAAACTGAGAGGGAAGTAGCAGGGGAGAAGATGAAGAGTTCGGTCTTTACCATATTAAGTTTACGTTGGTGGCGAGACGTCCAACCACACACAAAAAAAGGTTTGTAACCGAACCAAGAACTTATATCAAAACGTTATATATCCAACAATTTATTGTGTAACAAATTAATACTGAATGGAAAACATGCTGATAAGGCATCACAATTAAAAAACATGAACATAAGTATAGAATCCATAATAATAAGGGGAAAATCTAATCTAGAAACTCTTGTAGAGAAACTATCCCGTACTGTCGCTAACGTGTTTGAGAGACCTTTTTCAGGACTTTATCAATAGTCTTATATGCTTGAACTTGATGCTGTTTATACAAAAATAAAATAATGAAAACATCACAAATTGTAACAAATTCACAGGAGCAGGCATAGTAGAAAGCCTGCAGACAGCTGTAAAACACAACTTCAATTTTAAATCTTATTAGAAAAGCAAGTTTATCTTGCCTATACAAAAAACTTATTTCATGTGGTGGATGTGCAGCCTGAAAAAGGTGAACAATACTCCCAACAAAAGCAGTCTCATAGACTCAACCTCATGGAAGGGTTTGGTGACTAAGATTTAATCTACCTCAATAGATAATGCACCTATAAAATATTAAGTGCAAATGTATCCATATCTTAAAAGGGAAAATGCCATGTCCAACTCTACTTCTGACAGCAGATCAAAACCACCATACTTCTTCACAAACCAAAGTGATACTGTTAATAATGCAACTGCAGACTTCTATACGCAGCTCACCAGGTGTATATAGACACGTCAGAGAGAGAGTCAGCAATGTGAGACTAGATGGCAGGGGGAGAGCACAGGAGTGGGGAGAGAGTTGCATGTCATCTGCATACAGGTGGTACTGTAAGCCATGAGCTTCAGTGAGTTGTCCCAGAGAAAGAGACACGTCAGAGAGACCGTCAGTGATGTGAGACTAGATGGAGAAGGGAGAGCACAGGAGTGGAGAGAGAGAAACTTGGTGTCATCCACATATGTGATTCGGTGAGTTTACCCAGAGAGAGAGCGTAAAGGGAGAAGTAGGCCCAGGAACTCCCACAGAGGGGGGAAGCGACATAAAGGAGATACCAGCAAGAGAAATGTTGAAAGAGCGGTTAGAGAGAGATGAAGAGAACCAGTCGAGAACAGAGTCCCAGAAACCAAGGGAGCGTAGCAAATCCAGAAGGAGACCGTGGCCAACAGTGTCAAAGGCAGCAGAGATCGAGGAGCACAAGAATGAAGTAGAGACCCTTAGACTTGGCTAAGAGAAGTTCATTGGTGATTTTGGTGAGGACAGTCTGTCGAGTGGAGAGGACAGAAGCCCGATTGAAGGGGGTCAAGGGAGGAATTAGAAGAATGCAAATCAAGACGGTGCGTATAGACCACTCACTCCAAGAGCTTGGAAGCGAAGGGTAGGAGCGAAATGGGGTGATAGCTGGAAGGGTCAGTGGGGTCAAGACTGGATGTCTTAGGGACAGGGGAAACTGGCATGTTTGAAAGCCAGTGGAAATGATCCAGTAGAGAAGGAGAGATTGAAGATGTGTAGCAGAGAAGGTGCAGCGGTGGGGTCAATCACAGTTATGAGGGGAGGGTTAGGGTCAAACCAATGGTCCATCAAGCCCAGCACCTGTCTCCAACAGTGGCCAATCTCAATTGCTTGAAGTAGTACCCAACAGGTCACTATGTGGCGATCCATTCTCTGCTGTTCGCTCTGGACAGTAAGAGATTACATTCCCCAAACCTACCTGGCTAATACCTGCTAATGGACTGATCCTCCAGAACCTTGTCCAAACCTTTCTTAAACCCAGTTATACTACAGGCCTTGACCACATCTTCTGGCAACAAATTCAACAACTTCACTGTGCGCTGAGTGAAAAAATACTTCCTTTTATTTATTTTAAATCTGCTACCTGTTAGTTTCATGGCGTGTCCCCTAGTCCTAGTACTATTTGAGAGGGTAAATAACCCTTCCCTTTAATGTGTTTCACACCACTCATGATTTTATAAACCAGGGGGGGGGGAGGGGGCGGCAGGCAGGGGAGGCCAGGGAGTCTTCAGAAGGGAAGCAAATGGTGAGAAGAGATGGCAGAGGGGTTGCGGGAGTGAGTTTTGATTAATGTGGCGTTATAGCAGACTCTGGCCAGGGAAAGGGCATCACTAAATGCAGAAAGAGAATGAAAGTGGATGTGAATGAAAGTTAGTGGAGGAAGTTGGAAAACTCATGAGACCATCTAACTTTTCTCGTAAGTTCAATCTTTAATGCTGTATATGAATCATTCAGAAAATCAAAGAAAACCTTGTTGGAGGTCATCTTTTGGCCTTTTTTTATTTCCCACCCCCCTCACTCCGTCTCAAAATAAAAACTAATTTTACAGTAGCATGCTGAATACTTCAGATACCAAGATTTGGAAGGTAATTCAACACACAGATTTATGCTATGTACCTTCTTGCTATATACCCTGAAATGTTGCAACCCAGCTCTTAGTCCTGATCCCAGAACTGTACATTTTCAAAACTACAGCTAAACCCTGCGCTACAATGGAGCCTAACCATAATGGTTCATCCAAATAGATGTTTTCAGCATATGTGATGAAGCTTATCAACAATTTCCCAAAGTCCTATAATAAAAATGCTACTTAACCAAGTCTTTAAAGGTTTGTCATCTCCACACGGCAAATTTAGTAATGGCTATAACTTAACTATAAACCTACATATGTGGAATCATCATTTCCACTTCACATGTTCATTTAAACTCTAACTTGGATAAAGGATGTTTTTTTCTTGCCTTTCAACAAAAAGGTGATCTTCAGGTAGTTGTCATTCTGTCTTGATATTGTTTTTGTAGTTTTGTTGAATCACTAAAAAGTAGGGGGGGAAAGCTTCTGTTCTACTCATTTAATTAAACTCTGTCACTTTGTGTGATGTGCATGTATGAGACAGAGTATAAAATGGATGTAGGACACAGCTGACAGTACAGTATCCAACTTTTTTTTTTAGTGTCCCTTTTCCTAATGCTATAAAACACATTCCAATGCACTTTTGTGAGTATTTTTTTTTTTTTAATTCTCCATTAATTGTAATGAAACAAGAATTCAAATGTACACTTGCATTTCTAGGAAAGCTAGAATTAGGCATATAGAAACAGGCACATGCATTTCTAGAATGCTAGAAATAAACACACAGGCAAGACAATGAGCTGTGGGGATGTTCTCTAACAAAAATAAGTTTACTAGTACCATAAGTAAGTACCATTTGGGTCCCAGTCCTGCAAACATTGACAGACAAGCAGGCCATTGACTTCAAAGGGACTATTATTATGACTATTATTATTACTAACAAATATTAAAATATTAGGATTTCATTTTAGTCAACTTTTCATTACATCATTTTAAGTTTAGTTACTTTTTAAAATACCTTGAAATATCTTCTCAAGATTTAACCCTAGTATTATCCTGTGAAAAATACAAAGTTGTGTATATCATGGGGCAGATTTTTACCCCGGTCCTATCATAGAATTGGAAGGGTCTCCAAGGTCATCTAGTCCAACTCTTTGCTCAATGCAGAAAATCCACAGCTACAGCATCCCAGACAGATGGTTGTCTAGTCTCAGTTTGAAAACCTCCAGCGAAGGAGAGCCCACCACCGCCCTAGGAATTTGTTCCACTGTCAAACAGCTTTTACTGGTAGAAAATTCTTCCTAATGTTTAGCCGAAATTTGCTTTCTTGAGCCCATTGCCTTTTGGGTCAAGAGAGAACAAGTCTTTGCCATCCTCTGTGTAACAACCCTTCAGGTAGCAGAAGACCACTATCACGTTTCTCCTTAGTCTTCTCCAGGCTAAACATATCCAGCTCCTTCAACCTTTCCTCATAAGACTTAGTTTCCAGACCCCTGACCATCGTTGTTGCTCTTCTCTGAACCTGTTCCAACTTGTCAATGTCCTTCTCTGAACCTGTTCCAACTTGTCAATGTCCTTCCTACCTAGAACTGGAAACAGTGCTCCAGATGAGGTCTTAACAGCGCAGAATAGAGTAGAACTATTACTTCCCCTGACTTGGAAACCATGCTTGTGTTAATGCAGCCTAAAATGGCATTAGGCACTTAGTTGAATTTGTCAACCCACGTCAGACCTCTTTGGATACATTTCTACCCCATGGGAAAATGAGTTTGGGTATGTTACAAATCAGAACTCTTGGCTAGATATCTACCCCATGGGAAAATTAATTGGGGTAGATTACTTGGGATCTAAGTGTAAATGTCCTCCAATCAAATTTCATTTTGTGGGACAACAGAATTCAGTAAGTATGTGTTGCAATACATACACCCCATCCTCTGCAAACACACACATGAGAGTGCATCATAGAATCAAGTTGGAAGGTACCTCCGAGGTCATCTGCAGGGAGTTGGAGTAGGAAATCCACAGCTACAGCATCCCGGACAGACGGCCATCCAGACTCTGTTTGAAAACCTCAGCGGAGGAGAGCCCACCACCGCCCTAGGCAGTCTGTTTTAGTGTCGAGCAGCTCTTACCGTTTAAGTTCTTCCTAACGATTAGCCAAAATCTGCTTTCTTGTCATTTGAGCCCACTGGTTCTACTCTTGACCTCAGGAGCGACAGAGAACAAGTCTGCTCCATCTTCTATGTAATAGCCCTTCAGATATTTGAAGACTGCTATCATGTCTTCCTTAGTCGTCTTTTCTCCAGGTTAAACATACTCCGCTCCTTCAACCTTTCCTCTTAGGACTTGGTTTCCAGACCCCCGACCATCTTTGTCTCTCTCCTCTGAGCCCGTTCCAATTTGTCAATGTCTTTCTTAAAATGCAGTGCCCAGAACTGAACACACTACTCCAGATGAGGTCTGGCCAGCACAGACTAGAGTGCAACTATTACTACTTGTGACCTGGACACTATGCTTCTGTTAATGCAGCCTAAAATTGCCTAAATCTTGAAGCAAGATGGTGGGGTATGGTTGCATGCCGTATGCACATTCAGTGTAAACGGACAATTGTGTTCCTTTATAAAACTACTCATTTTATTTAAAGCTGCTCTAATGGGCCTGCTGAGATACTGTATTTGCAATATTAGTGGCACCTTGGCATGGCTCAGTGGACTGCACAGTAGTACCAGGCATCCTACCTCTAGGTGCCTCTTCCTTCCCTGCAGCCACGGGATGCGTTTCTTGCACATACCTCTTGTTCTGTTAGCACAAACTGCTCTTTTTCTGATGCTGAACTGGATCAACTCTCTCAGAAAGATGGTTCTCCTTTTCTGAACAGCTTTCATTGTTTGGCACAAACTCATCAACATTACTGGCTTCTGATGGGTTGTCGTCACTGGATGTTTCACAGTTGGATCTGCTGAGCCATCCGCTGGACAATATTGTTTGCCACCCTAGACTGCAAAACAAAAACACAAGCCTTGATTACCACGGTTGTGTACACAGAGAGGTGAAAGGAAAACCTGCTCTGTTACTAGCAATAACCCTTCACCCTGGTTCCCATCCTGGGGCTTACTGAGAGCGGAAAACGTGGGAGAAGTTCAGGCGCTTACTGTGGAAGTTGCTCCATGATGTCTCCTGCTGCTTTGTTCTCCTCCAGTCCCTGCTTTGGAAGGGTCACTGCAGATTTTGACCTTCCTGTAGGCTTACTGCTGACTTCCTGCTCCTTGCAAACCTGATGACTCCATAGAATCCAGCCTGCAAACAGCTACGACATCAGCTGTTCTGTCTGTCTGAAGCTTCTTAGAGCAGTCATTGAAGGGGCTGGGCGTGTGGGAGCGTAAAGGTACCTGAAGGTACTTAAGAGCAATTAACAGTACTTAAAAGCTGTTTACATTGCAAACTAACATGAAATTTGAGTGTGGTAAATTTTTACCCCTAACTTAACATTGGCCAGGGTATAAAATCTACCCCATATGTTCCGAGCTGTGTTCAGGAGGGGCGGGGTACAAATTGTAGAAAGAAAGAAATAAAATCCGTTGTTTGGAGTATTTTTTTTATCCCAGGGCAAAAACCGTGAATGGTAACTGACTTTCCTTTGGGGATATTGTGTACCTGTGTGCAGGTGACAGTGTCCTAAAAGGGCAAAGTTGGAGAGCTACTACTTTGTGAGTTATTGCAAGAGATTTGCACCCTGGGTAGCAATAATACCCCAAGGGATAATACTAGGGTTTTAAACCTCTGAATTGGGGTTATCAGAAAGTGACTAACACCAGAAGAGGAATAAACTAAACTACTTTTTCTTCATCTGTAATATTTGGAAATAACCCAGGATTAAAAAGGTAAACCTCAGCAATGAAGCCAAGAAGTAGAAATTTTGTTTTTGAAGACAAGATCATTTAAAACTTTCTTGTATCTAGTTTTAAGCTGGGAAAATACAATAACTTAAACCTTTCATGACATCTCAGTATTGCAGATACAAACGCCAAAAAGGTATAAAGTTTCATGATCTCTACACATCAGTAATTGTTTGAGGTCTTAAAGATCCCAATTGAACTAACGGTGATGTCATCAATATGACAGTTTTTCACATGACTTTGGTATAGTTGATATTGTCTGCACAGGTAAAATAGCATACAAATTCAAACTGCAGAGGTTCGTTTTCAGAAATGTATAATTGTTTACAAAGTGCTGGCCTACATTTTTTAGGGTAACAAGCTCTCTGCTTCAAGGAGTTATGATTTCAGTTTTGCATCTATGTCCGCAACACATGGTGTATGGCTGAGGGGAAAACAGCAGCTAACAGATTGGAGATAATAGCTTATACCAGGTATAACTGGATATTAGATATAACTTATTGAAGGTATAACGATATTGGTGGGTGTGAGGAGTAAGTTTTTACAAAAAGAGACAAGACTAGTTGACCCTATGCAAAACAACTGTTATATGGAAGATTATTATAACATGGTTATTTCTTTATTGTAGATATAATTGCCTGCGAAGATTACATCTCCAGTTTTTCCACCAATTAAAGCGATGAGAAAAAATAGCTGGATTAGAAAGAACTGGCTGCTTGTGGCTGGACTGGCTTTTCTTGGTGTTCATGTTGGTACCTATCTTATACAAAAATTTGCAAAAACTTCTGCTAAATCAGCCCTTGAAATTAAAGAAAAGACTACTGATGAATGACGTAATTTCTGCAGTCGCATCCATTTATCACTACTGTATTTAAGTGTAATTTGTTAACTACCAACATACATGCCACTAAATGGATGTAGTTGTTTCACCTTTTCTTAACAATGTTTCTTGGCTACAGAAGTAAATAAAAACACAACATAGCTGTGCATCGTTTTTTTTAAAACCTATAATTGTGATTTTTGTAGTCATGGAATAAACCTGAGTTTTGTTGGTCAGAATTCAAATCCTCTCTTGAAGATGTCTCGTATTGAAGTTAAAAAGCCTTCATTGTGTACAAATGAACCTTTTAGCACAGAGAGTGTTAGTCGCTCACTGTCTGTGTTAAGTGAAATAGTCAAGTCTTGCTATGGCCGAAGTGGTAGACTCAAACAACTGCATAACGGCATGGGAGGATATGTTTGTACAACTTCACAGTCTTGTGTTTTGCTTGGTGGCCTTTCTGTCACCCATCCAGTACTCAAGCTTCTGACAGCCTCTGTACAGAATCATAAATCACGCTTCAGCGATTGTGGCTTATTTACAGCCATTCTTTGCTGCAGCTTGGTTGAAAATTTTCGAAGACTAAACCTTGTATCCTGCACTGTCATTAAAATAAGCAAGCATCTTCTGAGCTTATGTACGGACTATCTCAAGTCTGAGGCCTGTGGCTGCAGAATATCAGTGGATTTTAACAGTACAAAGACTCTTCTTTGTTTGGTACGTAGCATATTAACTAGTAAACCTGCCTGCATGCTTAACAAAAAAGAAGCTGATTATATTAGCACATTGATTTTAAAGGCCTTTTTGCTTACAATTCCGCATAATGTTGAAACAAATGTTGCTCTGGGCAAGTGTATAATTGTGCCTGTCAAAGATAAGAGAGTTGCAGATTCTAATTTATTTCCTGGACTACTGATTGAAATACCAGAATTTGAGTTTCCCAAGTTTCCTGTCAAAAGAGTTTCTTCAAGCACCATCAAGATGGCACTCTTCTGTATCTCGATGTCAGGAGACTTTCTCGGTGCTAGAGAAGGAACTGTAATGGTCAAACATGGAGTTTCTCTAGATTCAGCAATATTAGACCAGTTGCTTAATTTATCAAAACAGATGGTTAATGACGGAGTGGGCCTTGTTGTGTGCCAGAAAGTAATTCACCCAGCCTTGAAACAATACCTAAAAGAGCAACGGGTCATCACTGTAGACAGAGTTGGAATAGCCATGATGGAACCCCTGAGTCAAATGACAGGTAATGAATAAGCTTTGTATACGTAAGTTAGACTCCTAGGGGAAACATAAAAATACTGCACGTTAAGAATATAATCCTACTTGCTGTATACAATAAATGTCTCCATGCTTCTGAAAGGAAGATGATGGTTTACTTCTAAAGTTAAATTTACACCCAAAAACTGGATATTTTATAGCTCATTCTACGCTGTAAAGACAAGCCTTTAGGTAGTTAGCACGTAATGCCTTTAACAAGAAGACAGTTGCATTTGTGTGGTCTGAGAAATGCTAATGAACTGTAAGCAGTACCAGAAAAGTGTAACTGAATTCTAATGATGCTAAAGTATAATTTGTGGAACATTATGGCTAGAAATTAATGTCTAGCATTGGAAAGAAAGAAAAATCTCATTTGTCTAGAGAGCTACTCAACATGTGTTTAGCCATTTCACAGCTTAAATTTTGTCATCTGAAACGTATTCTGATTACCATCATGCTTCAGCCTCCACTTAAAAGGCCAATATGATTTTAATGACTGCTGTCATGGCAACAGAAAAACTCTTGCCATCTGAACACATGTATGTAGCTTCAAACAAAGCCTCCAACTCAGCTGCTAAAAAAATCATGTCAGAACTGAAGGCATCTGCTGTAAGGAAGTAGCAATTACTCTTGATTAATGTCTGTACCTCCAGGAATTATCAGAAATTATATGGAACAATACTATAGAAATATTCTCAAATCAGTTACATTTTTAGGGGTACTAGCCCTGAACCACTGACTTAGAAAAATGTAAGGGCCGAATCATGCACTAAAAATAAAATAAATAAATGGTGATTTCTTTGATATGACTTAATTTTCAAGATTATTTTGTTTTCATTATTTGATATGAAATATGCCCACTTTGCCCTATTATTTTATCTTTGAGATTGCTGGTAATCTCATGATATAAGAATTATAAAAACATTGTCAAATATTTTTCTCATTTCCAAGCTTATGATTAATAAAAGTTGAAATTAAAACATCATCTACCTGCCTTTTTTATGTAGCATAAATACTTTTCTTTTTTTTAATTAAAAAGGCCAGACTTATCTTTGTTTGTAAGTGAATATAATGGGTGTTTTCAGACATGACAGTGGCCAACTTTAGCATGCTTTGCTCCGTGGGCCACTGTGGCATTAGAAAACACCCACCAGATGTTAGCACGGGCTGGATTCTGGCCATGGCGGTGGTTAGCCTAGGTTGTGACTTGGGGAAGTTCCTGATTCACAGCCCGGGCTAGCCGCCACCATGGTTGGAATCCCGCTGCCTGACCGGACTTTCAAGTTTGAAAGCCCGCTTTACTCACTAAGGTCCGGAGAGGCTGAGTGCCATGGTGGCCATCATTGGCCACCTGTCAGTGGGGGGCAGGCAGACGCACATCTGCCTAGCTCTCTGCCCTCCCTGGCGGCCAGGCCTCTATCACATTTGAGGGCCTGGCTGGATCCCTGTCTCAGTGCTGGTCCCACTCCGTACCAGGCTTTCGGCACCATCACATCAGAAAGCATCCAATGCTGGCACAATCTGCTTTTGAGCTGATAACCTTAATTTTGTATATCAAGGTTTCTTGCCTCCTAAAATGAAATTGTCTTGGTAGCTGCAGTGCACCCATGACTATACTGTGTATATATATTGACATGAACCTGAGATGCTATTTTAACCAATCTACAGCGCCTTTGGAGCAAATCAAGCTTTGGGGCCTAGTGTTTTAAGCACTCCTTCAATCATATGACTAATAACAAATACGCTACTGTTTCAAAAAGCTACGGTCTACTAGTAGTGCAAAATGGTCAGCGCCATAGGTTGCACTATTGTAATTAACTTCTCATTTTTCAAATCCAGTTTAAAACAGATTTGCTAATAAATTTGAAACCTTTAAACCCACTATCCCAGGAGGTAACACATTTAAGATTTGTTTCAGATTTTGCTTCGGTTTCATTTGATTTCCTATTTTCTTCTAGCCTCTCCTTCGCTCACGTTTTGTCCTGATGTTTCTTAGTTTTGATTGAAATTGGTTTAGCTATTTTAACAAATAGCAAAAAGTGGGGCATTATAAAGGTGCTCACCGTATTAGCACATACCAGACGACAGCAGCAAAAGATTACAGGATACCATAACAAGTATATTTGAAATGAGAACAGTTGACACCAATACTAAATGAAGGAAACAATCTGATTACAATTCAGTCCATATACTTTCCATAAAGAGAGAAAAATACAATGTTCAAAATTATCTTTTCTTTAGATCTGTAGTCCATGTTTCGACTTGATATCGTCAGAGACAAAGTAAATAGTTTCCACTGTATAATGTGAAATAAAAATGAAATATTTAAATATTTTTAAATACATCTTGTATTGATGTCAAACCACAAATTAACATCTAAATATATGGCTTTTTTAGAGGTTTGTAGTTTGACATCAATACATGGTAAGATGTTTCTTGGAAAGAAAGATAGATGGAAGGTGTATTTAAAAATGTTTATTATTTCATCTTCATGTGGTTTTCTTCATCTGTTGTTGTCAATTGTTCCCATTTCAAATATACTTGTTATGGTATCCTGTAATTTTTTGCTGTTAGCTATTTTAACATCTCAAAATTAGAAACAGACAAGTTATCTTTTATTCAGGAAAATTATGACTTCATAAATAGTTTTCATTTTGTAAATGATAACAATTTAGATTACTTCTGTTGGCAAAATAAAACAATTTACGTAACCGCTTTTAAGCGTTTTTAAGCATTATAGCTTTAACTCTATATCTGCTTACACTTCATATCTCTGTCAAGGAGGCTGCCATATTTAGTGTGTTCCCTTCACTGCACTCTTCTAATCTGGACAATAGGTGTGGTGGCTATAGCTGATTTTTTTTAAAAAAAAAAAGTTTTTCAAAGATACAGTACCACATTTTTTGTTTTTAAAAAAATGCAAGCTTTTTCTTCTGTTCGTCTGTACTGAACCATGAGAACTAATCCCATGGTAACAACTTATTACAGATGCAGACGGTTGTAAATCTTTCTAATATGAATAATAAATTACTCGTTTTACAATCTGCTATCCCCAGACCCTACATTTTCACAGAATTGCTCTCACTTGTTTTTCTCTGCATGATTTCCTGAAGGCTGAAACTTTACTTATTGGAAAGCATTTGTCAGTTTAAAATAAAAGTGAAACAAAGGGTGTTTTCAAATGTGATGGTGGCATGGTTTAACCCACTATCACACAGTTTAAATGGGGGCCACTGCCACGTGGATAGGTGCCTGCCAGATGTTTCCCCAGGACGGATCCTGACCGTGGTAGGAGCTAGCCCCCACCACAGTCAGGGTTCAGACCCAGAGTAAAGCGAGTTTTCACTTCTGAAAGCCCTCTTTACGTACACCCAGTCCAGAGTCCCCACAGTTCCAGGGTGCCATGGAGGCCGTCATTGGCTGCCCATCAGCTGGGGGCGGGTGGACACTGTGGGTCCAGGTGCATTGTCCGGCCACCATCACATTCGGCAGCTAGGCCAGATCCTGACCAACAGTGCCCATCACCGCCTGGGTAAGAAGGCAGTTTTTCTGATTACAGGATAATAACATTCTTTGATTTTATTAATTAACCAGGTTCACAGCCTATCGCTTCCTTACATTCCTTGTCGTCATCTTGTTATGGCAGTCTGAAGGACTTGCGCACTGAGACTTTTGCTTCAAAAGAGTTCCTGCATCTAATTCCTCATGACACACTGGTTTGCAGCTTGATACTCTGTAACAGAAATGAAACCGCATGGGGTGAACTAAAGGTATGAAAAATTATTAGAAATGTCTAGCAAAATGCATACCTGAGTGGCAAGTAATCTTGGCTCTATTGAAATCCATGGCAAAACTTACTTCAGTGAAGCCAGGATTTGCTATATAGGAGTTTCACTGGATAATTTCAGATGTGACGGGCCTTTCGTCTTGGATCCTGATCCGTGATCAGACGGGCCGGCCTGATCCCTGTGGGGAAGCTCTGAAGGGGCAGGGCTGAGCGGCACGACGTGCGGCCAATCAGGCCACTGCCCGATCCCATCCTGTGGTTGGGACCTGATTCCGGGACGGGTCTGGGTAACAGTCGTTACCCGCAGCCATTCCCAGCCCCATTCCGGATCGTGGCCAAACTAACCACAGTTCTGGAGATGGGGCCGACCCCATTGTCCGAACCGTGGTTAGCTTTGAACCCCTCCAGGAATTCACTATGGTGAACATCTGGCGGGGCTTAAACAGACGTGCACGGAATCACAGCCACCACCTTGAATCCACTGTGATTCAGGGTGATTGACTGTGATCTCGCCATGTCTGAAATTACTCTATGTGACTCTTCTGCAGGCTAGATGTATTTTTCCCCCCCATTTTGAGGTCACAACTGTGGAAAGAGGAGTCTGTTATCTCTGCTGTCTGTTGTGAGGATTTGAACATTTGACAATACAGAACTGACAGACTGAAGATTGACATGGTTTTATACTAAAAGATTTGTTTTAAATGACATTGGGAATTCTATCTTTGTAACCGCTTGCAGCTTAGTAAATCTGATTCTAAGAAAGAATAAATTAATTATTTCACCTGTGTCTAACTCCAGAGCACTGCCAACAATGGTTACCAAATCTTGGTTTTAGTCATTCGGGTAAGCAGATATGGTTCTGAAGTCATCTAGGACATAT
This sequence comes from Sphenodon punctatus, assembly GCA_003113815.1. Taxonomy (NCBI): domain Eukaryota; kingdom Metazoa; phylum Chordata; class Lepidosauria; order Sphenodontia; family Sphenodontidae; genus Sphenodon; species Sphenodon punctatus. Next base: position 1,168,777 of record QEPC01002056.1, on the reverse strand, counting down.
CTGTTGAGTGATCAGGTGCCATTTTAAAACTTTGTGGAGAAACCGCACTGTAGCTTTTTGGGTTGGACTTTACATTTTCTTCAGAATAAAATGGTGTTAGTTTTTTTCTGCTTTCAGTAACTAGTTTTATCTTGTTCTTTCCAGCTTGCCTGTGAAACTGCAGAACATGTTTTGCTGTTAACAGTCAAGCAGCCATTGGCGTTGCTAGGAGGTGGCTGCACCGAGACCCATTTGGCCTCCTACATAAGGCACAAGGTATGTAAGGTCTTGTGTGGAGATATAAAGCTTAAGGCCAACAATTTAGCCTGTATGGGATTATGAGGCTAGTTGAAACACCTTGTTTAAATATGCACATTTATATTCTCAAAATGATGGCTGATATAAAAACAAATTGTACAAGATTTCAGTGTGTTCTGCTGGTAATTACTTTGACTTTTACGTAAATTATATGCTGCTTGATCCTCCCCTTAGTGTAATATCCTTTAATATTCCTACAGCTTTCCATTTATTGCAGCAAAAATAATTTTATTCTTATAATGTAAATTGAAAACAACACTACGTAGAATTATTCTGGCTTAAAAACTAATAAAGGGTATTTTCAGATGTGACAGACTGTTCGCCAGCAACGCCTAAACCCACCCTGATCTGGGGTAAGCCCCGCCGTCAAACAAATGTTCAGGGAGAGAGCGGAGGATGTGCAGGACTAGATCCGAATGACCCTGCACTCCTCGGTGGACCCACACACCCGCGCTCCTCCCTGATGGGTGAGTATGGCAGCCTATCAGTCCACTGCTCCTGCCCAGAACCACTCTGGCCATGGGCCGGGGTTAGGTAGAGCAGGCTGTCAGACGTGATGGCCTGCACTACCACAGTCACCTACCCCGGACCGTGGCAGGGCTTACCTCGGGATATGCATTGGTCAGGAGCCCAGCACACATACCATGGTAGCCCTGCCACGGACAGGGGTAATGTCTGCCCCTGTCTATGGTGAACATCTAGTGGGGCTGAATCAAATGAGACACCCAAGCCTGTGGTCACGCTGGGGTGTCGCGTCTGAAAATACCCAAAGACTAGTTCTTTAGTGGCTTTGATTTTACTTGTGCCACAGATTAGCAACTACAATTATAAAATTAGCATTATTAGACCTTTTCGCCTGTTAAAGACGTTAACTATATCTACTAGTTAAAAAGAGAATGTGGTTGCCCAATAGTTCAGTAGACAACTTTTATGTATTTAGGATGCTTTACAATGTTCCCAATTTACTAGTTTGAAGTAACTGTTCATGTAAAAATATTTAATATTTTTTATTCATTTTATAGAGTTTTGACATGTGCAGTAGCACTTTTAAAGACCTATGTTGTTCTCCAGCTGAGTACCAGATTGTTTCTGATGCCTTCTGCTGTTCTGTGGAGTCTGTAGCGTGCTGCCTGGAGCATGATGGTGGTGAAATTCTCATCGATAGACATTATGGACACTTTTGGTCTGTTGAATCAGGCTTTCCCTCTGACTCTGATTGGTCCAATTTAGTTTTGAAGTGTGGGTGTGGAATTTGCAATAACCAACAGAATCTCAATTGGTGTGTTTTACAAAGACAGTGTGGTCGTTTTGCTCCAAAAAGCTGCTATAATGAGACTTGTGTAAACTCCAAGGACGATCTTGTACTAGACTGTTTCACTGCAAAATATAATGGTCTGCAAGTGGCGGTGGAGACAGCCAATCTGATTTTGGAGGTATCTTGTATAATTGAAGATCAGAATTAGTTCTGTTTTTATATGTATTTTGAACTCTATATTTATTTGAAAACATTCCAAAGCAGAACAACACATAATAGGAAACTGGAAGGTTCAGAGTACATACCTCTGAAATGAGCATAATTTTAATATTGTTTGCTTGTTCATTAATTTACTTATCTGATTCATATTCAATTTGGATTTTAAATCTTAATTTTAATAGTCCAGAATGCACCAGAGCATGGTAATATATGGTGGAGAGCAGTACTGCTACTCAGGTCACACAAGAGAAAACTAGTCCGTCTACCACAGTCTCATTAAGCCCTCGTCTTCTGTAAAATAGTAGTGTGGTCCCTGGGTGATTTAGTACAACAATTAAAAAATTGCATTTACACGTTAAAAGTAGGAAGATTAGGAACAGAGCTACATGCTACATACATGCACAACCAAGGAGAAAGTTTGATTTCTATGCTTTTCCAGTGTAATCTTTGGTAGGCAATGAAGATTTACCAACAAAAAAATGGTCTTATTTTGGTATGCTTACTGTTACTACAAGTCTCTTTTGAAACTGGTGGTAGAAATGTACTACTTCAACTTGGGGTGCAATTATTCTTGTAATGTGAAAAAGTTAATAAAAAAGGAAGCCAGTTAAGCAAGTTGTTCTTTTGTGTTTTTTTCATACTTATTGTTTGAATCCAATAGAGCACCAGATATAGGCCACAAAACTAATTATCTTTTGTATAGCTTTGATTTCCTTAATAAAACATATTGTTGTTCACCACCCCAGGCTGCCCTGTGGGCAGGAGGGGCGGAATATAAAATTGTATATAAATAAATAGTTGGAACTGTGTTTTTATTTGTTGTCCTCCTCTGGGTTAGCTTTCAGGGTTATTCAGCAGTGCAGCTCCTAATAGCATTAATTGGATTTGTATGGTTGACGTTAGTGAAACTCTTTCAACCTCTTCTTTAACTTAATGGTTATGTGCCATCTTCTGATTAGTTTCCTCAGTTATTATTCTCATCATAACTTTATTTATTTAAATTTGTTATCCTGCAATTCCCTAAAAAAGGCTCGGTGGCTTACAAGTCAAATATAAACATATCATATAAAACCTATTAAAAGAGGTATAAAAACAGTTAGGCAAAAACCACCTCCTCCCCATGTCCCACATCCAACCTCCCTCACAACCCCATCCTCAGTCACAAAAACCTCCATCCCCTATCCCTGCCCTCCAAACGCCTTTACAAACAAAAAGGTCTTACACCGCCTCTGGAAGATGCTTACACTCAAAGGAAGTTCCATAACATTGGGGCAGCAACCTAGAACGCCCCCCCCCGCAAACCTTTGTCATATGAACAAGGCTAACAGACGGTACCCACGGGGAGGCACTTGCATTCCCCAGCCCCACTGAACAGCTGATCAGGGATGGAGGAGCGCACACCTCACTGGAGTATCCCCCCCATCAGCTGTTTGGTGGGCAAGGGCACGCACCAAACAGCTGATGGGAGCCTCCAGGAGCGCCTCACATCAGTTGTTTGGTGAACCGGGAGTGCTCCACATCAGTACCTTGAATTGTGTCAAGAAAGCTATTGGGTGCCAGTGCAGACTACGGAACACCAGTGTAATGTGCTCCTGGCACCTCACCCATATAAGGAGGTGAGCTGCCACATTCTGCACCAGCTGCAGCTTCTGAACAGTCATCAAGGGCAGCCCCATGTAGGGCGCATTGCCGTAATCTAGCCTTGAAGTTATAAAAGCATGGATGACAGTGGCCAGATCCGAATCAGAAAGAAAAGGCTGCAGCCGCCTCACCAGATGGAGTTGGTGAAAAGCACTCCTGGCCACCACCACAACCTGACAGTCCGGGTGCATCAAGGGCTTCAGGAGCACCCCAAGGCTGCAAACCCGATTGACCAAAGGGGGCTGAACTCCATCAATAACAGGAGTTCCAATCCCCTCCAGGCCACAAGGCTGGCCAACCATCCCCTCTGTCTTGTTTGGATTCAGCTTCAATCAGTTCGCCCTCATCCATTCCCAAACAGCAGCCGGGCATCGAGTAAGCACCAAGACTGCAGGGCCTGGGTCAGATGAAAAGAGAGGTAGAGCTGGGTGTCGTCAGCATATAGATGGTACTTCACCCCAAACCTATGAATGACCTCGCCCAATGACCATGTCATATACAAGCACTTTTTAAGTCTCTTTCTGTTATCACTTGTTCTGTGGTCCCATGCTCTTATTCATTATCCACAAAAATGGGAATATCCTCCGGAGGCTGAGAAGAAATCTTGTCCAAAGCAACTGTTTTGTTGATTAGAATATGAGACTTTAGTTCCAAATATTTGGTCTGCACCTTCTCTTTAATGATATCTGGGAATATGTTGATCTTGATGTAGCAAATTTTTTTTTCCCCCTCAGTTAAAGGCTATAAGGCAAAAAATATTCACTATATAAGTTGAGGGAGAAAAAGTGTGCCCAGAAATTGGATAGTGAACAAAGAAATAAGGAGTAGCAGCTCAATTTAATATTTTTCTGCTAGCCATCTGCCCATAAAAATATCATGAGGTTAAGTTTTAATGTTTCTCCATGGCTGGAGTCGCAATGTCAAGCAACACTGAAGACATTCTAATAAAGCCACTGGGGAAAAGATCAGCCAGAGTTGCCCCAAAAGGGTGTATGTTTATGGTTGAGGAGAAACCACCCTATTTTCATAGATTGCCACTCTGAGCAACCCAGCCCATCTGGAAGGTTTGCAAGCCTTGCCTCAGCCAGAGGTGGCAGAGCTGGAAAAACTCGCAACATAATTTGGTATTTTTTTAAAAAAATTCTTCCACGTGTGTAAAACCTTCCATGTGTGTAAATCCAGGGTGGTGGAGGCTGGGGAACACACAAACCCTGAATTGGAGATATGGGGAAATTCCCCCTCCAGCAACAGCAAGCACCACATCTTTACTCCTATACCCATCAATCAGGAAGCCTGTTCCTCAGAAGCGGGCAGTCCATTATGAAATCCCAGTGCCAGGACTGGAAAAGAATCGTACCAGTGCCACTTGCTGCCATTGCAGTAAGCCAGACTTAGAGGAGATTGGAGCAGCAGTGAGAGTTCGCTCTGCTGCTTGGAATGCAGTCTGGACAAGGCGACCAACTGGTTGACCAGCAGCAGAACAGCATGCCTCTGAACCCATTGTTGCAATATCCCCAGCTGCTGCCATTTAAGGTGAGAGAAGAGCCCAGGACCATGGGCTACTTGAAGGTAGAGGAGCTGGTCTATTCATGATAGAGGGGGTGGCAGGTAGGAGAGGGCACATACCTCCCAACAGTCTGTTTTTAAGAGGGCCAGCCTTTAGGTGTTTGACCCCTGAGAGAAGGAAAGTGGGATTCAAGTCCTGTTTCAGGAGAAGGAGACACAAAGACCAGCATCCCTGCCTCAGGCACCTCCTTCCTGGTTTTCTCCCAGGAAAAAGCACTTGAGGACAATGGGGAGATGATGGAATGACCAATAGAAGAGCTTTTATCCCTCTTTATGTACTTGGAATGTTGGGCGGTGTGTGTATGCATGTGTCAGTGTGTGAGGTCTGGAGCTTATTAGCTGTGGGGGTGGGGCTTGTCCCTCTGGCCAATAGAAATGCTGGGAGGTATGTGCTAGTATTTAATTTAACAGGAGTGTTCATTGACATTTGGTGGTGAACATCAGGGGCAGGGCTTTGGGGGTTAGGAGTGGAGCCTTCCCTCAAGATGATGTTGCTCCACTGTCCCCTTCCATGGCTGTTTCTGTAAAGTGGAGTAGAAGAACTGCACAAGAAATAAATACTTTGTCATAAGTGAAACCTGAATTATTTATGTACAGATATTGTCCGCCTTCTGTTTGCAGAAGGAAATATTGGAACACCATCTAACATATTCATCTCGTCATTTTATAGAGGAAACAAGTATTTCTGAAGCAGGACGGCAGTTGGGCCATTAGATGACCAAGGGGTAAAAGGGGCACTCAGGGAGGATACAGCCATTACAGAGAAGCTAGCTGAATTCTTTGCTTTGGTCTTCACGGGGGAGGATGCTGGGGAGATACGCACACCAGAACTATTATTTATTTTTTTAAAATAAAATTTGTAGGTGATGAATCCAAAGAACTGAGAAATCAGTGTGACTTGGGGTTACAGAACAAATTGACAAACTAAATAGTGATCAATAACCAGGACCTGATAGTATTCACTCAAGAGTTCAGAAGGAACTCCGATATGAAATTGCAGAACTGTTATTGGTAATTTGTACCCTATCACCAATATCTGCCGCTGTCCCTAAGGATTGGAGGGTAGCAAATGTAATGCCATTTTTTTTAGAAAGACTTGAAAACCACAAAATGTTGAACCGGACGTCAATGCCAGGAAAACTGGTGGAGGCAGTTGTGAAGAACAGAATTATTGGGCGGATTGACAAACATGCCGTAATGTGGAAGAGCCAACACGACTTTAGCAAAAGGAAGTCATGCCCTACAAATCTCTTGCATAAGGGTGATCCAGTTGGTATACTGTATCTGGCTATTCAAAAAACATTTCAAAAGGTCCCTTGCAAGAGACTCTTCAGGAAATGTAAATAGTCATGGGAATAGGAGGCAGTGTCCTGTCCTGGATCAGTAACTGTTAAAGAAACCATGGGTAGGATTAAATGGTCAGTTTTCACAATGGAAAGAAGTAAACAGTGGGATGCAAGGGTCTGTATTGGGACTGGTGGTGTTTAATATATTAATTGAACACCTGGAAAAGGGAGTAAAGAATGATGTGATCAAACTTGCAGATAACACCAAGTTATTCAAGTTAGTTAAGACAGGGTGACTGGGCAACAAAATGGCAGATGAAATTCAATGTTGTCAAGTGAAAAGGGATGCTCTCAGGGAAGAATGATCCAAACTATGCATACACAATGCTAGGTTCTAAATTAGGGGTTACCACTCAGGAAAAGGATCTTTGAGTCATTGTGGAAAATTCATTGAGAACCTCATCTCAATGTGCAGCAGTGGTCAAAATGGCAAAACAAATATTAAGAATTATTTGGGAAAGAATCGAGACTAAGGGTGATTTCAGACGTTACAGCCGGGCGCTTTCACCATGGGCCATGGGGTGGTTCGGACCACAGCCAGGGGTGAAGGGGCAAGCCAACAGACGTTCCCCCCCCCTTCGCCCCTGGCCGTGGTCCAAACCACCCCACGGTCTGTGGTGAAAACGTCCGGCCGTAACGTCTAAAGGGGCACACACACCCAGAGAAGATGGGGCCGCGCAGTGCAGCGTGCTGCTGCACGGCCCCACCCCCTGCGTTCCCCAGCGGCCCTCTCAACGGGTGGTGGCAGCGGCCAATGCAGCCGCTGCTGCAACCACGGGCGGGGGTGAATACCATTGACCACGGTGAACGGTAAATAACCAGACGTTACTTTCCGTTCACCACGGCCGTGGTGGCCATGCACCACACTTCTCGACCTCGCGGCCAGGGGTCCAGAAGTGTGGTGAATGCAAATGCGGCTCGCGTTTGAGTGTGGTGCACATCTGGCGGAGAGCCAACAGACGTGTACCACAGTCAAACGCGGGCCATGTTTGACTGTGGTTCAGCCAAGGTGAATGCCCCCAACGTAACGTCTGAAATCACCCTAAGGGTGAAAATAGACATGACACTAACCACCCTTTAACCGCCTTTGGTGATCATTTATGCATGTTTCAGGGCTACATAGGACACCAATACAGCCCTGCAACATGCATAACCAACCACCAAGGGTGGTTAGCGTCATGTCTGTTTTCACCCTAAAACAGAAAATATCATAATGCCACTATATAAATCTATGGTGCAACTATGCTTGAATACTGTACGTAGTTCTGTGCCCTTCCCCCCGCCCTCCAAAAAAAGATATAGTAAGACTGGAAAAGGTACAGAGAAGAGCAACAAAAATGATTAAGGGTATGGAATGGCTTCTGTATGAAGCTCGGCTCAACAGGTTGGGGCTCTTCAAGATGAAGAAGAGACGACTGACGGGATATGATAGAGAATTATAAAATCATGGATTGAGTGGAACAAGTAAATGGGGAGTTATTTACGCTCTCAAATGGTACTAGAACTAAGAGACACTCCATGAAATTGACAGCAGATGTAAAACAAAGAAAAGTGTTTTTTCACTTGGTACATAATTCACTTGAACGTGTTGGCAGAGGAATGTGGTCAAGGCGGGTAGCAGCGCAGGATTTTTTTTAAAAGGACTGGGTAAGCTCTTGAAGGATAGGTTCATTAATGGCCAGGTAGGTTGTGGATGAAATCTCTGACTGTCCGGAGCTAGGAGTGAACAGCAGGGAATGGGTCACTCCGTTTTGACCTGTTGGGTACTTCTCTGATGCAACTGAAAGTGGCCGCTGTTGGAGACAGGATGCTGGGTTTGATGGACCATTAGTCTGACCCAGTATGGTACTACTTACATTCTTATGTTCCCTATAGTTTTTGGAACATGTCCGAGATAGTTAAAAATGGTATCTTCCAGTTCATCCTGATTGGAGGAGACTGCTGTGCTGTCACTTTTTTGCCACACTGGCTATGTCTTTCTTCTAACTTAAAGGAAGAATAATATGCAGTTGTGCCTTTCTTCCATGGAATTATGTTTTTTTCCCCCTTTGTCTTCCTGAATAACCGTCCTGATCCTGAGTGTTCCCCTCTGACCAGAAGGAAGCAAACAGGTCTCAGGATGGGCAGCAAGGGAATTCTCCTCCTCCAGATTCCATTCTCTCTGAAAGGAGCAGGCCTAGTGTTTCCATGATGGGAGTTTTTCCCCAACATGAGGGCAGATATTTCTCTTTTCATTCACAGGACACTACCATATCTAAAGTCTGGCCTCAGGAAAGTAGTAAGTGTGAAATTTCTTAGCTTAAAAAACAAACACTTTTTTTGGGGGGGGGACTTCTGTGGCTCCCGAGTTTTCAGCCGGCTCTCCTCCTCCCCATAGTGGCATGAGAGGGCAAAGCAGCACTGAATGCCTGGGGAACAGGTCTGAGCAGCTCCCGTAGCAGGGGAGTATCTTTACTGGATGGCGGGGCAGAGGGTTGGAGGCTCTACCACACCGGACCACTCCCCACCTCCTCATAACGGAGCAGCTTTATCGGTTGATGGGGATGCAGGTCTCATGTGACCTTTTCTCTCATGATAAGAAAGCCACGCAGCCATCAGAGGAGCTCAGCTCTGTCCTATCTCCCCACAACCTCAGTTCGGGTGACCCCACACAGCTGCAATAGATCAGGAGCTAACCGTCCTTCTCATGCTGGGAAGTCCCCAGATTAGAGCCTTCATTTATTCCTATTATTTAACTCTCTTTTTGTAGTGCTTGTGTTACTTTTTCTGCCCAAGACCAAAACACTCCTGAGAGATTTTCTGACAGACCCTGGATGTTAGGGGTGTGCATGTTCTTTTCATTATTACAACAAAAATTGTTGTTTTTGTTGTTATTGCAACAACAAAAATGACAATAATAATGAAAACAGAAATGAAAATGACATTTTGTTTTTGAAATAAAGGGACGACACTGAAAAATGAATTCCTGGCTATAACGTTTTCGTTTCTTAATCCATTCTGATTAAACCGGGGGAGGTTGTACCCACAACAGAGAGCATTATGGGTACCAATTTATGAAACATTTAGATAAAGGGAACCGATTTTAGAAGCACTTTAACATTGTGATTTTAAGAAAAGGTCCATACACATTCATGGCTACACCTTCTTTATCTTCTATCCAAATTTGCAGGAAACCTGTGAATATTATGTCCCGCCACAAGCTTAACACACCTGCCAATTTTCAGAAAGATTGGATAATGGGTACTGATGGTATAAGACATTAACTTTAAAATACATTTCCAGCTGTAACATTTTTATATTTCATCCTGTTTACAGGATATTTGGCAGGAATGTATCACATACCCTCCCTGTAATTTCTGCCAAACTACAGGACCATTTGATAAAGGGACCCAATTTTATAAGCAATTGAAGTTGTCCCCTTGAAGACCATTATTCAGATAAATAGCAGCATATGCAGTGTGAGTCAGAGAAGAGCACCTGGCATGGTAGGAGGGAGGGTGTGGAGCAACCCAAAAGACTGACTGACACATTCACTGGCCAATTGCAATTACTGCATGATTCCGATGGATTGGGCAAGGCCTTAAGGGGCAGGAAAGAAACTATGTTGGGTTCTTAGCATCTAAGGGGAAGAGTAGAATAGTATGGTCCCTTAAGCGACCAGGCAGTGACATAACCAAGGTCAGGGGTGGTGGGCAGAACTGCGGGAGGGCAATAAACACACACGCATGATTCCAGCTTTACAGGACCAATCGGTAGTGGCTTCGAGGCAGGCATAGGGGGCAGCCTTCAAGTAGGCATAGAAGGGACATAACTGGGACTTTGGGGAAAGCATCCCATCAATCAGGAGACATAGTTTACACTTCCAGGCTGGCCAATTATCATCACAGTCACATCCTGCAGCACAGTGACAGAGGACATAAGAGAATCTCTATTGGCTCTTTCTTAAACATATGATTCTGACTTCCCAGTAACAAGTGGGGGAGAGATATTGGAATGGTCACAGCACAGAATGAGGATATTTGGTTGATGTTCCTGCTGGCCAATTGGCATCACAACCGATCTTATATCACAGTGACACGTAAGAGAATCCCTGGCATAGGCTCAGACATATAGAATAGGGACCTGTTGGGTAACAAGCCTTTTCCCTGAGAATGTAACCCCAGGCTTGGGTAAAACATCACTCCATAAGGAATACAGATTCCGGGGTATTATTATTATTAAACATTTATAAAGCGCCAGTTGCAACCTGGCGCTGTACAGAACATACAATCAGATGCGGTCCCTGCCTGTGGCTTACAATCTAAAAGACAAGGAGGGGGAGACA
>QEPC01002056.1:1051827-1144674 GCA_003113815.1 Sphenodon punctatus | reverse complement strand
ATTTGCCCTTCTTTTGAAACTTAATAGTTTTGTTAATGCATCAGCTGGCCCCAGACACAACACTACTGCAGCTGCACACAGGCGCTCACCCGTCTCCCCACATGGAGCAACCTGTTTATTCGCAGGTTTCTTTGTGCAGGGGTGATGGGTGGAGGTGGGTGTTACACAGGAGCGCACAAGCGACTGCCTTCATACAAGACACACGCACCCATGCCACTGCGTGGGTGTGTCTCATGTAAAAGACGTTGCACACTCATTCATACACATGCTCTCACACACATTTTAACTGATCATACACACACATCCATACACACTACACACATGCTGTCACCTCACACATTCATTCAAACTGATCAGTCACGCACACTAGACCAGGGGCATAGCTAGGGTGCAATGGGCCCCTGACCAAGGAGTCAAGATGGGGGCCCCTTTTTGTGTCCTGCCGGCAGGCCTAGTGGTGCCACTATCAAACACACAAGACACCCAAAATGCAGCCAGCCTATTAAGCACATTATGCCATGAAAAGAGACCTATATAGTTGTGCCCCCATAATCAATTCATGCTGCCCCCACCCCATAACCATTTCATTTGCACCCCTGAAGCAGCATGGATTGATTATATGGGGGGCACAAATGAACTGGTTATGGGGTGGGGGTTGAAAGACAGTATTCCTGTTAGCAATAACTTCATTAAGAAGAGTTAGTGAAATAGCAGCCATAATAATCTTGGATCCATATTTGCAGATTTTCCAAGATAGGAATTTAGGATGTAAAGCAATATTTATTCTACCTAAGTACTATGTACTAGTTTAAATATACAGAGTGAAAATAGATAGTAGATCTAGTAGTAGATATTATAAGACAGTTGTAAGAATGTGGCCCTTTTTACACGGGCCTCTTCCACCCATGAACACTCAGATTTCTACATGTTCCTTAAAGGAGGCATTAACAATGCCTATCAATAAAGGTACCACCGCCACAGTGCTTGCCCTCAGCAACCAGGAGGGGCTCATGTCAGAGGCACATGTAGTGGGTCTCAATGATCCTAGCAGCATGTGGACCTCCTCATCAACCACTTCGAGGTCAACCAGAGGAAATCAATGCCTTGGGACTCAGCAGCTTTCCACATTGAAGGCCCAACAAGTCCTGCCCAGAGTCCCACTATCTTCTCTGCAAGAAACATAGAAAGTTTCTCACAGTGCTTTACTAAAAAAAACTGTCGACAGATTGAGATAGTCTGGATTCACCAGGCCATGTGCAATCCAAAACAGTCGCACTGACCTGTTCCCTTCAGCGTCTGTGCCCAAGGACCATTACAAACACTTGGCCTCAGTAATAGCCCTTCTGTACGCCCACATAAACTCTTTGTTCAGCTGAATTATTTTCATAGGCCACCATGGCAGTCCATCTGGGGGGTGGGGAGGCTCCACATAGCATGAGGGCAGAGACGTCCATGTGCATCTCTTCTCCCTACCTGGCCCGGCCCCCATAACGTTTGTTTGGCAGCTGGGCTGCATCCTGGCCAGTGACGGCTCCTGACACCGCCTGGAGCAGTCCGTGGTGGCAGCGGGAGCCATCATGGCAGAAAGCACCCAAAGTTATTCAAGGCAGTTAAAAGCCGAGCAGACTGGGAAGAATTGCAGAAGACTCTTGCGAGACTGGGCATCTAAATGGCAAATGAAACTTAATGTGGAAAAGTGTAAAGTGAGGCACATAGGGAAAAATAACCCAAACTCTATGTATACAACACTGGGTTCTAAATTAGGATTCACCACTTGGGAAAAGGCTCTTGGAGTCATTGTTGACAATACATTGAAATTCTCAGCACGTGGCAGCGGTCAAAAATGTAAACAGTGTTAGGAATTATTTGGAAAGGGATAGAAAATAAAACTGAAAATATCACCATGCCTCTAAAGTCTATGATACAACCACACTTGAAATATTATGTGCTCTTCTGGTCAGCCCATCTAAAAAAAAGACATGGTAGAACTAGAAAAGGTACAGAGAAAGGCAACAACAATGATCAAGGGTGTGGAATGGCTCCTGTATGAAAAGAAGCTGGATGCGTAGGGGCTCCTCAGCTTGCAGAAAAGACCACTTAGAAGGGATAGGATAGAAGTTTATAAAATCATGAGTGGTGTGGAGCATGTAAGTAGGAAGCAGTTATTTACCCTCTCTGACAGTAGTAGAACAGGAAATCCATGAAATTAACTGGCAGCAAATTTAAAACATAGCAGAGAAAGTAGGTTTCCCTCTGTGCATATTTAACTAGTAGAAATTACTGCCAGAGGAATTGGTCAAGCCTGGCAGTGCAGCTAGTTTTAAAAGGGGACTGGATAAGTTCCTGGAGGACAGGCCCATTAATGGCTATTAGCCAAGTAGGTTTGGGGGATGTAACCTCTTACTGTTGGGGGCTGGAACAACAGGGAATGGATTGTCCATTGTGACCTGTTGGATACTTCTCCCAAGAGATGGAGATTGGCCACTGTCGGAGACAGGATGCTGGGCTTGATAGACTGTTGGTCTGACCATTATGGTGCTACTTATGTTTACATTCTACCCATGACTATACACACACACACATGCACACACACATATAGAGGGATTGCGGCATTCCCACCTATCCCAGCATCCACCTGTGGCTCTGCCCTCCCCTCTCTCAGGCCCAAATTCTGACAGGTTCCCAGTCCCAACACTCCAGCCACAAATGGCCACCAAATGGTCCACAGCCCCCTGCCATAGTAATGTTAACAGCCACTCCAAGAGGTCAGGAAAGGAGTGGGGCAGCCCCAAGTGACCCAGGACACTTTCAGACCTCCCCCCGGCGCATATTTTGGCTGTGGGAGGAAATGTGCAGGTAGGATATGCGCGGGGATCGGCCGGTCTTAAAGCCCCCCCCCCCCCCAAATGCAGCTTTGCCAGTAGTTACGCGCAGGCGCATCCTGCATGTGTTTGCCGCCAAAGCTGCATGGGGGGGGGGGGGGCTTTCAGACCATCCGATTCCCACGCATATCCTGGCTGCGTATTCCCTTCCGCAACCAGAATATGTGCTGCGGGGTGGGGGTGGGAGGTCTGAAAGCGGCCTTAGTTCTACTGCCCTGCTGAAGCCTCTTCTCCCTCTGCCACAGCAGAAGGAATGAGATATTGGAAACATTAACATATATAAAGCTGTATAAGTTCTGAAGTAGTTTCACTATCAAAAATGTGAGCTTGAATTATTTTATTTTTTTTACTGCTTGGATAAGAGAGAGGGAAGCTGGAAACTAAAGGACCTCCTCCGCCACCTCTCCTGTCCACCCCCTCCAACATAGATCCTGTTTGCTTGATATAGGAGAACATCAGGAATAATTGATGCAAATGATAGTGTGTATCTTAAAGCACAGAAAAACTCCTGGTTATACTACAATTAATGACAGGCCTGTAGCACATAGTACAGTGAGTTGAATATTTTACTTCCCTTTAACAACAGCCTGCCATCTAAGGCAAGAATGTAAACATTTAATGAGAACTGCTGCTGAAATAAATACTGTCTTAATTTTCAGTTGCTTTGAAGAAACTGGTGATGACTCTCTAGGTTTTTTTCCTTGCTCCAAAAAAATCTATTTAAAACATTACAAAAAACCCCCCTATTTCTTATGATTTTATAGAATTTTTGCCATTAGTATTTCTTTTGGAAAACTTTAAAATCAGACCTAGGACATGGAACAACACAGAGAGTTTAGTTTGCCTATGAGTTTCCATTATTTTCATTTGTTAAAACATTTTTCATGCTTAGACAGTTTTTGGTTGTACGTTTTCAAGTTTAGTCTTGTCGGTGATTTTTTAAAAAGTTCTGTTTTTGAGAAGGAAATTGGGTGGAGTGGGAGGATGCATGTTTGCAACTGTAACAAATGCTTGATAGCCTGGGTAAAAGGCAGAAGGCATTTTTTGGTGTAGAGCTAGCTACCACCCATTAGTTGTATGTTTTGGTGAAAATTCTTTTTGACCTGCTTCTGCCTCCTGCAGTTTAAACGTCCAGTTCACTGATCTATACTCATATTAATTGTAAGAGGTAATCCCTCAGCATTCTGTTGTGCTGGTCAAAGTACTAAATGAGGGGGGAAAAAACAAACAAAAAATGCCCTCTCATTTGACATAAATGTACCAGAACTGGTCTCCTGACTGAACCCTCAGTCAGAGATGAGACAGGGAGCAGAGGCTACCCTGCCTTGGGTAGCCTTACTGCTCCCTAGACAGCCAGGCCATGTGATGCAGTGTATTGTGTGGCTGGCACGAGGCAGATTCCCCCCTGCCCCCCCCAGCCCTGTGGCAGGGCAAACAGCTGCCTGCTATGTGACATGTTCTTGGGGAAATTCTGAGGATCCATCATGGAGCAGTCTTACTCTAAGTGGGTAACCTGCCTGGCCAGGTCCTTCTGCTCACCGTTCAGCAAGCTCTGAAGTGGGGCTTTCAGTGAAAGGCGCTGGCGCCCGTCATGTGGTGGCCACATCACGACTGGGATCAGGACTTTGGCCTGGCCGAGGGAGGAAGGACAGAGCCAGACATGTGCTCGTTTCGTTAGCGCCACATCCCATCCCGGCTGTGGCGGTGGTTCCAACGGCCCTGGTTACCTGGCTTCCCTGCAACCATCTGGCCGGTTCCCCGTGCTAGACCCGCAGTGTAGTGGTGGAAATTGTCTGCTATCGGGTCACATAGTGGTTAGGCTCTCCCCGTGTTTCCTCACCATGAGACTTTGCAGCATCAGACCCTTAAGTCCCATTCTGGATCAAGACCAAAAGCAAGTATATCATAATATAAATAAAATGAATAAATAAATTAAATAAAGTAGTCTCAGGGTATCGCTCAACATTTGCTTGTTTTTCAGCTGCAGTTTTTAAGGCCCTGCCCAAGCACTATGTTAATCACCCCGTTTGGTATACTGGCCCTCTGGTCCTAGAGGTTCATCAGTCTGTTAGCCCAGTATTTCAGGGTTGAACTCAAAAACCCTTCTTTTAGGTGTAGCTCAACTGCTGCAGGTAATAGCTGGATGGAAATCCATCACTACCACTTCTGGAAGAGTGGAGGAAGTTAGATCCCTAACTCTTCCTAGTTCTGCTTTTCTTTTCTTCCTACAGGTGGTTCTAAAAGCCTCTTCCTATTTTCTCAATTCTCCTTCTTAATCAAGTCCTTCTTAGAGCTGAAACAGATAGAAAAAAAAATTATTCACAGTTAATATCCAGTATTCTGGATAGCTTGGCAGTTATTCGGTAAGAAACCAGTAACCACAAGGTTAACCGCCAAACAAGAATATTGGATGTTACTGTTTACTGCATTACCAGACCAGTTCTGACAGAGGGAGGGAGTTAAAAGGTAAGACGGTAAACAGTAACCTGGTTAACCATTTAACTGCCAGATACTACCAATCAGTATCTGACTGGATATAAGATAGTGCAGTATCCAAATGGACACTGGATGGTAGCAGGTACTCATTTCAGCTCTAGTCCTTCTATCAGTTTCCAAGTCTTTTTGAACAGATTCCGCACAAGTTCCTTCCTTTCCCACACACTCATCAGCTGAAATGTCTCGCCAATAGGGCAATATTTGTCCTCTGAAATATTGGTGGGTGGGACTGGGAGGATGTTAGGTTTTTTATTTGTTTTTATTGAACATTCATAGTCACTTTAGCTCTGTCCGTAAAAGAAAAAAGAGAATTCACTTAAGGGCAAAATTTGTAAGGGAAATAATTTCCCAGTCGCTAAGAGTATTACAAACATATAGCGTGTTCCCTTGTCATGGAAGGGAGGTAGGATGTGGTGATGTTATTAAAGGAGTAGGACTTAGCCAATAGATTTAAAAAGGTAGCGAGAGAATGTTGGGAAGAAGAAAAGCAGTTGAGTTCAGTTATCCTGGAAAAAAAGTATTAGTCAGGGACCTGTGATGAGGTCCTGACAAGATGGAGGTGATGTTGGTGGGCGAGGGCTTGGGGGACCTGGGGGTGGTTGAATCTCCTCTTGTTGAGGGGGGGGTTCACCCCCCCATGGTGTCTCAAGTGCAGAGACGGTGTGCTCCTTGATTCGCGGCTCAGCTTGGAATCTCAGGTTGTGGCCGTGGCGGGGAGTGCGTTTCTGCAGTTACATCTTGTCCAGCAGCTTCGGTCGTCTCTCTCAGACTCCGACCTCATCACGGTCATCCATGCCTTCATCACCTCGAGGCTGGATTACTGCAACGCGCTGTACGTGGGGCTGCCCGAGAAGCTCGTCCAGAGGCTGCAACTGGTGCAGAATGCCGCAGCCCATCTCCTGATGGGGGCGGGTCGCAGGGAGCACATAACACCAGTGCTCCTGGATCTGCACTGGCTGCCTATAAAGCACCGGGTCAGGTTCAAGGTGCTGGTTTTAACCTTTAAAGCCCTTCACGGCCTAGACCCTGCTTATCTGCGGGACCGCTTCACTCCCCATGTGCCCGTGTGACCCTTGAGATAGTCCGTGGGAGCCTTTTTGGAGGTTCCCCGGGCAAGGCAGGTGGCCACCGATGTTAGATCTTTTTCGGTGGTCGCCCCTGTGCTGTGGAATTCGCTCCCGGAGGAGGCTCGGTTGGTTCCCACTCTCCTGCTGTTTCGGCGTATATGTAAGACCTGGCTGTTCCATCAGGCTTTTGGCGAGGGGTGGGGGCTTTCCCCACATATTGGGGTATTTTAAAATTGTAATTGTAAATTGTTTTAAAATTTTATATTGTTTTAATGAATGTTGTTCGCTGCCCCGGGCTGCCCTGTGGGTAGGAGGGGTGGGATATAAATTTTAAATAAAAATAAATAAATAAATTTATTCATTTTATAATTGGGGTAAAGCCAATTATAAGATATTGTTCAGATTAGCCAATCAAGCCTATTTAACCTACTCTTACACTGCTGAGGAGGCAAAACAAGCAACCCTTTGTAAATTAAAGGCTAGTTGCCAAAATTCCTCCTCGGTTCCCTAATGGCAACCAGATAAACCAACAGTGCTAGGGGGGAGGTGGGTGAGTCTGACTCTTCGGCTTCACCCTTACAATGGCGCTGCTCTCCGTGCCCAAGAGGTTTGCTCCCCTTACAAGGGGCGGGCCTCCCTGATTCACGCAATGCGCTCATGCGCATGCGTCACCAGAACGGTTGCCCAGCTACCGTCTCACCACAGCGAGGCTTCCTCCCAGCCTCACTGCAACAGCCTTCCCCTCTCTGCGTCTGAAAGAAGGGGGGGCCCCGACAATTTCCCCGTCACCGCGAAGGGGCTTTGTCATGAGTTTCCCACTCCACTGCAGCTGAAAATTCCCAGTTTTATTTACTTATTGATATTTATACTGTCTTCCACAAGAGAACATTTATATGCATAAAGGGATAGCATGGCAGAGAGAGCAGCAAAGCTGGTGATAATTACTAGTCCACAAACAAATTTCATGAGCTGCAAGGAACTGCATTCTACAAATAACCAAAGGAACACAAAGAAATGACCAGAGCTTCAGCCCCTGGCAAGAGGATTATTTTTGTAGAGGGAAAACACACTTAGTTTTATCATAATCACATAGAAAGGCTCTCCTAACAGAGAAATCAGATTGATGTTTTTAGGAAATAAAAGTGGTGTGTACAAATGCTTGTGGCAAAGATACTATGGTCTTAATTCTGCAATTAGCAAAATGCCAGAAAGATATGTTTTCTTGATAATATAATAAAATAAGCCTTGTAGAAGTCTGTGGAACAAATTATACCCTGCAACCTTTATGGCATTAAATAATTTAACTGGTTAATTATTATTATTAACAAACATTTATATAGCGCCAGCAGTGTACCTGGCACTTTACAAAGGTTATTGATGCAGATTCATTTATTTATACCTGAAAAACATTTTCCTTCTCTTAACTGTGATTTCATTGAATATATATTGGTTCTTGGCTGTGTTTACTGTGCACTTATTGTGATATTAGGTTTTAAACTGGATCATGGTTCAAATATGAAAACTCAAATCCAAAGACCCAGATTCTTACCTGATGTAAATTGGCAGATTGGCAGGGACCCAAGCAAGGATTTGGTCGAGTAATTTAGTAAATGTGAAAAAGATCTGTCTTCCCTGGTATCAGTAAAATTGCTCAGATACAGAAGAAAATGTTATTTTCCCAGAAAGATAGACTTTCAGTCTAGCTAGCGAGGGGGGTAAATTTGTATTTTCCATCTAAAATAAAATCATAGAATTCTAATCTCTCTCTCACACACACACGCACAAAATTAGGATAAATTTATCAGTCTGATAAATTAGGAGTACTGTAATTTTAGAGGGTTCCATATTGGTCAAATACGACCCACTATGCTATTTGTACTGCCATGTTGTCAGTTATCCTAGTTTCCTTGGAGACCAAGGTCTCCTGTGGTAGGATACCAAAACAATATTCTTCAGGGATTTCCCACCCACACCACAATTCCTGGTGGTCTAAAGATTTTGGTTTCAAATTTCTAAATTTCAATTTTTTTTATTTTATTTTTAAAAAAATACTTATTTTATTGGTTAATCTATATTACATACCTTAACCTTACAAACATCAAAAGAACATTTCTCTCTCATCAGGGTTGGGTCAGGAAATACAGAATTAAACAAAACCAATTAGGTGTAGGCATGGAACAGAGAGACCATAACTTATGTTACGCATGTAAGTGTCAGCTATTTCCCTTCTCAGTAGTAAGGCCTAAAATTGATAATCAGAAAGGGTTTGAAGGTCCAGGTTGTTCATCTTTGATCATTCCATTGCTTTTATGATTGGAGACCACACGGCTTTAAAGGCAGATAGTTTATCTTGTAGACCTGAATGTAACTTTTCCATCATAAATGTAAGCCAAACCCTATTTGTCCATTCCTCAAATGAAAGTTCCTCTTCAGATTTCCAATGTTTGGCTATGATATTCAAAGCTGCTAGAAAAAGTATTTTGCATGACTCTGACGTCTTTGGAGGCTCTTTGACTCTGGATACAATCCCAATAAGACTCTCTCTGGTTTATACGGGATCACCAGTCCAGCAACCTTGTTTGCTATCTGCCAGATCTTTCGCCATAGGGCTTAAACTTTGCAGCAGCCCCACCAGCAATGTTTGTAATCCCCCACCTCTCCACACCCCTTCCAACAGAAAGCCGTTCCCCCTGGGTCACAGTGTTTCAAACTTGAGGGCTTCAGGTAGTACCTGGTAGTTACCTTAATCTGGGTTTCTCCAACCTCTAGGGAGGAGGCACAGCTATGCATGGGGTGCCATACCGTTTGTTTTTTCTTATCAAAACATATTTTCAGATCTACACCCCACTTTTCTATATAGGAGGCAGGTTTTGCGTAAAATAATTTTTTTTAACTCTTTATAAATCCTGCCCATTCTACCAGCACACTTGCTGCGATTAAAAAGAATTCTTTCTAATTTATTTGGCTCCCTTTCCTATTATATTATTATTTAATCTAGTTATAGAGGTGTTGGCGTGTGCCATTAGGCAAAATGGGAAGATAGAAGAGGTCAAAATAGGGGGGCAAACTCACGAATTGTCATTGTACGCAGATGATCTTCTTCTGTTTATTACAAACCCGAGTAAATCCATTCCTGAATTACTAAAACTATTGAGTTTGGAGTGATTTCCGGATACTCTATGAACAGAGAAAAGTCTTTTGCTTTATGCTTCAGCCAGGACAGGAAGCAAGTGGAGCTATTAAAAAATAGCTCTCCCTTTCCCTTGAGTGAGAAAGGTATAAA
Source organism: Sphenodon punctatus (assembly GCA_003113815.1). Taxonomy (NCBI): domain Eukaryota; kingdom Metazoa; phylum Chordata; class Lepidosauria; order Sphenodontia; family Sphenodontidae; genus Sphenodon; species Sphenodon punctatus. The sequence goes on along the minus strand of QEPC01002056.1, from coordinate 1,134,946 downwards.
ATACTTAGGAGTCACAATTACCAAAGATCTTAAAGACCTATATATGGCCAACTATCACCCTCTTCTGAAAAAATTGAGGGGAAATTAAGCCCTGAAGAAAGCTACTAGTGTCGTGGATGGGCAGGATTAACCTTTTTAAAATGATTATCCTACCAAAAATCCTATACAGATTTATGACCCTCCCTATAAGGATCCCAAACTCATTTTTTAAACAAGGTGATGCACTTTTGAGAGACACTGTATGGAATGGGAAGAAACCCAGAATTAAGAAGATAACACTAATGAGGGCCTTTGATAAAGGGGGTATTAATCTCTCAGATTTAAAATTGTACCATATGGCTGCATCTCTGGCTGCCCTCCCAGACTGATACCACAAGCAGTGCTTGGCAGAATGGGTTGGCATTGAGAGGGTGATTCTTCAAATTCCCTCGCTGAAGGACATAATAGTTGACCAAAAAAGCATACATAGGGCCCTCATTGGTGAGCACCCATTTGTTGGGACACTCCTCAATTACTGGCAGATAAGTCAAAGAAAGATGGGAATTAAGATGGGCTTCTCCCCCTTTACATCAATAGATATAAAAACAGACTAGAGAGCAAAATCTAGCCCCAAGTCTAAGGAAAAAATTACAAGAAAAAGGCATTGTAAGGATGCAGCAACTGTTCCTGGCAGGGAACTTTATGTCGCCCCAGATGATGGAAAGCATTGTGAAGGAAAAAATAGACATATTCCAGTATTTACAGCTAAGGAGCATCTGCTCTGGCTAAATTTCAATTTTTAAGCAAAAGGTAGTGTGTATTTTGGTTTATATTTATATTGTGAAAAATATGTCCCTGTTTTTTAAACATGCCCAACATTTTTACTATAATGAATCACTGTAAGACCTTTTTCCTTTCTTTCTCTCTCTCACACACACACCCTCAGAGGCGGCTTGGGAAGCCACCTTATTTCCATAGGAGGATATATCTGAAAATGGGCAACAAAGGTGATAAATGGTCCCAAAAAAATCAGGAACACACACTCCCCTGTAGCTTGTATTTCAAAGTAACTGTGTGAAAACAGTGTCAGAGTAACATGCCAGGTGCATTGCTGGCATGATATAAGTACTTTAATAATAATAATAACTACCTTGTAATGATCACTGAAACATCTCAGCTAGGGGAGGAATTGACACAGTATTACTTCAGTTTTCATTGTTTGCCTGAAGGAGGGTGGTTATTTTGATTGAATTAAAATCAGACTAGTTACTTTGGTTTACCTCTGTTCATCAGAACGTGGCCTTAAGCTCACTAACTGGGAAAGAGGTATGAGCAATGGAAAAGATTTGATGGTCCTACGAAGAGCAGAAGTGAGGTGTGTTTTAAGCACAGTGGGGCGTGTGTATTTATTATCAGGACACTGAATCATCTTACCAACTGGGTTGAGGGGGAAAATTTACTATCTGAGTCACTGGCGGGGTTTAGGGATGGATGTTCCACACTGGACCACCCTGGCCAAAGTTGCACCGATTAGGACGAGACACCACCACTACTTCTGAGACTCGTAGTTTATCACGAGAACACCTGGGCTCAAGTCCGTTATGGTACTCAGAGGGAATTGGCTGAAATGTTTATCACACAAAAAGGAGCCCATCAGGGTTGTGTTCTTGCACTGGTACTTTTTAGTCTATATGTTGTTAATGACCTTATAAACGGTATGTACAGCCCAGACTTTCATCCCCCCAAATTGCTAGATACTCCGGTTGGAGTCCTGATGTATGTAGATGGCACCAGGATTATATCTAAGACTCCAATAGGTTTGCAGAGAGCACTTGTTATATTTGCAGATTTGTGCAAAAAAGAATGAACTTTGCATAAATTATGCTAAGACTAAAAATAGTGTTCTGGGGTGACAGAGCTAGACGATTTCCTTGGAAATGAATAGTTGTAGTCTTGAAGCCGTAAAGGACTTTAGATATCTGGGGTTATCATTATGCCACTCAGTTTTCTGGAAAAACATCTGCTAGCAACAAAATCCAGGGCCATGCAATCTTCTAGCACTATTAGGAGATGTCATAATAACTATGCCAAGAAATCAATAATGGCCACTCTCCATGTTAAGGTTGTTTCTCAGATTCTCTATGGCTCTGAGATATGGGGCTTTGCTGCGGAAAAGGATATAAATACACCCCAAAACAAATTTCTGAGGGGTTTGCTTTGTCTCCCACCATCAATGCCGGCAGTCTTTGAGGCTTGAGTCTGGCTTGGCTAACAAAGACTACTGCAACCATAAGATTAATAGGATACTGGTTTAAGATGCTGGCACTCTCTCCTACATGTTACCCCAAAATGTGTTTTTTGGAGGATAGAGAATGTTCTAGTTTCCATCGATCTCCTTGGTTGAAATTTGTGAATCGTACTCTGAATAGGATTGACTAGGAGACTATGTAAATGATAACCAAAGGCTATTTACTCCACTAGAAAGGACCATGGTGGTGCAAAGATTGACAGACATCTCTTGGCAGGAAGATGTAGCCTCTATCAGATTCAGTCAGGTGGCGCCTCAATACAGTCTGTGGAAGACTGAATTAGGAATAGAAAAATACCTGTGTATTGAACTTAACTGAAAATTAGTCACATCTCCTTGCTGCCTCCGGATGGAGCAGATGTCAATGGCTGTAGTGGAGGGACGTAGGAACCCCTAGGAAGGATCAAAGATTGTACTCATGTGGAAGGGGGCAACTGAGGACACACTTTCCTATTTCTTCAACTGCCCCGGGTTCAGAGAAATTAGGGAATTATATCTGCCAATTAACTTGTCAAGTGATAGGTATTTCACCAGCAGAGAGAAATGAATTTGGCTTTTTTCTCCACGGAGAAATTAATATTCTATCTAACTTAGTGGTTTTTGCCTAAAAAGCTGAAACTATTCGAAGGAAAGTCTCTGGCACCATTACTTTTGTAGATTCTTTGTAGTTATGAAAGCAAAAGAGGAAAATCCCAATAGATAACCTATGTATTATGATCTCCTGCAATTGTCAACCCTAAATCTGATTTACAGTATGTCTGATCAAATAATCTCTTGCAGTATTTTTCTTAAGGGATCATTTGCAGTTGCACCAGGATTCAAGTATACCTCTTAAGCCCATCTAAATACTATGGCTAAGGACAACTATGTGAAAGGCAAAGCCTGACTTCTGAGTCCTAATATTTTGCAAATAGAGAGAAAGGTTGTCTTGCTGACAGTAATCCAGTTTGCAATTATCTTATTTTCTGGTTCTGCATGGTATGTTTTACCAGCCCATTGCTGGACAGTTATTGTGTTGTATTTTTGTATTGATTTTATTGAATTATGGTGAAAGCTGACTTGTAATAATTAATTAACTAGATAACTGCAGCAGTTGCCAAGATTCATGCATTTTAAGGCCAGAAAGGACCATTAGGGCCATGTAGTCTGGACTCTTGCATAACATGGACTGTAGACTCTCTCAGAGTGAGCAAGTAATCCCTGCATCAATGCTGCAGCTTCTGTCGGAGCTATAGAAAGGTGGCAGTTTGGAGTCAAAGAGCATCAGGTGAGAGAAGATCCACCATATCACTAACTTGGTTGTTCCAGTGGTTAATATTCTTATTAAAGAAAGGGATAGCTTATATGTTCAGTGAAGGCTTTTGCCCAACAGGGACCCCTTGAAAAATGCCAGGGGCCGTGGAAAATTATTTTAGTTACTATTATTATTTTGACTTATATTGCACCTTTTCCCCAGAGGACTCAAGGCAACTTACAATTAGAGCTGAAATGAATATCTGCATAGTGTCTAGTATCTGGCCAGATTCCATGGTATCTGCGGCTATCCAGTATATGACTGGAGCAAATGGTATCCCGTTAGTGTTTGGCAGTTAATCCAGTTACCATAATACCAGTTACCACTCATAACTTTTTTTTTTTTTTTAATTCCTTCCCTCCCTCTGGACCTGCTTTTAGATTATTAATGGTAATGTTCAGTTATGTGGTAAACAGTAATTTGGTAATCCAGTTTGGCAGTTAACTTCCACAGTATCCAGTTAGTTACTGAATAACTGCCAAGCTAACTGGACTACCAGATATTAATCACGATACCTTTTTTTGCTATCCATTTCAGCACTACTTTCAATATAATACAAAACAGCATGACTATCTTCAAAACCCTTCCAAAATCCCCATATGCAGTCCCATGCCTCTCACACCCAGGAATTCCCCACCACCAACCCACTCCCACATCACTCACCTGGGGTAGTTCCCAAGCCCATAGCCTCACTCCTTCACCAGGAGGTCACAGCAATATTAATTTCACTCTTACTCTACCATTCTTAGCCCAACCTTTCAAAATTGTAATACAACAGAAATAAATTCCAGCTGCTATTCCAACAACATTGAAACACCAATTAAGCCATTACCCAGGCATCCCTCTGTGTCATATGTCTGTTGTGCATGGAGAGATCATATTTCTCATGAATTTGGAGGGGGCCTGGTTCTGTAAGCCTCACCCCCATGGCTAAGGCCTGTCCCTATTTCAGTTCTCTCAGAGGTGGCAACCCTACCTCTAGCCCCACTTTGGCCACTGCTAAAGGGTCAATGCCAAGGGGCACCCTTTGCTGCTGTTCTTCAGCATCATCCCAGAGCAGCTCCCACCCCAGGCAAGGCAGCCAGCCTTTAAAGGCAGGAGGCTGATGGTGGGGTCCTCTCCAACAGTCAGGGTAGTCCTCACTGCATGTGTCTCAGCTGGCTATAGCTTTCGCATACGCAATTCTTGACTCGCTCATTCCCAACCAAGGCTGCCAACCCTATTGTTAAAACTGTGCAGTTACATTCCAGAGCCCTGTGCAAGGACATGGGTTGGATGGTTCCTAACACTGTCCTATTATGCTTTGTTTTGTTCTAAAAATCAGGCCTTCTCTCTTCTTCAGGCCTTGAAAAAAGAGAGGCAGGGTTTTCTCTTTACTATGTAAACTGCAGGTAAAAATTCAAGCAAAGAAACCCTTCCATCCAAGCCCTCCTGCGCCCCCCCCCCCCAAAAAAAAAAAATAGAAATCAGAAGGCAGACAACTAGGGTCAAAACTGATAAATATAATTCCCTAAAGAAACTTCCAGGGACTAATTTGGCTTCACAGTGAAATGTGATGAGCTGCTGTGCATTCAAGGTTGATCAAAAGACTAAGCCTAGAAATTAAGAAAGGGTTTCTCTCAAAGTATCAAGGAGGAAATCCACCCAATCCCTTAATATTTTATACATTCCTAATTATATATAAGAAATCTCCCATTGTGGCACCACTACACAGGCAATGTTCTTGTTCTCACTATGACAAACTTGATCTGTCAATACTAGTTATTAGAATCTGAATACATAACAGCAGGTGCAGGGAGGTTGTGAAATTGCCTGTGGGAATTCATTTTCACAGTAAACCCACTAGACAGGGCTGCAGAGGCAATTCAGTCCCTTTCAACACCACAAATATCTCGGACATTTTAGGTCCCTGATACCCAAACATTTCCATCACTCTGAATAAAAAAAAAATGCAACAGACAGGGTGCTGTAAATGTCCAGAATACCAGGGTGGTGATCTCAAAACCAAACTGCAAAGTTTAGCATAACCGAGGGGAAACCTCTAATGGAAAGCTATGCAGTGTGATTGGATTGGGAGCAGCCAAGAATCACATATACGACTGCTAGCAGCAAGAAAAATTAAACTTGTTTTTAATAGACAGAGCTGCTACTGGGAACGTTTTCTGTTGAGATTTGTTCTCCTCCCAAAATGCTTTTGTAAACAACCCCATTATTTCATGTTATTTTTAGAAGTAGAATTAAAGGGCAAAACCAGATGTGACTGGACCACTGTGGGTTAATGACTCTGGCATGATCTGGGCCAGACCTCACCCACACATGTGCAGGTGCCACCAGATATTGGCCTGGAATTTCCCCGAGTCATGTTGGCAACAAGCCTGGACTCTGACCTTAGAAAAACCCCAAAGTCATAGCCCAGGCTAAGGCCCGCCCAACTGGGCCAAAGCAGGCCTCAGTGGGCTATCATGTATGTTTGGGCCAATCAGGACCCAGCCTGGATTGGTGCCTGCCATTGCTTCCCATCATTGGCTGCTATGGCTGCCCATCATGGTGGGGGGCAGGATGCTGTGAGTGGCATGGGGGCAGGCACATAGTTTGTGTCCTGACACAGCCTAGAGCCCATGACTGCTGTGGATTTCGCACCGGGTTGTGTTTTTACTGAAAGTAGCACTTGGGTCCTCTGTTAAAGTGGAAATTCCATTGTGCTAGGCACTGTGCAAACACATAGTAAAGAAAAATCCCTGCCTCATAGTTCTGGAACCCTAACATGTTAGGCTAGAGAAAGGGTGGGAAAAAGGAGGAGTACAAGATACAAGCAGGAGATGGTGGGAATGGTACTGAGGCACACAGAGAAATTGAGACCACTTTCAGACCTGCCCCCACCCCATGCATACTTTGGCTGCGGGAGGGAATGCGCAAGCCAGGATATGTGCAGGGTTTGGCCGGTCTGAAAGCCCCACCTCCTCCCCACATGGCTTTGCCAGCAAACACACAAAAGAGATACAGAGGAGCATTTCCTGCTCTGTATCTCTGCATGTTTGCGCTGGCAAAGCTGTGCAGGGGGGCTTTCAGACTGGCCGAACCCTGCACATATCCTGACTTGCCCATTCCCTCCTGCAGCCAAAATATGCGCCGGGGGTGGGGTGGGGAGGCCTGAAAGTGGCTGAAGTGACTTGCCAAAAGGCCACACACTAAATCCGTGGCAGAACCAGGAACTGAATCCAGATTCCCTGAGTCTCAATTCTTTCAGATGAGTCTTGTGGACACTAGACCACAAATTGAATATTAGTGATACTGTAGCGAAGCCTTTGGGCTGCGTTTGTAGAAATCATGTATCCAAGACATTATTGTGCTGCTCAACTCAGTAATGGTTAGGATTCATAAATGACTTTTAGCCAAATTAGCTGTGGGAAGCAACCTTTGACTGTCAAAATCTGGGTGTCAGTAGCAGGCAGTGGATCAATCCATTGTGATCTGAAGATAGGCAGTGGCACTGGGGAAGACAGGATGCTGGGCTAGATGGACCATTGGTCTGACCGGCGTGGCACTTCTTCAGTTCTTAGCTGCAGTACTGTGTTCAGTTTGGGCCACCGCTTTTTATAAAAGGATGTCATAAAACTGGGGAGGATTCAGAGAAGAGTAATAAAGATAAAATGTTTGGAATACAGGTGAAATAAGGAAAGGCTGAAGGAGATCGATGTTTATCCAGAAGAAAGGAAGACTAAAGGGTGGGGAGAGGATATGATTACAACCTCCAAATATTAAAGAAGATGAACAGTTATTGCAAAGGAGAGATGAAATGGGTTAAAACTGCATAAGAGCAGATTTTGATTAAAGATTAGGTTAATGGAACAAGTGGCAGAATCTCTTCACCGGAGATTTTTCAGATGGATAAATATTTGTCACGGATGGTTTCGGTCTAGCTGGTTCTACCTTCATGCAGGGGTTTGGTCCTGATGTTCTCTTTTCCAGCCCTATGATGCCACATATGGATCTGATGTTCATTGTGCATGTGTTGGCATTTCAAGGTTAGATCCTGGGCCCTTTGTACCTTCAAATCCCTCTCAAAACCCACCTCTTCCGCTCTGCCCTTCCTAACTCCTGCTAAGCATCCCCACCCAGGTTTATCTCCCACCTGTTAACTGCAAACTCCCAACTTACTGTAACCAAGTCAAGAACGTGTACCTGAGCTCTCACATCCTCGTGAATGTTGCATCCCTGGTCTCTCCCTTTGTTCCCCCTTCCCTGTCTCCCCTGCCCATCTTTAGATTGTAAGACCTCGGGCAGGGACCGTGTCTATCTTATTCTTTGTAAAGCACCAGGTACATTGCTTGTGCTATATAAATGTTTATTATTATAATAATAATAATAATAAATAATATAATATTGACATCTATGGTCCTAGGGCAGGGACCACTCCATGTGCATGGATGCTCTGCAGCCGCGCCATTCAAGAGCCATGGACCCTTCCTCAAGCCTTGCTCTTTTAAAGACATCTTCTGGTCTCCTCTTGCCAATGGCAAAGAAGAGGAGGCAGCACAGCTATGCCCTTCCAAGTTCCAACTGGGTCCACAAAGTTGCTGCCCTTGCCTGCAATTCTTGCCCAGGGGAGGAAGGACAACCGGGGAGCCTACAAACAAACTGAAATTCAGACGAGGCAGCAACCAAAACAAACCCATGTTGGTTAAATACAGATCCATAACTGCATTAGACACAATATTAGTTCTAATACAATGTCAGTCACTTCAATCCCCACTCCCCTACAATTCACAATCCTTGGAATGGATGGATTGTCATATCCAAGGCAGAAATGTGGATTACTATATCCCTGATGTAAATTAGTCGCCAATAGGGATGGGCGACCAGAACGCCATTCGGATGTTCTGACGTTCAGTTCAAAACCCGAGTTCGGGTTCGGCTGAGTTCAGTTAATAGCACTATTGATACGTAAACCGAATTTTTTTTTGTATCAGTATTTTTGGCACTGAAACCACCCCCTGGTGTCCACCCCGGTGCCAGGAAGTCTGCTCCTCAGCTGCCTCCCCCTTCCAGTCATGTTTTCCTATCCAAAGTCACATTTTTCCTACCCCTGAACTCATCTGAACTTTTCTGAACTGTTCGGAAGTTCGAGCGTTCAGTTCAGAAGTTCGGTTCGGTCATCTAAACAGGCCGAGTTTGGGCCGAACTCCGAACCGCGTTAACACATCCCTAATCTCCAGATAATACTGGGAGACGAGAGGGTCAAGAGAACAAGTCATTTTGTATCTTGAAACCCCAGGAAGCCACATGCAGAAAAAAATATACCACCAATGGCTATCAATCCCAAATTGAAAGTTCTGATGAGCTTTAACAGCGCCCACTCATGCAGGATGTGGGGGTCAAGAAATCTCTTATCCCTTTGTAACCCCTGCTAACTTCATCCGAGGGCTGATCTTGGCTCTGCTTCCTTAATGCAGACAGACACTTCAAAACCAGCCGATCACTTTGGCAGTAAACTCGTGCTAGCGGTCCAGAGACTGTTAGTTGCCCAACACGGCAGTCACTTTACACCTACCTGATCTAATATAATCACCTAATCTGATTTCATAAGCAAAGCATCATTTAATAACTGCTAAACTAGAGTCTCAGTGCTCTTCCAATTTAACTAAACTGCTTGTTTAGTTCAGAGAACAACTGAGAATTAGGGAAACTGGTTGCAATCCCAGCATTGGCTGTCCCTAGCAAAAATAATATTATTCTAGAAGGACAACAGATGACTCCCCTCCCCCCCTGTAAACTCCCCTGGACTTCTATTGGAATTCCAGATACTAAACTCGGTTGATGTTCATGACCTGCCTCTGGCCCCACATTTTCTCTCTGGCCTAGGGCTCGACTAGTAATCTAGTCAAATATTTAGAATTCTAGTAGAAAGGATTTGGACAGGTAGCTCTCCTAACAGGAACCAGTTTCAGTCAGAAACCCAGGTGATGGAGTGTTTGCAGCTAGCTCATGATTTCACATTCGTTAGTAACACTAAAACCGGATGAGATAAATTGTTTAATTGCCTTAATTTAGAACAACACTTTTGATTTATGCTAAGCAACTGAAAAATGTTATCCAGGAAGTTATGAAACTAAAAATAAACATGATTAAAATGTCTTTAATCAAGACCATAGACATTCACATTAGCCAAATATTAATGAAAGCAATGACCTCTTACACAAATTTAAATACAAATTTATTTCCAAATGCATTTAATGTGATTCTAGGCTAAACAAAGATTATGTATACAAAATATAATTTCTCAGGATCACTTTGCAGAAAAATCCATGGTTCTTTGTGGTCAAAGTAAACTGAAGGGGTGAGAGAGGGCTGATTGCTTGCACCTCCCCAGCCCCAACTTTTCCAAAAGCTATATTCATGACAAGAGCCACGAGGAAGATAGAGTGTCCTGTAGCATCAGGAGTCTGAACAGTTTAGGGAAGTCACAACAGGCTAATTTTGTTACAATGCAAACCCTGGCAATGCCGGCATCGTCGTGCGCGTGGCCATTCACGGGAAGGGGAGGCAGTGGCCGAGAAAGGGCCGGAGGGAGAAAGAAAGGCGCAGGAGTCACTACAGCTGGAATGGCTTGGAGCTGCCTCCCCTCATCCAGGGTGTGAGTGCAAGCTCCTAGAAATCTCCTCATAAAGGACAGAGGAAGTTCTTGGGGTCCCCTGCACCACCCACAACATTGTTTTGCGGCTGGAAATCCCCCATCTGCATTGCTCACCTCCTGCCAGCTCAAACCCCCACCCCCCCAGCCCTTGGCGGCAGCTCTTGAGCTGGGGGGGTGAGTGACCCTAGCCAAGTGCAACACAGGGACTGGTACTTCTAAAATTAATGCCTCAAATTGAATTGAAGCTCACCGTCTTCTCGCTGATGGGCCACGAGATTGTCTGATCCTAAAAATAGTCTGCGGTCAGTCCAGAGCTCGAGCTCTGACCGGGTGACAAATCTTCAGGATGGCTAAGAGCCATTTCCTAGGCTGCTACTCCCAGCGCATATTGTTATGTTTTTTCATGCATGCATGTTCCTGCAAGCCCCTCCCACTCTGCTCTGGGTCCTCCCCTCCCCCCACTACAAAGGCCAACCCCAGGGGCTAGCCCAGGGCAGCATTCATTACTGCCCAGTTGCCATCTTTGTGCCTGTGCGTCTTGCCCCACCCTTTGAACACTGCAGATTGAGCAATGCTTCAGGAACAGCACCCCACGCATGCGCTCTCTCTCTCTCTGCCTGCTCCAGCACTGCTCCTCAGATATGGTCATCTAGTCCCTCCCATCTGGCCAGCCCCCTCTCAGAAGCACCACAGCCGGCCAAGGGAGAGGGGAGGAGCTGAAGGCAGTCAGCACTGCTGTGCCGGGTAATCTCCAGTTTGGGTGCATGCGCAGGAGGATCAAGCTGATGCCCTGAGCCTGACCTCACAGAGTGGCCATTTTTTTGCTCTCTGCGCATAGAGTGAGAACATGGCGGTGCTGCGAGGATAGATGCAGGGCACTAGCCTGTGCCTCCTGCACCCAAACTGAAGACTTGATGCAGTCGCTGTGGCAGCAACACAGTGGTCGCTGCAGGGGAAACAAGCAGCTGCTCTGAGTGAGTTTCTGGGACCTGGGGGTGGGGAAGGACTCTGGGGCATATGCCCCTACCCATTAATAGGACCCGCCACTGCCTCTCCTAACATTTTTAGTTTTCCTTTTGATCCCAGGCACACAGTTTCCACCTGCCTGGGTGTTACCTTTATTTGGTCTTTGATAGCAGTGCTTATCCAAAACCTTCTAAAGTGAGAAAATGTGCACCCCCAGCAATGAATTACGACAACAACAGCTAGGAATATTAACACTCTGTCCTTGGCCCTCTCCTCTTCTCAATCTACACCCAATCCCTAGGCAAACTCATTGTTTCCCAATACCACCTATACGCTGACGACACTCAACTCTCTCTCTCCACTCCTTCCCTCTCCCCCTCTGTTCAAACTTGTCTCACCAACTGTCTCTCTGATATCTCTGCCTGGATGTCTCAACATCAACTCAAATTGAACATGGTGAAAACTGAACTCCTTATCTTCCCTCCCAATCCTTCCTCTCCCTCTTTCCTGTCAATTGCCATTGATGGGGTCTCCATCCTTCTTGTCTCCCAAGCCCATAGTTTGGGCTACATCTTCGACTTGCACCTTGCCTTCAAACCCTACATTGACTCCGTGGCCAAATCCTGCCGCTTCTCCCTCCACAACATTGCTAAGATCCGCCCTTTTCTGTCTGTCTCCTCTGCCAAAACTCTCATCCATGCCCTAGTCATCTCACGCCTTGACTATTGTAACTTCCTCCTCACTGGCCTTCCCCGCTCTCACCTTATCTCTGTTCTAAACTCTGCTGCCAGGATCATCCACCTAGCCCGTTGCTTTGACCATGTGCAGCCTCTCCTCTTTCCACTGACTCCCTCTTCCTGAGTGTATTCTACACAAGCTCCTCGTCTTCACCTACAAAGCCATTCACAACCTCGCTCCCCCCTACCTTTCTGCCCTGATCTCCCTCCGAACCCCTGCTTGAGCACTCCGCTCCTCCTCCATCCCCTCCTTCACCCTCCCCTGCTCCCTCAACCACCTTCGTCCCTTCTCCCTCGCTGCCCTGTATGCCTGGAATTCCCTCCCTGCCCTCGTCTGCCTTGCCCCCACCCTCCACACCTTCAAGTCCCTCCTCAAAACCCACCTCCTCCACTCTGCCCTTCCTAACTCCTGCTAATCATCCCCACCCAGGATTATGGGCAAGGATGATTAGCATCACCTGGATTGACAGATGGAGGCAGTGGCGAAGGCTGTCTTCCGCCAGTTGTATCTAGTGCGGAGGCTGCATCCATACGTCTCTGGGCCAGACCTGGCCTCCCTCATCCATGCCTTTGTCACCTCGAGGCTGAACTACTGTAATGCGCTCTAGGTGGGGCTGCCCTTGTTCCTGGACTGGAGGCTGCAGCTAATGCAGAATGAGGTGGCCTAGTTCCTGATGGGGACGGGTCTTTGGGAGCATATAACACCTGTGCTCCGGACTCTGCATTGGCTGCCAATAGCGTGCTGAGCCAGGTTTAACATATTGGTATTGATCTATAAAGCCCTTCATGGTCTGGACCGCCTCGCCCTCCGCATCCCAGAGCGGCTCTTTCGGTCTGCCGGGGGTGCCTTCTTGGAGATCCCCAGTGTTAAGCGTGGGGCCACAATAGAGGGTATTTTTTTTAAAAATGGTTGTTTATGGAATTGTATGTTGCCCCGGGATGCCATCAGCATGGGGGGGCAACTAATAAATGTACTTAATAAATAAATAAATAATAATATGTTTATCCCCCACCTGTTTAACGGCCAACTCCCAATTTACTGTAACCAAGCCAAGAACGTGTGCCTGAGCTCTTGCATCCTCATGAATGTTGCATGCCGTGTCTCTCCCTCTGTTCCCCTCCCCTGTCTCCTCTCCCCTCCCCCCGTCTTTAGATTGTAAGCTCTTGGGCAGGGACCGTGTCTATTTTTTTCTCTGTAAGGCGCTTGGTACATCGCTGGCACTATATAAATGCTTATTATAATAATATTAACAACAGGGTAAAAACCCATACGTGCGACTGGCAGGACAGCTATTGTGGGCAACATGGCTTGGGTTGGGGCACCAAAATGATGTGCCTGCGGAGGCATTTTGACGCCTACCTGGCCCAGGTGAGGCCAGGAGCACAACAAACATGCGGGCAGGTGGCCCCGCCTGCACCCTGCTTCCACTACCCTGCTCCGCACCATGACAAGGCAGCCATGGTGGCCTGTGAACCATGGCAGCCCATCCCAGGGCAGGAATGTTGTACCAGAACAGACATGCTAGCCTGCTGTGGCCTGTTTTGGCCCATAGCTCGGGCTTTGACCTCAGAGATTTGCCAAGGTCACAGCCTAGTCTAGCTGCTAAAACTCCCTGAGGCGATCCGGGGTCAACATCTGGCAGTAGAAAACAAACAAAGGATCTACTGCAACAGTAAATTTTCATAAAGATATACATATATTTGAAAGTCCTTAGGTCAATATAAAAGTATTACATTTTATCAATAGAAAAATACAATATAAAAATCAGATGAAACAGCTTCTTAAATACAAGATGGATAAACTTTAAAAACGCCAACTCATTTTGACGTAAGTAGTCTTCTTCAGGGCTTGTTCCTTCATATATGAATGAACATGTAATACATTGACACTATCTGAATAAAGGAGAATTTAGAAAGGCATGTTGTGCTGAGAAACCTGGTTAATTAATTATTATTATTATTATAAGCATTTATATAATGACAGCAATGTACCTGGTGCTTTACAAAGAATAAGACAGACACTGTCTTTGCCTGAGAGCTTACAATTTAAAGACAGGGAGAGGGGAGACAGGGAAGGGGGAACAGAGGAAGGAACAAGGGATGCGACATTCATGAGGATGCGGGAAACTCAGGTACATGTTCTTGGCTTGGTTGCAGTAAGCTGGTAGTTTTCAGATAACAGGTGGGGGATAATCCTGGGTGGGGATGATTAGCAGGAGTTAGGAAGGGCGGAGCGGAAGAGGTGGGTTTTGAGGCGGGACTTGAAGGTGTGGAGGGTGGGGGCAAGGTGGACGAGGGCAGGGAGGGAGTTCCAGGTGTGTGAGGCAGTGAGGAAGAAGGGACGAAGGCAGTTGGAGGAGCAGGGGAAGCGTGGGAGGGGATGGAAGAGGAGCGGAGTGCTCGAACAGGGTTTGGAGGGAGATCAGGGCAGATATGTAGGGGGGAGCGAGGATTATGAAGGGCTTTGTAGGTGAAGACGAGGAGCTTGTGTAGAATACGCTCAGGAAGAGGGAGTCAATGGAAAGAGGAGAGGAGAGGCTGCACACGGTCAAAGCAATGGGCTAGGTGGATGATCGTGGTAGCAGAGATTTGAACAAAGATAAGGGAAGAAAGGTGAGAGCGGGGAAGGCCAGCGAGGAGGAGGTTACAATAGTCGAGGCATGAGATGACTAGGATGTGGATGAGAGTTTTGGCAGAGGAGACGGACAGAAAAGGGCAGATCTTGGCAATGTTGTGGAGGGAGAAGTGACAGGATTTGGCAATGTAGGGTTTGAAGGTGAGGTGTGAGTTGAAGATAAAGCCCAAGCTTGGGGGACAGGGAGGATGGAGACCCCGTCAACGGCAATTGACAGGGAAGAGGAAGGACTGGGAGGGAAGGTAAGGAGTTCAGTTTTCGTCATGTTCAGTTTGAGTTGGCGTTGAGACGCCGAGGCGGAGATATCGGAGAAACAGTTGGCGAGACGAGCTTGAACAGAGGTGGAGAGGGAAGGAGTGGAGTGAGAGTTGAGTGTCATCAGCATATAGGTGGTATTGGAAACAGCGTGAGGCAATGAGTTTGCCTAGGGATTGGGTGTAAATGGAGAAGGAGAGGGCCAAGGACAGAGCCTTGGGGAACCCTGACCAAGAGGGGTGGGGGAGGGGGAGGAGTTAGGAAGAGACATTGAATGAGCAGTCAGAAAGGTAGGAGGAGAACCAGTTGAGGATGGAGTCCAAGGGAGTGGAGTGATTGAAGCAGGAGCGAGTGGTCAATAGTGTCGAAGGCAGCAGAGATCAAGGAGGACAAGAATAGAGTAAAGGTGGTTAGATTTAGCCACAAGAAGATTCTTGGTGATCTTAGCAAGAGCAGTTTCAGTGGAGTGAAGGGGGCGGAAGCCAGATTGGAGGCAGTCAAGGGAGGAGTTGGTGGAGAGGAGGTTGAGGCAATGGGAGTAGACAAGGGAGAAGCAAGACAGGACGGTAATTAGAGGGTTCAGAGGGATCCAGAGTGGACTTTGGGGGGATGGAGGAGACAGTGGCATGTTTAAAGGCAGAGGGGAAGAAGCCGGTAGAGAGGGAGAGGATGATGTGCAGGAGGGGGCAAGTGGAGGGGTTGGAGGAGGAGAGCAGGGAGGAGATTTCCTCAAGGGAGGAGGGAGGGAAAGAGGAACATATTAAATTTCCACTTTACAAAATCCTTGACTATTCTGTAAATCTAGTGCTAAACAAGTCCAAAGAAAGAAAGAAAGATAGGTAATTGGGTAGGGGAGGGTTCTCTTGTCCTTTTCCTATTTTGCCACACTGAACTAGCAAGACACTTTATGCCAAGAACATTCATCTCTTCTCCTATCTGGCCATGACTGATCCCCAGAACGTCTATTAATCTGCACAAGATAAAACCTTTAACTCGCTCACTTTATCAAGACATTCTATATTTTGATTAAAATGCCCCCAGCTGTTTCATTCTCAGGTATGTATGGTGGAATCACCTATGGAGGCACAAAAAGTATTTACTGAAGTGCTGGTTATGGTGGAAAGAACATGAGATGTCTTTCTTTAATCTGTTATTTGTTTCCCCCCATATTCTTTGGAGAAGCAGTAATTCACTAAGGTATAACAAGCATCATTAGCAGATGTTGTTTACTGAATTTAAGAACCAGATATTTTGTTTTCTTAGGTGGATCCATCTAATGCATCATGCAGAATGCAACAATGTGACTGGGCAGGTAGCAATTCACACATGCCAAGCTAAATAAGGAAAAAGCATTAACTCGCATGGCAAACAGGCTTTCTTTTTCTGCAGCAGCCCCCTTTGTTAATGTTATGGGTTGCAATTAAGGTGTAAGGAGATCTTCTCTATTAGCAAGACATTGGCTGCCAGATGGATTGGTCAGCCTGCAGTAATCACTTCACAGACGACCTGGCTGGCAATTCTGCCTCAAGGTTTATCTCTACATTTCAGATAACTTGCATCTTCCTTTCCTGATTCAATGGGTGTTAACAGATGAGAGAGAGAGATTAGCCTGCTGGAGTCCTGGGGCACTCCATGGAGCCCACGGCAGCTGCCACGTGCAGGTTCCACATGATAAACCAGACAGGTGGGCAGGTGTTCCTCTCCTCCATTCCTCCCCCACCATCTTCCACCAAGATGCGGTTGTTCTTTGGACTGCTCTACGTGCTCCACCTGGGACTCTATGGTCCTGGTGGACCTGTACGCGTGTAGAGGCTGCATACAGACGGGAGATCAGCACGTTCTCCTGCATCAGCCAGCATTCTCCCACACAGCAGGCTCCACATTCTCTGGGATGATGCCATGAGTGGGGGATGCGGGGTGGGCGAAGAAAAGACTAATGAAGCTTAATTATATTTAAGCTTTAATTATAATCTGCTGTCACCTTAGTAAAGATTTGCATCAAGAAAAGAAAACGGATCTAAGCAACCTTATTCAGAGACAAAGCCAGCAAGTAAGTAAAGATAAAAGGAAAAAAAATGGGTTGGCAGTGCTGCTTCCCTGAAGAAACGTTGACAGGCCTGACTAAATCCATTTGAGATTAGCACTTTGTAATGTCCTCTTCTTTCAGTTTTCATTTTCAGATAAAGCACAGTGAAACCTGTCTTAATCACTAAAGGGACTGACAAAAATGGCTTGCTTAAAACAGAGATGGTCTTCAAGTAAAGGTCAGGAGCCATAGAATCAAAACATTCAGAGGAAGTTGGAATGGTCTCTTAAGAACAGGAGCTACTTTTATATGGGGGTTGTTAATATAAATCTCATGGTAATTTTTTTTTAAGCACCTACTTAATTCATGTAACATTTCCCCTCCTGATGTTTGCTTTTTTACAACATCCTTGAACAAATGCAAGTAACTCTTTTTTTTGGCCCTCCGTGGCCTAAGCAGCTCATCTCCTGAGCAACAGATTTTCATTGCTCATCCATTTCCCCGGGCTTGTTCATTTCTACCCCTTAATCTTTATTCCCCTTGAGCTTTTCATTCAGATGCACACTCAAAGGTCTGTGTTCCACGGGACCAAGTTCATTCAGTGTTTTTGTTCCTCATTGCCTAGCTACACCCCCAGTAATCATCTGCACACATCTGCCCAGCTGACAGAATAGTGTGAGAGTTGGTTACATGGTGTGTGCAATGCTTGTTAGTACAGATAAGTGGCTTCTCGGATGCTTTATAAGAGTACAAATCTGAAAAGATGTTTCGCATTTGGCCTGTGAGAATGGGGATAAGTGGGTCTGAAAGTGACAGAACTCGTTGGAGGTTGTGGCCGTGCAACCCGGTGCCTTCCAAGAAGGCAGCTCTCATGGCTGCATGAGAGAAACACTGTTAGGGTGTTTTTAGATGAAATGGGCGGGCATGGGGGTCGAGCATGTGTGTGGGCACCGTGCATATGGGGTGCTTCACACAAGTGTCCCCATGCATGGCCACCCGGCCCACCCTGTCCCCACACAGGGCACTCCAGCTTTTTGCCAAATGACCTTGTGGGGGTGGGGCGGGGATGCATGGGAGGTGGGAGTGTGCACTGCCCCCGCCATGAAATTTAAACGAGACAGGCCCTCACGCAGGGACAGGTGGCCCTTGCACGTCGCCGTCTTGTTTAAAAACACCCTTAGAAAGCAGACATCTGACTTTGGCATATTGAACCCAGACCTCTGTAGAACTGAGAGCTGGCACTGGAGCTTAAGGGCTGAGCTGGAGCTGCTGAGTGTCACGCCGCAGCACAGCGGCGTGTCCTGGTGGCGGGGAACCCAGGGATCACCCTGGCAAAAAAAGGTAGGGATGAGAAACACCCTGACCCCTGCACAAGGGGATCCCTCCCTGGCTGCACTTCCAGCCCCTTGCGGCGGCAGGACGCATCACAGGCAATGCCACAGGGTTCCCCCCTCCTACAGCCCTGCCCCGCCCCGACGCAGTGCGCATCTGGCGGCAGAATGTGGGGGGCGGGGCCCTGACCCTTCTGCAAGTGCCTGCACCTGGGCCGCTCAGGGGGCTCATAAAAATGCTGGTGGGGCATCAGTTCCCCGCCGGTAATCGATGAGAGAAGCTGGCCTTTGTTCCCGTGTCGAAAGCTAAGTGGCTGTTGATTATATTGTTTGTGACTGTTAAGTGTCCCTTGTTCCTTGCCTTGCTGACCTCTCATTCCATTTGTGAGTCTTGTGAGCGTTTACCTTCTTGCACCCCCCCCCCTTGCCCCCTAACTGGTGCGTGGGTTGTGCTCCCTCCACTTGTGCTCCCTTGCCTGCGTTCCTCCCCTCCGGTTGCCTGAGCTTCCCACCCCCTCCCTTTCCCCGTTGTCCCTCCAGACTCTTCATCCCCTATACCCTTCCTCACCCCCCCTGGTCCCTTCCCCCTCTCCCCATTGGCACCCTGCCCTGTGCCTCACCTTGGTGACCTGGGTAGTGTGTTGTGGCGAGCGACTGGTACCCTTGCCCTACATTCTCTCCGCCCCTATGATGAAACGGGTTGCCTTCTGAGTAGGAGGAAAGCGCACCCAACAACCTGAGGGGATAATTGGCAACCCAGAGTGCCATCGGAGAGACGGCCTTATTGTTCGACCCCTTCCTGGTTTTGCCCCCGTCTCCTTCCCTCCCCCATCCTAACACTGAGCTGAAGCCGAATTATTCAAAGATTGCTAGCGGTGGAATCGCTCAGGTAGGCCAAACTCATTGGCTTTCTAGAAATTATCTGATGGTCTGGACAAACTGCTGTTCAGAGCTGCTTTATGTTCCTGGTTTTTCTATCAATGGCCATGGCGGCACTGGGTGGGGGGGATGGGTGTGCTCCCGCAGTGGTTGGAGGTGAGTGTGCTCTGTTTCCTACTGCGCACACTCATCTCCACCCATAGAGCCTCCTCCGTTTGTCAAATGGCTCCATGGGTGGGTGATGGGTGGAGATGGGTGTGTGTGCTCCCGGTACACAACTACCTGCATCCACCCCCCATGGTGTTTCCACAGGTGGACACCCATCACCCCACCCACTGCCACGGTATACACACAGATGACCCTCCCCCTCCACACACCTGCCCGCACACCCAGCAAAACCAAAACTTGTTTTTTCTTTTTGAATGCACTGCATGCACCCATGCAGTGCATCATGGGAAATGTTATTAGCTAGGACTACCGCTGGGATGAAAAGATCTGAATGTAAATGAAATGAAAACATTCTTTTGTTTGAAAGATGCCAATGGAATTCAAGATTTTTTTTTAATTTTGAAAAATTGAAATGTCCCCCCCAAAAATGAAAAATTGAACTGAAAAGTTTTTTACTTGTGAAATTTGATGAAACTCAATATACTGGATTCTGGAATGCCTGAGCTATTGTAATTTTACCCTGAGGTACTACTAAAAGAAAAAACAGGGAAGTGGTTGGACCGACACGCAGCAAAAGAAAAATAAAGCATTTTAAATAAAGTTCACCAGTTAGGCTAGTGAAGGGTACAGGACCAAGCAGCACTTATTCCAACAGAACCAGGAAATCACTGCAAAGAAGCCCCTATTTGAAGAATAGCTCAGAGTCCTGGGGAAGTAGACTAAAAGGTGTGCTGCTTCTAAATAAGCCTAGACCTAGCTGCTCTTGGCCCCGGTTTGTGAGTAACCAGCTCCCATTGCTTTCCACTTCCCAACTTATTTTTTGCTTAAAATGCAAAGTGAGATGAGAGGGCATCACAGAGTTAATCACAAATGAGAAGAGATGATCAGAACAGCAGCGCAATGGAAAATCACATAAGTGCTTCTATTCTCGGTTAATCTACTCAACAATGTGATATTATTTTGACATATTTGGACCACAGATAAGGCCACCCTCTGCCCTCAAATGTGTGTGTGTAGTCTATTTTAAAATTTATTTTATTTATTAACATTTATATCCCACCCAAAATGAAAAATAAAAAAAACCCCAAACAATGTATATCCCGCCCTTCCCCAAAGGCTAAGGACAGATACAGAAAAAATGATAAAATACATTTAATACACAACCCGCCCTAAACCCAGCCCACTCCCATGCTCCAACAACCTCCTACCTAATCCCTATCCCATCCTGCCTCAATCAAACCTGCCCCTCTGCAAGTTCAGTCCCTGCTGCCAAAAGCCCAACAGAACAACACTGCCTCTTGAAGGCCACCAGGCTTGAAAACAGGGGGCCCTCCTGGGGGAGGGGGTTCCAGAACAGAGGTGCAACAGCTGAGAATGCCTTCCTCTCAAGACCTGGTGAAAAACCAGAGTCTCCAGGAAGGCGCCACCAGCCGATCGCAGAGGCTGTGATGGGACACGGGGAGCCAGGCGATCCCTCAGATAAATGGGGGCCTAGGCTGTTTAGAGCTTTAAAAAGGCATCACCAACAGCTTGAGTTGGACCCGGAAGACTGTCAGCAGCGAATGGGGCACTGGTGTTATGTACCAGTGGCAACCCGTTATGTACTCGTGGCGACCCGTTCCTGTAAGTAGGCAAGCTGCTACATTTTGCACCAGCTGCAGCCTGCCAACGGTCACAAGGGCAGCCCCATGTAGAGCACATTATAATAGTCTAGCCTCAAGGTGATGAACGCATGGATGACAGTGGCCAAATCCAAGGCTGAAAGAAAAGGCCATACCACATGGAGTTGGTGAAAAGCGCTCCTGGTCACTGCCGCAACCTGGCAATCCAGGCACAGCAAAGGATGCAGAAGCACTCCAAGGCTGTGAACCCAATCACCCAGAGAGGGCCGGACCCAATCAACAAGAGGAGTCCCAATCCCCTCCAGGGCACAAGATGAGCAATCACCCAACACCACCTGCTGAGACCTCCCGAACCGCTCAAGAGCAGCACCGCCCACTCCAGCCAGATCCCGCAGGCGAGTCAACAACACCTCATGATCAAGGGTATCAAAAGCCACTGAAAGATCTAATAAAAGCAACAGGGTAGGGTTTCCCCAATCTGACTCCAGGCAAAGGTCATTGACCAAGTGTGAGGGTTGGGACGGAACCCTCACGGGGAAAGGATTTTTGGTGCAGGGGAAACAGGTAGTTGACACGGGGGAGGGGGTTGCAAGCGTAACCACACCTGTACCCGGGGCCCTCGGGCAATCCCCACGAAGGAGCAGTAGTGCCTGAAAAGGTGCCCCTCAGGTTCTTGTAGGGTGGTTGTGGAAGGACTAGCCGTTCCCCACCTAAGTCATCATCGAGGCGAGGCACGCTGACTCCCAACCGGGGAGGACCGTAGGGGATACCAGATTCAGGCACGCAGGGCCCAGGGCTATAGGTAGGGAGTGGGGGAAGTGCGTGAGGAACCCGTGCACACAACCAGGTGAGGGGTAGGCCGGGACAGGACACACTCGAACCCCCCTGGACACCGTGAGGCTTAGGGAGACACACAGACTCACGCTCACTCTCATGCTCCACTCGCTCCTCTTGGCACACTCTCCCACTTGCTACGTTATCGCTGTCGCTGTCGCAGTCTCAGGCTCAGGGAATCAACCGTTCACTTGGCAGACACTCCAGGGGCCGGTCTCACAGGGCAAGCTCTGTTCACCAGCAAGGGAGCTCTGTTCCCCCTTCCCTTATCAGCAGAGTTGCAGCGTGCTTCTGACGCAAGCGTGCTGAGCGTCGGCCGTGGCCGGAGGACGTGCTGCCGTGCAGGGAGAGGCCGGCCCTGTCTGGGCGGGGGTGAAGCGTTGCGGCGAGGCCAGGGGCGTGGCCCCAGATCGGGATGTTGTTCCTTCCGGGTAAGCGGGGGGAGGCCCGCTTGCTGCCGCAGGGTGGAGGTCGCGGGGTTCGGCCGTTGCCGAGGATCGTGGGGGCCGCGGGGATTGCGTTGTTGCTGGGTCTGGGGGCGCGCCCTCCGCTGCTGCCCGGAGTCTCAGGGCTAGTATCCTCCTTGTGCCCGTGCCCCTCCATCTCCTCAGGCCCCAGGGCCTGACACCAAGGCCACAACAAGCCCAGTCTTCATGCCATGCCTGGGACAGAAGCCAGACTGAAGGATCCAGGAATCCGATAGCATCCAGATGCACCTGAAGCTGACACGCCACTGGCCATTCAATAACCTCCCCTAAAAAGGGAAGCATGTATAGCATAAATGGGCAGCCCCCTGCCTGCATTTCATGTGCTGGCAGTAGCCACCACCAGTGGTGCCGCTCAGCACTTTCCCCTACCCCAGCCCTGGCTCTGCTGAGAAGACTTCTTCCCTGGCAGTGACCCCACCCCCACCCCTTTCCTGGAAACCTCCAGAAAGACCGTGAGTCCTTAAAAATCACGGCAACACCCCCTCCCCCTGAGCTGCACACCTAGTCTAATGGTGCACTGAGTACCTGGCCAGAACAAGGTCAGGCAAAATTAACCCCGACTCATCATCCAGCCAGGTCTCTGTTATGAATGCAAGGTCGGTGGTTCCATCCAGGATAAACTCCTAGACGGATGTGGATTTATTTGCCACTAACCTCACATTCAACAGCATCAGCTTCAGTCCCAGGGAACCAACAGACTCAAACCCCGCAAAAGTACCAGGTCGTGGGGAGGATTGGAGAGGGGGACAGAGATTCTCTCTCCCACCTTTCCATAGGTCAAATCCTCCCCCCCCCCCACCACCTTCCCTTACCCCACACGACCTCAATTGCTGCCCCTCCTCCCTGGCCCCAAAGAAGGAGCCAGATGGATTAGGGGGTCCATGGTCCATGACCAGCACCTCCAGAGACAATACCATCAAGATGGCAGCAGGATCTGTTCCACCCTCTCCACCCACCTTACCCACCCACCCCCATTCCCCATGTATGAACTTCCCCCTTCCACTGGGGGATCCAGACACACATGCCATTTCCCCTCCCTCCACCCCCATCGTCCTCCAGGCCTGCACCTGCCCCTCTCTCACTGGGAGGCCATGGCACCATCCACCCCCTTCCCATCCCTCCCCTTGTTCCTCAAATAACCCGCCCATCCCTCTTCTCCAGTGCCCAAGACACCTCCTCTCACCAGGGGGCCCTGGCACTTCCTCCCCCCATCCCAAATGCCCAAGACCCCCCTCCCCCACTCACCATGACACTTCCTCCTATCCTCTTCCCCAGTGTCCAAGCCCCTCTCACCAGGGGACCCACTTCCCCATGCCTGTATCCCCCCTTCACAGGGGGCCATGGCACTCCCACCCACTTCCCCTGTACCTACCAACGATAGTCTCGTGCATGTTTTCATGCACCCTGAAGCAGTGGTGTACTTCTGTCTGGCATCAAGAAACAGCCTCTGCTTCAACTTCCCTCTGGCTTTGAGCTGAATTTACACACACACAGCCATGAGGAACAGCGAGTAACATTTTTGTTCAATTGTTACAACACAACTAGCACATATAGTTTGTCTCCCCAAACTAGGCTGGACAGCTGGGTTTCCTAATTTGCCCATCTTTTCCACTCAATACACAGGGCTCTTGCCTTTGGTGCAGGGTTGTCCACGTACTCCCAGAGGGCCAGAGATCTGTAGACCTCCCAACTGTCCTGCCTTAGGTCTCGTGTTTAGTCCAAAGTCCTACGGGTCCACCTTTGTATGCAGAGTCTTGCTTCTGGAGGTAGAATCAGACTAAAATCTGCTGCTGCCAGTCAGCTCAGCTTTGTGGACTCCATGCCACCTGCTTCTACTCTAAGTAGGTAGTGGGGAGCCACTGGGCCATCATGCACTGGATGAGGCAGGAGGACCATGGTGTAGCATTTCCAAAACAATGGCAGCTTCGCCCACTTTGCAACATGAATTCTTATTAGAGAGAAGTGGGTAATAAACCAGGGAGTGATCATGTCTGTCTCATTTAGCTGGTGCATGGTATCCAGAACCCCCTCAAAACTACAGGCATCTGTAGGGTGCAGGCTTCTGAGGAAAGAAACTGAGCAGAGCACATGCCATGCACTGAAATCTGTATTGGTTTTTAAAGAGACAATTCACTAATCGCTGAAGGCAGAAATGGGTCATGTAGTTTCTTAAAAAGAAAATACTTGGCAGGTTTCCCAGCCTGTTCTGTAGTGCGTTAAATCCCAATAAAAGTTGCCTGGCTCTTCAAGGCTCCTGGACACTTCAAAGGCCGTTTTTAAATGGGGATGGCTAGGGGGAAGGGTCCGTGTGCGCCACGTGGCATGCCGGTGCACATCCAGTGAGTGCCGGGGGGGGATTGGAACTGGCCGAGATGGGTGTGCACCGCTACCCACAGACCGCCCACTCCTGCCCCTGCACTAAGTATCCCAGATTTCTCCCCAGTGCTCCGTGTGTGGGCATGAATGGGCTGTGGGTGGGTCACGGGAGCACGCACCCACCCACCCATGCTGTCTTCAGGTGGGTGAAGGATGGGTAGACCTGCATGGGCGTGTCCCATTTAAAAACAGCCTAAGTGTCATTTTTAGTTATTACTTTTAGTGATTTATTTAGCAATTTTAAGTTTTTTATTTTTAGCTTTGGTTTTATTTCTCTTTTTCGTCAGACCCATGCCCGGCAGTCTCAGTACTTACCCAATGTTTGTCCGCAGTAGGGGACTGGATGAGGGTGAGCCACTTGAAGTTGAATCCCGACAAGACAGAGATAGTGGTTGTGGGGAAAGCTGGGGAGTGATGGCCCCCCATCATTGATGGGGTCTGTCCTCCCCTGGTATCTCAGGTCTGTAGTCTAGGGGTGCACCTAGATCCGTCTGGATGCCCAGGTGGTGGCTGTGGCGAAGGGTGCATTTCGCCAATTACATATGTCTCTGACTCGGACCTTGCCACAATTGTCCATGTTATATTACCTCAAGACTGGCCTACCGTAATGCGCTCTACATGGGGCTACCCTTGGTGACAGTCCAGAGACTGCAGCTGGTGCAGAATGCAGCGGCTCGTCTCCTTAGGGGGATGGGTCGTCACGAACATATTACTCCGATGCTCCATTCTCTGCACTGGCTGCCGATAGTCTTCTGCGCCCAATTCAAGGTGTTGGTTTTGACCTTTAAAGCCCTAAACAACCTGGGTCCCACTCATCTGCAGGACTGCCTCACCCTCTGGTTTCTGGATCGGCCTCTGCGGTAAGCCAGGGGTGCACTTCTTGAGGTTCCCCAGCTGTGGAACTCCCTCCAGCTGGATGTCCGCCTGGCCTCCCCTCTTTCCGTAGACAGTGTAAGACCTGGCTGTTCTGCCAGGCCTTTGCTGAGGGAGACAGGATGGTAGATTGGGTTTTATTGGTGGGTTATTTTAAATGTTTAATGTTTATGATATTATTTGTTTTAAAATGTTGTTAGCCGCCCTGAGATGCTGTGCATGAGACGGCGGCATCAAAATACAAAAATAAAATAAATAAATAAAATTTCTCCAGCAAATATTCAGATTGTTAATCAGAGAGCTACAATGAGATGCTCCGTTTCTCTCCATTGCTACAGAGACTGAGCATGTTACCATGGAAATTAAAATACAATACATTCTTCTGAAACTGTATAGAAGCAATTTTTTAAAAAAACTTAGTTTTCTACATGAAAGAAGCTCAAGAAGGAAAAAACCCAACCAACCTGCAGCAACATGGGGATGATGTTCTGTTTATTTCCAGTGCCCACTGATTTCAGACAGGATGCTTTCACAGGAGGTGTGTTCCACTGAGAACGGGGATTTAACCTAGTTCACCAGAGATGTGAGTTCTGTTCTCATCTCTGTAAATGATCTTCTGTGCGACTTTCACTAACTCACCCACATCTGCTTATCTTCTCCCACTCACCGGTCTTAGATTATAAGTTTCTTAAACTAGAATTGACTCAATTTTTTTGTACAGCACCTAAAAAGCCAGGGCTCAGGTGTTTGGGTCCTTTAGGAGAAATAGTTCTCAACAAGTGAACAGGATTCATAGGATCCACTGGTGGGTTTTAGGGGAGTCCCAGGAGGGTCCTAGGGCTGCCTCAGGGGGGAGCCCAGGATAGCTTGGTGCAGCTGTGTTGCATCCCCTCCTGCCACTTATTCTGGCTGATTGAGCTGCTGAGGACAGGATAGGGAGAGGAAGGATATGGCTTCTCTGCTTCTCCGGCTCCCATCTCCTGCTGCTGCTGCTGCCTCATGCTGGTTCCCTGCTGCTGAGGTTGAACCCATCCTTCCCTGCTGCTGCCACTGCTGTCAAAATTGGCTTCTTCACCCCCATAACTGCTGCTGCACGACTACTCCTGGTCCTGAATTTCCTTAAGGCGGTTCCTGTAGTTTTAAAAAATTATTTGGTGGGTTACAACCAAATTGTTACAAAGCAACACCTCCCAAGCAGTGCTCAGAATTTTACAGGATCAAACCCTTTGACACAGATAGGACTTGAACAGGATATGTTCAGTGAGGTATATAGAAAAGTTGGCAGGACAATCAGATAACAAGTACAGTAGATGCTCACATGGTGCAAGTCATCATAGTCTTATAGACAAGTGATGGTACACTGACAGAGAAACTGCTGTATATAGAAATCTGTTGACTGACTGGTTAAAACAGTGACTGACCAGTTAAAACAGCTTTCAATGATTCCTCTTATCGTGTGTGTGTGTCAGTTACATTGACTGGTCCATGCTGATGTGACATATCTACAGTATGAAACATCTGATCCTGCAGCACTGTCAGGGTCATCTTCTCAATGTAGTCCCAAGATTCACACTTCCATGTGTGAAATCTAAAGTGGGCAAAAACAACTTTTCAGTCTAAATCAAGCTCACTTGTGTTTGTTTCACACATGAAAACTTCAAACTAGCTAGTTCTTCCCTTGCCATTTGTTTGTGCTACTCACTTTCTCCAAGGAGGATTCTCTTATGACAGGCAGCTGAGTTCAAAGCTAGGCCCAGTTCTGAGAGGTCAAATGAAGTTAGTGGGGACAGCCACACAAGATGCGGACCTGATTTGGACAGCTTTACCAAATATCGGGGAGCCTCACCACACAATGCAGTGCATCGTATGTCTGGTGGCTGTCAGATGTTCACCCAGCCCCAGAGTGGCGTGGGAGCTGAGCATCCTCCAGAAAGGGATGGGGATGCAGTGTGTAGTAGCCTTACCCAAAGTGGGGTAAGATTGCCTAACTCATGGTAGTGCACAGCCACATCACAGCTGAGGGTGGGATAGTGGACAGGCTAAAGGGTGGGTGGGTGACCTCCGACAGCAGCCCACCCTGTTTCCCCATGGGAGGGGGGGTAGACCATCTACCCTGGCCCTGCTGTGTGGTGGCTGTGATTCCCTGCCACAGGTTGTGTGGGGAAATTGGGCCCACCCCATCTCATGTGGATTATTACAGCCAGAGTATTTGTATTTGGAAAGAACCTGGCTGATAGCCCATTCTGCATAAATGACCACTGGAAATCCCAGCTTCAGAAATCGCAGTTACCTCCCTAGTCAGAATTGTCCAGCCTTTTCTGAAGCATGGGCCACTTTTGAGTTTCAGGCCAAGACAACAAATGACAATGACAGGTTGCACAGTGAAGCCTGTATATTGCCACATTGAAGTAGTAAAATAATTACTCCACAGTAAGTGGTTTGTGGATTGTGGCCCATATCAGTAAGACAACGTATGATATACATTACAGTGGCAGACCTAGTGGTCTTTCAGGAAAGTGGGTTCTGTCCAAACCAACACATGGCACAAAAGCAGAGCATACACTGAACTGACATGATGCATATTGTGGAATCAGTGTGGTCTTGTCAATTGGGCATTTTTACACACACCCTAAAGTTCTGGATTTTTCAATCTTCTGAGTTTACAAGTCCACAAGTAAGTTCCAGATGCATTTTTCACACAGCCTGCCTTGAGGCAGTTCCTGGATGCATTCTTCACACAAACACTGCCCTGAGGCAGCCTAAAGTAGCCACAGCTGTAAATGTGACCAGCTGCCTTGGAAACCAAGTGACCAGACCCGAATTTAGGGGCAGGCCCCCTAGGCCTAGGGTGGCGTTTTCTAGGGTGCAGCAATCCTGGCACCAGCGGGGCTGCTCTGTTTTATTTTTGTTTTTTCCCCCCCTGCACGGCTGGAGGCCGCTGCATGCAGCCGAAGCCTGCTGCCTGGGTCCCCATCCCTCAGCTGCCATCTGCCCACTAATAGCGCTGCAGCAATAGCAGACACCTGGACACCAATCGGACAGGGAGATAAAGCTTTTTGTTTACAAACAACTCCTCCCCATGTGCATGATCAGAAGGTTGTTGCCTTGTAAAGAAGGTTCTTCGAGATGGGTCCTAACATTCTCACAATTGGGTTGTGCATGGCATGATCACCATATTCAAATGATAGACCACATTATGGTCTTGAGCTTCCCTAGTATATAAAAAAGCAGTCTCTGCATCAGAATGACAGTTCCTTCCAGCTCTTTCTAGGAATATAAGGGAAAAAATTGTATGCGGCTCTGGAAGGGCGGGTGTTGCGAGAATGTTCTGAGCCATCTTGAAGAACCTTGTTTACAGGGTAGCAAGGTTCTGTTCTTCTTCGAGTGGCTCCTCATAGGCCCTTTTTACATGGCTCCGCTGGGTGGGTGGGTGGGGTCCATGGGCACACCGGTGCGTGGGCGGTGCGTGCATATGCATCCCCACTCATCTGCACCCACGGAGCAACCACAGTTTCCCTCAGTTGCTCCGTGCGTGGGGACAAGGGTGTGTGTGTTAGGTGGGCGTGTGTACACCCCCACTCACTGCGGGTACGTATGCCACATCGTTCACACGGGGCTTCCCCACCCATGAACATGCAGCATGGGAACAATGCTTAACGTGGGGGTTGGGGACAGCAGCCTGAGAAGAGCCTAGGGGTGCAAAATTCCTAAGTCCAGTCCTGCAAGTGACCACAGCTGCCTGGAGCAAAGCAGTTTACCAGGAGAACCATTTACACACAAAAGTTCTGGGAGAAGTTTCACGCAGAAGTTCAAAGATGCGAATGTGTGATTTAGACACACAGAAAGTTCAGGATGTAGCAGCAGACATGCAGGAGAAATGTGTGTGTAAGAACACTCATTGTGAAATTGAATTTAGTCTGTGTCTTTAGTTGCCTTTCACAAGTTTCATCAAATTTCTTCATGAACCACACCTGCCTCATGAGCTCTGGGTAGCCACTCTCATCTGGAGCTGTGTGTTGGAAGAGAGGATGGGTAAAAGAAAGATATGAAGGTACTGGTTTTGCAGGTTCCCGCTGCAGGAGCTCATGGTCTGCAAGATACTGTGGAGAACTCTTACAGTGGGGATCTGAAGAGATGGTACAATAATCTGCAGTTAAATAATTACCTTTAACTCTTAGTGCAGTTCCCCCACAGGGTAAGAGGGAACAATGGTCAAATATTAG
The DNA here is from genome assembly GCA_003113815.1 of Sphenodon punctatus. Lineage (NCBI taxonomy): Eukaryota > Metazoa > Chordata > Lepidosauria > Sphenodontia > Sphenodontidae > Sphenodon > Sphenodon punctatus. The sequence goes on along the minus strand of QEPC01002056.1, from coordinate 1,105,318 downwards.
TAACGCCATTAGTACCATGGGAGAGACAGGTCCCCCAGTCCTGCTCTAGGTAAAACAGGCAAGGGAAGCATTATTATTTGCAATTTACACATGGGGATGTTGAGGCACAGAGAATAATTAACTTTGATCAAATAAGTTTGATCAATTTCAAACCTATTATAAATTTGATTGACTAGTCTAGATTTTATCTTGACCTAAAGGGAAGAGTTAGATGTCTATGTAAATGTGATGGGCAGTTTGGAAGAAAGCGACCATGAAATGATTGAGTTCAAGATTCTCAGAAAAGGAGAGATGGTAAGCATCAGAATTAGATATTTAATTTTGAGGAAGCTGAGTTCAAGAAATTTAGAGATAGCAGGAAGGTCCCAGTGGACTGAAAATCTACAGAAAAATGTTCAGGAGGACTGGCAGCTACTAGAAGAGTCGGTTCTGAAGGTGCAACAACAAGCTATCCCCATGGGAAGAAGAAATGAAAAAGGTGTCCAAGAGACCAATGTGGTTGCACCAAGAGCTTCTTATAGACCTGAAACCCAAAAGGGAAAGGTACAAGAAGTGGAAAGAAGGAATCATAAATAAGGATGAATATAAGAGAATGGTGCAGGAACAAAATAAGAAGGACAAAAGCACAGACTTAGCTGCGGCTAGTGAGGGATGTGGAACACTAACAAGAAAGATTCTATGTGTATATAAGTAGCAACTTGCAAGATAAAGCAAAGTCAACAGAAAGCATAGATTCAGGTCCATTAAGCACTAGACATGGAGAGCTAGGAACTGATGGTACCAAGAGGGCCGAAGTAATCGGCACCTTTTTTTTTTGAAATTTATTTATTTAAAATTTATATCCCACCCCTCCTGCCCTCAGGGCAGCCCAGGGTGGTGAACATTCAATAAAAATATTAAAATTTTTTTTTGCTTCAGTTGTCACAAAAAAAGGCTGATTGTAACTGGCTCATGAGTGATTAAACATTGAGAAGGAACAGGTACAGAGGCAAGTATCAGACTAAAGAATATCTGACAGGGGTTTGTAGGCGATTTTAAAAATATGTTGTTTTTTAAAATGTACTTCATTTTTATATTTTTTAACTATGTTGTTACCTGCCCTGAGCTGCCTTAGGGGGAGGGTGGGATATAAATTTCAACAAATAGAAATAAATAAATAATCTAGATGCATCCAAGTCAGCAAAACCCAGTGAAGTGAACTGTTATTAAAAGGACCCAACTGAGGTAATCCCTGAGCCATTGGCTTTCATCTTTGATGATTAGTATGAAGTGTTTCTATAGCACCAGCAATATTGCACTGGTTATAACACTGACAGTGAACAATCATTAATTGAAGCCAAGTTCTTACCTCAACAGGTTTACAATCTAGAAGAGAGAAGGGAGAGGGGAACGTCAGGAGAGAGATCTATGAAGTTGAGAAGTTGCACATGCGTGTGCTTGGCTTAGTTAAAGAGGGAAAGGGAACGCTGGATGAGGGACAGTAGAAGGAGCATCAGTGAACCCATCTGTGGGGATGAGGAGCAAGGAAAATCCTGATGGAAGAAGTAGGTTTTTAGGAGGGATTTGAAGGTTGGGGGAGATCATTCATGGGAGTCACTGAAAACTGAACAAATATAGTTCCTTTTTTCAAGAAAAGGATGGCTCAGGGAATGATAGATCAGTCAGCTTGATTCAATACCAGGTAAAATCCTAGAACAAAATCATAGAATGGTAGATTGTAGGCACCCAGAGAAAAGTGAGGTGTTAAGTAGTAGTCAACATGCATTTGTCAAGAACAGATTATGCCAGACCAATCTTCTCTCCTTCTGCCACTAGGAGGCGCCAAGTCGTCCCCCCCACCCCATGGTGCCTCTCCCGCCACCCCTGCAGCACTGCTAGCCACAGCTTCCTCAGCACTGCCAGGACCTCCGGTTGCTACGGCAACCAGTCCAGTTGACAGCGGCGTGGTTGCACTTCCGGGTGCTCCGCAAAGTGTAGGTGTTCCTCACGGCTGCAGGCGCGTCAGGGGGTGGAGCTACAAGGTTAAAAAGCCAGCGCTGGGACTCCGACAGCTCCGGTAATCAGAGCGAGAAGCTGGCCCCTGCCGGAGACCTAAGTCTTTCCTTGTGCTTGTGTTACTGTGTATATTGTTGTGCACTGTAGTGAGTGTGTCCTGGGTGTTGTCCTTCCCTTGTGGTGTGCATCTGGGGGCATGGAAGGTGTGTGGCTGGTGAGTGCGTGGGTGCCCTTCCCCCCCCCCTTCTGGGGCTTCCACCCCCTTTCCTGAGCATGGTGCCCATCCTCTGCCCTCCCTGCTGTTCCTAGGGCCCCGACCTATTCTTTCCCCACTAGGTTGCACCACCCCTCCCTGACCTCCCTTCTGGAGTGAGCGTGTGTGACTGGCAGTTTATTGGGGAACCAACAGGCTCCAGTCTTCCCTTGTGCTCTGCGCCCTATGATGATAGGGGCCTAGTGTCTGCGAGACTTTGCAGGCCCACCTACCATCCTGATGGGCACCATTCCCAGGACGATACTAGTCAGAGCCTGAGTGCGCTAGGTATGTGTGTGAGTGTATGGCAGAACCCTCTTTTCCCTGCAGGCCGATTTTCCCCCGTCCCCACTGACACCTTCTTTGATAAAATGACAGAACTAGTGGACAAGGGAGATGCAGCTGACATTATACCTTGACTTTATTTACATTTATTATCCGATGTTATCTCAAGGGCCCAAGACAAGTTATAGCGCATACAATCACGTATAATAGACATAAATAAAACCAGTTTAAATCCTTTATCCGATACCCTATTCCTGCCTACCAAATGCTTGGCCAAATAAAAAAGCCGTAAGTCTTTAGAAAGAAATGTTACACAATGGCAAATATAATTTAGTCAGGAAAACATGGTTAGGTGTGTTCACAACTGGCTGAATGGTCATAACTAAAGAGGGGTAATCAATGGTTCATTATCAGATTATGAAAAAGTAACAGATGGGGCCCCCCCAACAGTCTGTTCTAGGTGTGATGATTTTTAATATTTTCATTGATTATTTGAATGAAAGGACTGAGTATTCTTATCAAACTTGCCAGTGGCTTAAAGCTGGCACAGCAGGGATTGTAAGGATGTTAGAGGGCAGGATCAGAATGAAAAATATCTGAATTAAGTCATAATGTTGGACTGAAAAAAATAAGATGAAATTCAATATCAAGAAATGCGAAGTACTGAACACGGGAGAGAAAAATCTAAAGTACAAATACAGGCTCAGAGCTGATGGGCTGGGCAGAAGCACTTCTGACAAGGATTTGGGGGTTATAATTGATGTACGTTTAAAGAAGGCTATTGACAAACTGGACTGGGTCCAGAGGATGACAACAAAGATAAATAAAGGATCCGGGAATCCACGAAGCAGATGACAAGGAACTGTTCATCATTTCTACAGACCGCAGGGCTAGAAATAATGGTCTCAAGTTATAGGAAGATCTTCCCTGATATTTAACCAGCATCTGACAGTCAGAGCTGTGCAGCAATGCCTAGGGAGGCTGTAGATTTTCTGTCGCTGAAAGTAGGTTGTCCCATTCCTTATTGAAAACCACCTGCCATGTTGTAGTTATAGTCATTCTGCATAAAAACAAAGGATTTGACTGGATGATCCTTGAGGTACCTTCCAACTCTAGGATTTTATGACAGACAATTGTGAATGATATTTTGGGTTACACTGACAAGCAATGTCTAAGAAAAGGGAAGTGATTTTTCCGATCAACTCAGGCAGATCCAGGTGAAAAGGAGCTCAGCCTGCCATTCATAAGCTGCCTCCTGCAACAGCCCACGTAGAACATTGCTCTGGTAAATACCTTAGTGTAGTGCACACTTGTTGTTTTGGTTGGTAGGTTGTGGTGATGGTAACCCTAAACAAAACTGCATTAAAACTAATACTGCGGGCCCGGTGCAAGGAACTCATGGCAGCTGTACAAGACCTTAGCTCTGTTCAACCTTTGGGAACAAGTGGATGTGCAAATGGCTCTCTGAGACCTAGGACCATTGCTATCAGATGAGCTAATCTTTCTGTTGGTGATTGCCAAGGGGTGTGCTTGGAATTTGAAGGAATGCACCAACTATGCTCAAAAGCAGTCATTTAAGCCAAGGCACCTCACGATGCCTAGCCTGGCAGTGGGTAACAATGCATCTGTCAGCATGCGGCCATGGGGCTGTGACAAAACTGTAACATTGTTGGAGATTTGGAAACTGTCATAATGTGCAAATTTCTCTTGGAATTCCACAACCATATTTTCCCATCTGCTTTATTTCCCAGTTGATTAATGCCAGGGCTTTCAGATGTAATTTTGAAAAATGCTAAATTCATACCAAGCAACTTTCAGTACATCCTTTTGCAACACGAGCACTAGACAATGATTTCTGTTCCACTCCTGGAAAACATTATTTGATGGGCATAGGGTGGGAGGAGAGGACTGCAGTGATGTCGACAGCATGGAGTCATTAGCGGCAGACTGAGACGGTGAGTGGCTGAAGCTACCGCAATGGCACCAAATAAAGTACATGCACAACATCTTGTGATTTTACAGCACTTTTTTTTAGTGATCTCCTGTTGACAAGATCACAGACATGGGCTCTGTTAATACATTTTTATTTGCAAGAATGGGGAGGTATTTTTGTAGTTTGTGGTGTTAATTGACAGCCACAGGAAACTGGAAACAGTGGATCTGTGTCATGGGTGCCAGCAACCCTAAATGCAACATTTGAGGATTCCATGGTGCATTGCACCAACATGTCGTGTGGAACCATGGAATAGCAATCGGGGTAACAGCTGAGGACTAACGGGTTGCTACACAATTATGGTCACACACACACACAAGCATTTAAACAGGTGGTTACGCTCAGGTTTCGAGTGGATTAAGCATAGACATGCAGGCTTTTGATTTATTTATGGGTAGTGGGTGAGGGGGGTTCTTTTGTTTTGAGGGGCTGGGGAGTATTGGGCTATTCAGGCCTCATCTGTTCTACAATTTTTTTAAAAAATTATAATGATTTTATATTGTATTTTTTTATATTAGGTTCCTAGTATTTATTGTACACCTCCCCAAGCTGCCATTGGGCAGGAGGGGGTGGGTTATAAGTTATAAAAATAAATAAATAACTAATCTATAAAACAAAAAAATGTTTGTCTTATTTATTTTATCCTTTCCATTTCTACCCAGCCCCTCACAATAGCAACTTGGGGTGGCTTACAACTGTATAATAAATATAAAATTGATTCAATAAAAATATATACATGTAAAAAACCATGTAAATTATATACATTAAGCAATAAAATCTGACCGGTGCATAAAAATCCTCCCCCCTCCCATCTAATCCAGCCCCCTCCCCCCCACCAAACGCCTGGTGGAAGAGCCAGGTCTTAGAGTTACGTCCGACAGCAGGAAGATGCGGGCTGAGATGGCCTCCACCAGGGCCAGGAGGGAATTCCAGAGTGATGGTGCAGCTGCTGAGAATGTCCTCCTGTTGGGTATTGGGATTTCCTGGAGGGTGCCCTCAGATGACCGCAGGGGCTGCCCAATGGGTGAGGTGATCACTCATAAGCAGGGCCTAGGCTGTGAAGGGCTTTAAAAAGGTCAACACCAGCCCCTTGAATCAGGCCCAGGAGATAATTGGCAGCCAGTGCAGTGCTTGGAGCTCAGGCTTTATGGGCTCTCTGTGGCCCTTCCCAGTAAGAAGGCAGGCCCCTGCATCCTGCACTAATTGCAGCTTCTGAACCGTCACCATGGGCAGCCCCACAGAGTGCATTGCAATAGTCTAGCCTTGTCAAGGTGACGAATGCATGGATGACAGCGGCGAGGTCGGAGTTAGAGACGTATGGGCGGAGCCTCTTCACCAGATGTAATTGACGCAAGGTGCCCCTGACCACAGCGAACACCTGGGAATCCAGGCATAGCTGCAAATTCAGGAGCACTCCCAGGCACAGCTGGAGCCAATGGAGGATGGATGCCCCCAATAACGGGGGAAACCTCCTCACTCAGATCACCAGCCCCGCCTACTAGCATCACCTCTGTCTTATTGGGATTGAGCTTCAATCGGCTCAACCTCATCCAATTGAAGTCCCCCAAAACAATAGGTTTAGGGGACTTTAAGACCAAGTCTGAGACCAGAGCAGCTAGAGCAGACAGGGACACCACTGTACAGTGGGGTACATGGTACACCAGCAGAATCCCCAACCTGTCCCTGGTCGAACCCTCCAGTCCATCTCAGGACAAGTCGAACACAAGGTGGATGCACTCTACACAGACTCATATGCACTGAAAACCTCCATGCAACCAACCCATCCCTAAAAACAATACCCCCCTCACCCCAACCCTCTGGTCTGGTCTGGTGCTGGATGGAATACAGACGAGGTCAGCCAAGATCGGCCTTGAGCACTCGTCCAGTCAGGCCTCCAGCACGCATATGAGGACGTCCGCCCAATCCAAGATGGCATCATAGATCACAGTGCAGAAGGTTTTGAAAGTTAAGCCCTCCTTTTTCTTCTGATCTGTGTATAATTTGCTTGTTAGTTCTTGCTCTTTTTACCCTTCCAGATTATCTCAGAAGTCATTTTCTCAGAGTTTGAAGAAGGAGTCCGGAATTTTGTCCAATAAAGAAAGAATAGGTAACTTTCTAACACCCATTATCTTCAAACATGGCCCAACTGACTTGAGGCATTTGACATCCCCCACCCCCAATTGAAACGTCAGGAAAATATAGATTTAACACCATTGTTCAACTTAGAAATTTGCCAGGATTCTGCAACTAGTAGCTCTCATCTTCAGATATGGATTGAGAGAACTTATTACCATGGGTGGAAAGGACCTTTAATCTCTCCCATATAGATCCCATTAGCCATTATGACTGGTTTCAGTACTGTGATCAGTATTTTTCAAACAGCTACCTTTATCCCCTTCACACACATCTCCCATTTGTAGGATTCCAGTGGCTTTAATGGAGTTACTTCTGATTTATAAAGATGTAAATGAAAGATGTAAATGAAATGAGTATCTAACCCACCGTGTATGTGCTCAGGGAGGGCCAGCAATTTATGACACCCTTCCCCTCCCTGTAGAAGAAGCTCACAATGCAACAGACCATTGTCTTTTGGTTCCATTATACATTCCATTATACCGATAGAGAAGCGACTGTGTTCTCTTACTTTCAGCCTGGCCTGTAGCTGAATCATGTTACTGTCAAGCAGATGTACCACAACAAGAGTCATCTTACATAATTCATTATGTGCAGCTCTGTGACGTCGGCTGCTAATCCAGTCTAATCCAGCATTTCTTTGAAAAGCAGCATTAGCAAACCTTGCTTTGGTATTTTCAGCTCAGCCCTTAATGGATAGCAGTTCACCTCTCCCACGAGCAGTCAAAGCTCAGTATGCTCTCAGCATCTGCTCAAAAGGGGTCAGGCAAGTCTGAAGGTTAAGGCTGAATTTGAGTGTCAAGGCTATGGCAGGACTAAGCTAGTGAATTGCTTCTCAGATTCCTGCTTCTTACCTAGGCTGTGGTTGGGGAACTGGTTGCACTATCTAGAACAATGGTGTTTTCTAATGCGACAATAGCTCTTTGGAGTCTGTTCAGACTGTGCAGCGTCCACTCATGTTTGATTGATTTAATTGAATTTATTAACATTTATATCCCATCCTTCCCTGAAGGTTCAGGTTGGCTTACAAAAAATTTATAAAATACAATATAAAAACATTATTATTATTAATTATTATTATAAGCACTTGTATAGTGTCAGCTGTGTACCTGGCACTTTACAGAACAATGAGATGGAATTTAGAATACAATCCCCCCCAAACCCAACCTGCTCCCACCCTACAACAACCTCCCACCTAATCCCCCAACCCATATTATTAATTATTATTATTATTATCAACATTTATATAGTGCCAGTCATGTACTTGGCACTATACAGAACATAGAAATGGACATGGTCCCTGCCTGTGGCTTCCAATCTAAAAGACAAGGTGGGGGAGACAGGGAGAGGGGACAGTGGGAGATAGGGGAGAAGACCAACAAACATTCAGGTGGATGCGAAGTCTCAGGTGCATGTGCTTGGCTTGGTTACAGCAGTCTGCAGAGGAGGGCAGACAGTAAGTATATGGGGAACGACTTGCAAGCATTGGGAAAGGCAGCGAGGAAAAAGTGGGTCTTGAGGAGGGATTTGAAGGAGCAGAGGGAGGGGGCAAGGCGGATGTGGGTAGGGAGGGAGTTCCAGGCATGGGGGGCAGCAAGGGAAAAGGGTCGAAGGTGGTTAGGTGAGCAGGAGAAATTAGGGAGAGTGAGGGAGGGGACAGAGGAAGAGCGTGTGCAGGAGTGCGTAGGGAGATTAGGTCTGAGAGCTAAGGGGGCGCTTGGTCGTGGAGTGTTTTGAACATGAATACCAGGAGTATAAACAGGATACGTTCAGGAAGGGGGAGCCAGTGAAGAGGAGAGGCTGCACATGGTCAAAGCGATGGGTAGAGTTAATTATGCCCCCCCCCCCATTCAGTCCCTGCTGCCAAAAGCTTGATGGAACAAGATGGTCTTACATTGCCTCCAGAAAACCACCAGGCTTGAACATAGGCAGACATCCTGGGGAAGGGAGTTCCATAACGGGTGCGACAGCTGAGAACACCCTTCACATAGTCGAGACCTGGTGAAAAACTGGAGTCTCCAGGAAGATGCCCCCAGCTGATCACAGAGGCCATGACAGGACATGAGGAGCCAGGCGATCCCTCAGATTGATGGAGCTAGGCCATTTAGGGCTTTAAAGGTTATCACCAGCACCTTGAATTGGGCCCAGAAGACTATCGGCAGCCAGTGCAGTGAATGGAACACCAGTGTTATGTGCTTGTGGCGATGCTTCCCCATAAGCAGGCGAGCCGCTACATTCTGCACTAGCTGCAGCCTCCGAACCATCACCAAGGGCAGCCCCACATAGAACGCATTACAGAAGTCTAGCCTCGAGGTGATGAAAGCATGGACAACAGTGGCCAAACTAAGAAGAGGCCACAGTCTCCTCACCAGAGTGAAAAACTCTCCTGGCCACCGCCACAACCTGGCAATCCAGACGCAGCAAAGGATCCAGAAGCACTCCGAGGCTGTGAACCCGAACCACCAGAGGGGGCTGGACTATCAATTAGAGGAGTCCCAATCCCCTCCAGGGCACAAAGCTGGCCAACCATCACCTCAATCTTGTCAGGAATTTCAGTTGACTCACCCTCATCCAGTCCCCCACCACAGTCAGGCAACAGTTAAGCATGGAGACTTTCATCCGACCCAGGTCTGGCAAAGACAGGTAGAGCTGGGTGTCATCAGCCTACTGATGGCACTACACCCCAAACGACCTTGCCCAGTGACTGCATATACACATTGAACAAGAGGGAGGACAGAATGGACTCGTGCGGAACCCCACAAGGGAGATCCCGAAGAGATGATGAGCAATCGCCCAACACCACCTGCTGAGACCTTCCGGCCAAGCAAGAGCGGACCTCACCCACTCCAGCCAGGTCCTGCAAGTGAGTCCAAGGGACCAAACAGAGAGCTAACTATAAAACAGATGATATATTGAATATCCTGGTATAATATGATAACATGTTCTAAAATAATGCAAGCAGCAAAATTGACAATCGTGAGAAATGCATAAGATCTTCCAAAGCCAGAAATACTCAAAAAAAAGTTCAAAGTCCAAATGATGATAAACAAGGAGGAAGTCAATAGGGATGGGCGAACGCGGTTCGGAAGTTCGGAGTTCGGACCGAACTCGAATAGTTCGGTCAACCGAACCGAAAGGTAGAACCGAACTCGAATTCGAAAGTTCAGTTCGGATGCGTTCGGTGAGTTCGGAATTGAATTTCCATTGGTTTCAATGGAAAACACATTATCGGCTGTAACTTTTTTGTTTTTTAAGCTATGTGGCTGAAATTTGGGGTGCCTCTACCTTCAATAGAACTCATTATGTGCACCAAATATCAAAACAATTGGATAAAGGAATCCGATTTTAGAAGCAGTTGCATTATTGTATTTTGCAATATTCTACATATACATTCTTAGCTGTAACTTCTTTGCCTCACATCTAATGTAGGTGAAACATGTTAAGTTTATACCCCTTCCCATAGTAACTATCTTTGCCAAATTTCAGAAGGATTGGACAAAAGGTCTTGGTGGTATAAGCAATTAACAAATAAATGTATGTCTGATTATAACATCTTTGTAGTCCAACCAGTGTACATGAAATTTGGCAGGACTATATATTTCACTTTCATGATCATCTCTGCCAAATATCAGAGAGATATTATAAAGGGTCTCAATTTTATATGCCTGTACAACAAATGTAGAGAAGGGGCCTATGCCTGGGATTCTCTTATGTCACTGTGGTATAAGATCGGTTTGTGATGCAAATTGGCCAACAGAAGTGGTTCCCTTTATCAAAATCTCCTGTACATTTGCTGAAATAGCAGGAACGGTATTTGATACATTCCTGTCAAATATCCTGTAAACAGAATGGAATATCAAAATGTAACAGCTGGAAATGTATTTTCAGGTTAATGTCTTATACCCTTGGGACCCTTTATCCACTCTTTCCTAAAATTGGCAGAAATATTAAGCATATAGAGGGATGTAATATGCACAAGTTTCATGAACATTGGATGCAAGATAAAGAAGTTGTAGTCATGAATGTGTATGGAGCTTTTCTTAAAATCACAATATTCAATTGCTTCTGAAATCAGTTTCCTTTATCTAATCGTTCCGAATGTTGGTCTACTTGGTGCGCTCCTTTGGGGGGTACAATCTCCCTAAATATCATCAAAAAGTAAGAAACAAAAATGTTATGGCCAGAAATATGTTTTTTAGTTTTTTCCTTTTATTTCAAAAACTAAAAGTCATTTTCAGTTCCCGATTGCACCAAACTAAAGACCGAACCTATCCCGACCGAACCAAATCCCGAATCCGAACTCAATGTTCGATTCGAACCACCGAACGGCCGAATATTCAAACCGACGAACCAAACCAAATGGGCGAACCGAACGGACGAAACGAACGCAGCCGAACCGAATGGCCGAACTCGAACCACGATCTGTTCGCCCATCCCTAGAAGTCAATATGAAGGAAATCTAAACAAAGAAATGTAATGTTACAAGTCCCTGGTTGTTCTCATTTCATGTGAACTTCAAAACTCCAATATCAGCCTCCTCAAGTTAAATGTTAAGGATGGAAATCTTAGGCCAATAACTCCTTCATTCACATTGGCTAAAAACAATTAATCCATGTTGTTATTTACAATACTGCTAACACCATATTAAATGTATGAAAAACTAAATATCACATACCTGGGTATTGTAGTATAAGCTCCTTCATTTAGAGTGTGCGTCTTACTAGAAAAGTTTTTGGTCTTAAATAAATTATATACCACGATGCAGCTTTAAAAGAACGTGCGACTGGCTTTAATGCACCAAATGTCACATCTAAATCCCACCCGAGGGATTTTACACGTGGCGTGATTTTATTCTGCATGTCTAAAAGCAGCCAGAGATGTGAACTCGGGCTGAGACGAAGCAGCCTCTTCCTCATTGTGGATATAATCCATGTTTTCAGAATGGGCTATGCTTAATTAATATCATTGATATTTTATTGTTTTTGTTTGTTATTATACTGTTATTTTTGTTTTAAATTTGTTATGACCTATGGTCACGACAATACAATGTTATTGATCCATTAATTATGAAGTGATACATGAATTGATGCAGGAAGTAAATTGATACATTTACCTTGAATGGGGCAGTCTCTACCAGGCACCACGAGAGACAAATGCTACACAAAGGGTCCTGGTAAAATAAAGCCTATCTTCCTCCAGCTCTGTCAAGAGTCTACTTCATAAGACGACACCAAACACTACAAGAATATGGCCTCTTGTGCGCCTTTAATTTTTAACCTCTCAGAAAGTGGTGAAGAGTGGGTGGGTCCTGGGTACAGCAGGGTGGCATTAGCTACTACGTTCTGCACTCCACCAAACTGTAGTAACACAACTCAAATTTGTGTAGTTACTCCCGGGTTTAGGAAGTTGAGCTGAACTGAGTAGAATTCTTGGGTCTCTATTTACCCGAGAGGATGAGGAAACACACCAGGACAAACCTAATAGGTCATAGGACACCCAAGTAAGTTTTCTCTGATTTCCCAGGAAAGAACAGGTTACTTTTTCTTTGTGCTAACACTCCATGATAAGGAAGAGGCTTGCTTACAGCACGTGTAGCTTCATTCTGATTTTATTTCCATGTATTCAAATCAGGAGTGATTGCAGCTTAAACTGTCAGACATAACATAAGAGTCAGGTTTTGTGTCTCACTCTATCCTACTGCTACAAAGTGGCATACCATATCAAACTTGTCCCTTTGATTGCACTGCTAAAATAATATTGATTAGCTCTGGGAGATGGTTTTATAGCCCAGCTTCCTTATGCAGATGTGTATGTTTATGTCCACCCTTAACCAGTGCTGGATAATGGGAAGTTGCACAATGGAGATGTGGGACACTTCCTAACCTAGGAACATTTGACAGACAAACACGGACTCACCCACAAAGGAAAATGTTACTGTAGTTAATTTCTGATGTTCAGTTAAACATAACATCCCCTTTCAAGGGCCAGCGCTCCCTGCGTTGCAGGCCTGTATGTTGTGCATATCCCGTTACTTCTCATTTATTCATGGGCCCCATAGGTTGGGACCCCATCCTGAATTGCCACAAGCCCTCCATAGGCCAGGGCTCCCTGCAGTTGAGATTCCATGGGCCTTTATTTTACACCAGTGCTTCTTGGATGCATGATGTCATTTCAGGTTTATTCACAGACACCATGTAGTCCCTCCCCTGAAACACAGGGGTCATGTGCAGTTGCAGAGTCTGCATGACTTGCCTGGATCAGGCCCTGCCATTAATACCTTTGGTTCCTGTGAGCTGGTTCCAACCAGCATGGTCAGAAGGGTCAAAGTCAAGGAGGGGCCCAAAATTTAGGCCACCATGTGTAACTGGAAGAGAGAGATGACCTTGTTTATAGTAAAAAAAATAAATAAATTATATTGACTTACAATTAGTGTTGTGTTTCCTGGACCTCCCTGCTGTTCAGAAGCCAGGTACATTTTTTGGGGTCATTTGATGCACAAAACTAGTTTTAATATTCTCCTAGATGAAACCTGACTGCATAAGCCTTTGCTGTGCCTACCATATGGCTGGTATTTTAATCAATAATGATAATATGTGGGCTAAGTTCACCTCTCCATATGGCAACACAGCCTATGCGAAGTCAAAGGGTACCAAATTTAGCCCTCTTAGCTATTTCCAAAGTGAGTGGTGAAATCATAGTTTCTGCTCCCCAGCTTCCAACATGCTGAGCCCTTCAGAAGGATGGCAAAGACATTTGTAGATGTAAAAAACACCCCAGGGATTTTCCCCATGGGAAACAATCACTTCAGAGGAATGATTTCAACAGCTGTAGTTTGCCTCCACAGCAAATTCTCTCTGCTTCAGAACTACAAAGCCACTGTCTGTGGCAAAATGATCTCAGCAATATAAGGTATGTTGCAGAAATTGGACAGTGTGCCTTGTTTTCCCTCCTGCAGAGCAGTAGCACATATCCAGATTCTTACAGGAGGCAGGGTATACACTAAGCACAGATAATAGAAGAGGTGTACTCCAATCGGCCCTACTCTTCCTGCAGGAATTTCAGCCTGACGCCAATGGGCCAGAATTACCTAACCAGAGAAGAAACTCCCACTGCTTCTGTCAGAGCTTTGCACAATCCTAACTACAGACAAAACATATCCACATTTTCATATTTATGGGAAATGTAGGGCTTGTTAGGAGTTTGTAGCAGCTGTGGTTATCCCAAATAAGGCCCTGCAGGACCAGCCTCATCAAGTCACTTTTCCTAGGGAATTCGCTGAACCGTTACTCACTTTGCAAATTAGCTTTATGTCTCTTTAACTAGCTATACAAGTCTTCTATCAGCATCCATGCAGTTATATACAGTTCTCCACCATCTACAGAGATTGACCCATTGTTTGTACCAGTAGGCAAACTCTAGCCAGGCAATAGCCTCTGCCTTCCAATAGTCTCTTGTAGACAGGTAAACACAGTCTTGATATTTACAGTGTCCATTCCCAATACACAGAATTCATCTGCTTTCCAAGCTGCAAGGGCAAGGCTTCACACTTCGTCTCACTGGCTGGGCCCGGTCCTTTCCCCAGCCTGCAACGAACTCCCTGCAGTCTCTCACTCTACATTGTTCACCAAATAGGAGCCTCTCCTTAGGCTCCGCAAGCAAGACAGGAGTGTTAACAGGAGACCCCCTCCCACTCGTGACTATTGGGGGTGGGTACCCCAATATCCACCATTCCTTAGACCTCAGGGGGAATTAGCTTGATGACTTAAACCGGGGACTCCACATGTTCAAAAGGATCAAGCTGAGGATAGTACGTGCTACAGGCAGTTTATGTACCATCCCCAAATAGAGAGAGAAAGACAGGTGTTCAACAACAAGAAGTTTATTGCTATGCAAAACAGAGAAACACAGCCCAGGTCTGGCTGGAGGGATTTAGAAGGGGAAAACACAGCGGTTTGTGGGGACTAAGGTAGGAGAAGGAGGGGGGAGGTCCGGTGTCAGCTCAGCGATGGGGAATGAGAGAACGCAAACGAGGGAGAGAGAAAGGGCTTCCCCAGTTGGCTGGGAAAGTCTGGACCTGTGGTTACCTTTCCTTGCCTGTTGAGATGGAACAGGCAGCCCACTGATCCAGCGGAGTTCAGGGGGGATGGAGGAAAAAAGAAGGGGCAGACCAGAGTCTGGGAGCTCTCTCAACTCAGACATGCACAGAGTGACCTGCATGTATCTGGGTCCCAAGATTTCTCAGTGGTTGAGTGGAAAACAAGGGGCAGTTATTGGGTGCTAAATAAAGGGTTTTGGGAGGCTATGAAGGGTTGTTGGGGGTACTCAATGGGTTAACAAGGGGAGAACTCACAACTTTTGCTTCCATTACAAATGGTGACTCCAAGAGATGCAAAAGATCTTTGACACACAGGGAAACTGTAAACAAAAAGTGAAGGGAGGGAAGGAAGGGTTAATGACAGACTTCAGGATACAGTGAGTGTGTGTCTCTTTAATGACTCCATTCTTTACTCCGAGGGCTCTCCCGTCCAGTCTTTTTCTCAACCTTAGGCTGGTATTTTTCCATGAGTGATCCCTTTTGGCTAGGAGTTAGGGCCCAATCCTTATTTTCCATGACCCCCCTCCTCTTGCATCCAGTGTGGGGAGACTATCTTTTCCCCAAGCCTCCTTGCCCTTGGTTACCCCTGGGGGCTTTGCCAACCCCTGGGTCCAAGTTAGTTGTCTACCACCACAAAGGGGGGTACATCCATTCAGGGGGGGGGGACCAGGGGTCCTGGCTAACAATTGTCCCTCCTGTAACCTGCCAAACCTTTTGGTTTTTGGCCACCTTTCCTCCAGGATCTGCTTGGGAGGCAGCCCATTGTAGCTCCTTTAGGGCCTCCTGGAACCTCTGGCTTAGGTAGAGCACTCCCTAGCTTGTAGCTCTTCTAGGTCTTTCCCTTTACTGATCTCTGTCTGGGTTTTTTAGCCTTTGCACTGGCTCAACCACACACAACTCAGCTGGGCCCCCTTAGGCGCCCAGCTGTATGGTGCAAGGGTGCTGTCCTTCACTGCGCCAGTGCTTCTATGGCACCTGCTAGGGCACAATCCTTTCCCCTTGGAGCACCTTTGCCTTTGGGTGGGCACCCACCCCCCCCCCCCATTTCCAGGCTCTGCAGCCCAGTTTGCCTGCTCCCTGCTACAAAGTTCCATTGAGAAATATGGCTACAATGAAATTGTACATAACAAAAAACTGGAACTAGACCAGCAATTTAATAGAGCAAATATGCAGAAACAAACAATGAAACTGATATTCCCACTCTGTTTGTTTTTTTTTAAAAAAACACCATAAAAAAAGTCAGCCAACAGAGCTTCCTTGGAGAAAAGTATTTGTGGGATGTACTTCCAGCTGAAAACTCACTGTATAAGCTACACTAGGGAGCCTTGACTCACACTCTGAGTGTACACAGACAGATGGCAGCTCTGGGAGTGGCCATGCCAACCCACTTGGCTGGTCTGTCTGAAGGTGGCCCACCAGATATTGAAGTGAGTGCTCCAGAACATCCCAGAGTGCCGCCAGCAGAGCAGGCCGGGAGTGGAGCTGCTGTCCATCTGCTCGGTGGACCCAGGCTGCAGCTCTACTCCCGGCCAGCCATTGCCATGGCAACACCATTGAGTTGCAGGCACCAGCTTAGAGCACCAGGCAATTGCCTGCAATTCGATGGTGGGTGGGTGTGCCACAGACAGATGGTGGCCATGGAAACCCGCTGGGTCTGTCTAAAGTTAACCCATGCGGGGCTGGAAGCAGGTGGATGCGGGGGTGCACTCCTGGAACAGTTCCAGGGGTGGGCTGCCTCCACATCTATCTAAAAACACTCTTTTCTCCAAGTCACAGGAGCCACTAAATAGCCATCATCATTGTCCCTAGTTCGCGTACAATTTTCAAAACCTGGCTGGAGGAGCTGTATGCTGTAAGCAAAGCCTGTGATGATGTAAGCCAAGAATATCCTGCTTTGGAGCAAGGGGTTGGACTAGATGGGCCTGAGGTGCTTTCCAGCCGCACAGTTCGATGATGCTGTGATTTCAAGAGCAGCAATGGGTGGAAACAAACATGCACCTTAACATTTCCTATGCTTGTTGCAGGACTGCTTAGGGCACCAGTACAGCCCTGCAACTTGCATAAGAAGTGTTCAAGCAGAGTTACGTGCATTTCTGGTTTCACTCAGCGGGAGCGTGTTCCAGTGTGTGCGCTCTCCCCAACTCTTTCCGCAGTGGCCTTAGGCAGACACGGAGCGGTGGAGATGTTGGGTAGATAAATGGTGCTGATGCTGCTTCCCTGTCCTTGCTCCAGCCCAGCTGCTGCTGAGTCCTGCCACTGTTTCTCAGTCTCCCCTCACTTTCAGTTGACTCAGCATTAGGGAGTGGACAATGCAAATCCTCCTCCTTCTAATGCCCATGTGCCGATTTTCAAGTGAGAATCAATCTCATGTGAAAATATTGAACATGTAAGTTTGGTGGTGGGCTGCATACCCACATTACCCTGATTCCACCTCCCATCAGGCTGGGCTGGGTGGGGGTACCAGGAAAAGCATCCCCCCCACCCTCCCCCAGCCCAGTAACTGACCAGGAAAGGCTACCCCCCCCCCCACATGCTCCCCCAGCCCAGTAACTCACCAGGTGGGGCAGCGGTGACAGCAGGGACTTCTCAAGCCAGCTCTCCATAGCTTCCTCTGGCCACTTCAAGCGCTTCTGAATGGGGTCTTCCAGAGCAGCTGTAGCTGGATGACATCATCCAGCTGCAGCTGCCATGGACAGGCCATCCAGGGAGGGGCATGAAGTGGCCAGAGGAAGCCATGGAGAGCCAGCTTGAGAAGTCTGCAAAGTGGAATTTCACCATAAGTTTATCTTGCAGTGTGATTCCCCTGCACCCCCTGCAGACGTTACAATTACACGTGAATTTAAACTCACATGAGTGAGAGGACTGGATTTTTCAGGCCTGTCATCCATGATCAGATTCATGTGTAATTTGTGCCTGCGTGAGAAAGGGGGTTTACCCACATCCCCCAATCTCCCATTAGATAGGCACTAACATGGAATTGGGGGACGTGGGCAAGCAGCCTTGCTCTGAGTACTGTCGCTGGTACATGCTGCTGCTTCCAGTTCTGTGGAAATTTTCACGTTAAGTTCCTTCCCAATTTGAGCTGGAGCATAAATGCTAGAATGTGGATTTTCTCATAGACAAAGAAAAAATAAAATAAAAAAAATAAATCTACATTTCAATCTACCTTGGAAAAGATCCTGTAAGAATAAATACGTATGCCTTGCCTCCTGGCGACACTTGCCAAACCTGAATGGATGAAGTAACGCAAAAGATACAGTTTGGTAGTTTGCAAGAAGAATGCCCAAAGGAGCGTGTCCATTTTGAACAGACCCCAGCATTGTAAGAGTGTAGTGCCAAAGCCAGGGCTGGGGCTCCCATTAGGCAGCATCCTAGGACACCAGCTTGGAGAGAGTAGCTCTCCTGCTCCCCATTCAGCTGCCCCTCCACCACCAGCTGTGATAAATCTTCAACTCACTGCCCTAGGCCGCCTGGCTAGTAAACTCTGCACTGGTCCCACTGGATTGGGGCTAGAGAGGTACCAAAGCAAACAAAAATGCTGTGTGGAATGGATGAATATAAAGAAAGTTTTCACATATTAATCCTCTATAACAGAGCAGAAAAAAACAAACAACAACAAGTAATCAAACTAAACATCAAGAATACAAGGACTGATAATACAGATCTATGCAAGATGGAAATGCAGCAAAACACAACACATGAATCATACACCAATATCATGAGCTAACTATGAAAATACATAATACCAAGCAATGTCCAAGACAACACATTGATGAGCTAACCTGCAGAGTGCTATAAGTCAAAAGCAGTTGGTCCATTAATAATGAACAGATCAACAAAAATGCCAAAAATACAAAGGCCAATAATGCAAGTGTATGCAAGGTGGAGATGCATCAAGATAAAAGCGATATAAATCATAAACACAAATGCCAATAACATAAGCCCACTACAAAGGTAACTAGCGGCAGGCAGGCAATGTCTGAAATGACCCTTTACAAAAACCATGATTCAGCTAACCTGTAGAGCACTCAAAACCAAGAGTCAACAACACTTACTCCATTCATAGTAATACAGCAATTCCAATGAAATAAGAAAAGAAGCAAACTTTACCCACTTAGCAATCAAGTATCAGGGACTAACTCCTGTTAGCCAAAAATATCCCAAAAGGCTCTTGATGTAGACAAACATCCAAACAGATGGCTCACACTGGCTGTGGGGAAATAAAATGAGCAAAACTAAAGTCCTCAAATAGACCTATAAACAAAGTGTTCAAATGGACTATCATATTCAGCAGCCCCTACTCCTCTAGAACACTAGCCCCACAGGGAACTGCTTGATCTTACCTCCACTGCCTGGTGACTCCACAATACCTTGCAGGCCTGGGAACTAACCACAAGAAGGACAAGCCTCTCCTGATATACTAAAGCCCATCAAGGCTGTATATGGGTTACACCTATATCCACTTAAAGCAGTCAAATGAACAAAAGGCAAAAAGGAGGGATGTTTATAAGAAGCAGCTGTAATCAATGGCCTCATTGAGGCCAAAAGGTGCCACAGTCTGTAATCTATAATTTAAATCCACTGAACTTCTTTCCTCAACAGCAAAATATCTCTGTTGTGAAAATGTTGCCCCACAACATCCACTGCCCAAAACACAAAATCAGTAGGACTATGATTAGACTGCAGAAAATGCTGTACCAATGGCTCATTGATCTTCTTATTCCTAATATTATTCCTGTGTTCCCCCATTCTTAATTTTAATTTCCTGGTGGTTTTACCTACACATAACAATGGGCAAGGGCATCTAATCACATATACCACATGGGAAGTGGCACACGTAGTGAAACTCTCTAGAAAGATGATTGATGAATCCCTGGGATTTTCAAATGACTGCAGAGTATAAGTCTGTTTTACAGCACACTCCTGCCCCACAGGGAAAATGTCCCTTGCTCTGCCTAGTTCCACTCCTACTGGCAGTGGCGACTGAATCTTGTCCTGCAGTGACACGGACCAAAGTGTCTCTAACATTCCTTGTCCTCTTGTACGCAAAAAGTGGTTTTTGGCTAAAGACTGGGCATATATCTAAAACATTCCAATGTTTGATAACACTTTGTCTTATACTAGTACTGGAGCCATTGAACGTAAGGCTACAAACTAGCCTGTCTGTAGTGTTGCTTCTGTTGGGCACTGAAAGTTCAGCCCTAGATCTCTGACATGCTCGAGCATAACCTGCCTGAATGACCTTCATTGGATAGCCCTTATGGATCAAAAATTGCCTCACTTTGGCTAATTCTCTATGGAAATCTTCATCTTGAGTGCAATTATGTCTGATCCTTAAAAACTGTCCATATGGCAAATTGTTTCTAATATGGACAGGATGAGAACTGTCATATCTCAAATAGGTATTTTTATCTGTAGGCTTCCTAATAGACAGGTCTGTAGTCCCACATCACTCTTACTGATGGTCACATCCAAAAAATGCACCCTGGAGGAACTGAACTCCATAGCGAATTGAATATGTGGGCTCCTAGTATTGACCCACTGATGAAAGTTTTGTAAAAGGGTCACATCCCGCTTCGAAACAAAAAAAATATCATCGATAAATCTCCACCATGCCACAATATCTGACAAAAAAGCATTGGAATGATCAAATACATATGAAGCTTCAAAATCACCCATACACAATTTGACTATTTCAGGTGCCATGGAGGAACCCATGACTACTCCTTTAATTTGCCAAAAAACCTCATTTTTGAACATGAAGTAATTCTTGCATAAAGCCAATTCAGCTAAAGACACAATGAAAGGTGTAGGTGAACACAGATTGTCAGATCTCATTTCCAAGAATTTCCTTATTACTTCTAATGCTTCCTCCTGAGGGATATTCGTGTAGAGTGATACTACATCCATAGCTACAGGCACGAACTCCATACCATGAGTGCCCACTGTATGGAGCTTATCTAGTAAATCCGAAGTGTCTCTAATATATGAACGTAATTGGCTAACATGGGGCTTCAAAAAGTAATCTACATATTTGGATAAAGGCTCCAATACAGAATCATTACCAGACACTATGGGTCTACCTGGAGGAGGACTAATACTCTTATGTATCTTGGGCAAAACATAGAAAACAGGAACCCTCGGGGATTCTTGTAGCAAAAAATCATGTTCTGCCTCTGTGATGTAACCCAAGCAAAGCCCCTCATACAAACAAACTCTAATACTTTTGAGTATCTCCCTAGTAGGATCATACAGGCATTTTTTGTAGAAGTTAGTATCACCCAGTTGTTTTAACACCTCATCAACATAATCCTTCTTATTTAAAATCACTATTGCCCCTCCTTTGTCAGCTGGTTTGACGACAATATCTGGATCCTGGGCTAACTGCTTTAAAGCCCGAAAGTCCTCCCCTGTAGAATTACACCAATTACTTACTGGGTGGCTTTCATATCGCTCCAGATCTCTTAACAACAATTTTTCGAAAGTGTCTATTTCAGAACTCACTATCTGACGGGGCATGAATCTACTTTTGGCCCTAAAAGGCGTATATCCCACCTGGGTGGAGGATTTGTTATAATACATATGTCTCAATTTTAATTTCCTAATTAATTGGAAA
Organism: Sphenodon punctatus; assembly: GCA_003113815.1. Taxonomy (NCBI): domain Eukaryota; kingdom Metazoa; phylum Chordata; class Lepidosauria; order Sphenodontia; family Sphenodontidae; genus Sphenodon; species Sphenodon punctatus. Next base: position 1,083,948 of record QEPC01002056.1, on the reverse strand, counting down.
ATGTCAATTCTAGCTTGCAAGGCATTATATTTGGGTGTAGGAACAAAGGAAAGACCTTTGCCCAAACGCTGATCTCTGACTTTTGTAATGGTCTATCCGATAGGTTAACAACTATCTCATTTGACCCCATTTGGTCCTGGACCTTAAGACCCTGTGGGGATACCCTCTCCTCCCTTGACGTGACCCTCCTGGTGTTCTGTTGAAGGAACGGTCTAAAAAAGTCTCATGCTGTTCACTATTCTCATCACCATAATGGGATGTTGTTTCTAAACTGGTATCCCCACTGGATTCTTCAAATGTAGAATCCCTATCAGCAAAAGTAACTTTCCTTAGGCCTTGTTTATGATTAGTAAACTGCTTATTAAGCCATGAATAAATTTTATTGGCTTCATAATCTTTACTATCACGTGTAAACTTGTGAAATTTAAAGTCCTTTAATTCTTGATATAGTTTCTTGAGCTCTGTGTCCAAGGAGATTAATCTATCCTCAACTATCTTGGGAGTGCTCTTGATCTTAAAGGCCTCTAACTGGACCTTAAACAACTCTTCAAGATGTTTAACTTCCTTATTGGTAGTTTCTATTAATAAGATCATCAAATCCAAAGAACATTTATTCAAAAATGCACACCACTTGGAAACAAACCCCTCATCATCATTAAACATCCCCGGGGCTTTATTGATATGCAGACCCCTGGGGATCCTCTTGACCCGACAGCATTCCTTTAAGGTTGAAGCGTGAAGTTCCATTCTCATCGACTTCTTTTTCATCTGGCCAGTTCTTCCCAACCAGGGTCGTCCTTAGGATCTACAGTCAAACATGGACTGGCTGCCAATCAACTGTTCAATGTAGTCAGAGGAAAAACTCAGGATGTGACTGGAATCCATGATGAATCCCACAACACACTTGACAAAAGTCCAAAAAAAGTGGCCCACTCTCCCCAGTGGGCCTGGCCCAGTCTTGCTCTCTGCTGGACATGGCCATTGTCAAAATGAAACGCCACATGTTTGGTGTGCTCCCTGCCTTCCCCGGCGCACCAATATAACTCGATTCCCAAGTTCATTGTTTTGTTTATTTCAGATTTATTTCTACACCCCTGAAGAAGGGTTTTCTGTACCTGAAACGCGTCGGGCTGTAGATTGTTTTTATGATTGTTTGTAGTTTTATTACATTTGTTTGCAAATTCTTGGTTTATTATATAAATATTTCGTTATATTCATCCATTCCACACAGCATTTTTGTTTGCTTTGGTTTCTAGTGTTGTGCTGTTTCTCCCCCCCCACTTTTTTGGGGCTAGAGAGGTGCCCCCTAGGTGGCTCCACCCCCGATCCAGCTTCTGCTGCCGTCTCTCCTGCCCCCGATCTAGCTACTGCCACAGCTTCTCCTAAACGTTGAAGTGAGTGCCTCTCCCGTCCCCAATCCAACTGCCTCTGGTAAGCTCTGCGACTAGATCGGGGGCCAGGAGGTGTGTGTGTGGAGGGTGCAGTCAGCCCTCCCTTGGCCCAGGGTCTGACCCTATGTTTCATGCTTCTCCTGACTAGGCTGGCCTTGCCCCTTCTCCCCCTCATCCTCCCTGTGTGCTCTCCTCCTGGAGGTCTCCGTTCTTCCTCTGCATGACCTCACCCCATCCCCCAGCCTCCTCTGAACTGCTCTTGCTCAGCTTTGCTTCCTCTCTGGGGAGCACTGCACTCTCTTCCAGCATCTTTGCCCTCAGGGTTTGCTTTTCCCCAGGCCCACTCTCCCCAGTGTGGCTGCCCAGTCTTGCTCTCTGCTGGCCATGGCCATTGTCAAAATGAAATGCCGCATGTTTGGTGTGTTCCCTGCCTTCCCCGGGGCACCAACCATGGGCATGCCTGTTTGGCCCAACCCAGTCCAGAGTGCGTTTACCATGGCTTCCCAACCAGGGTGGGGCAGGCTGCCACCACATGACTGTCACTTCTGTTTTCACCCAATGTTCCCTTACTGCTTTGCACACCAATTCCGTTCCCTCCTTCCTGCTTCCAAACACACGCTGACTTGTTTTAAGACAGGGTTTCTTTCCCTCGTTTTTACCTCCTGGTTTGGCAAGAGCCAACCAACATGGTTTCATTTCCATGGACGAGGCTGTAACAACTGTTGGAGAATTGAAGCATTTCATTCTGTTGTATATTTTTGGTTTGTTTTCTAGTATTCCCGTCAGCTCTAGGAAACAAGAACATAGAGCAGAAATGTAGCTGTATTTTAAAATAAGAATTTAAGGGTGCTTTCCGACATGCTTGAAAGTGTCCTTACGAGGTCAGGAGACAGGATACGCATGTAAATTAGGCATATCTTTGATGATGTCAGAATGCCACGCCATGCGTAACTGAAGCTTTTCCATGCACTGGCAAGGGTGAATTACCAAACTGCAAAATCCAGTTAATTTTGAATTTCAGATGCACCAGCAGAATATTGAGTCTGATGGTTCCTCTAGTCTTTATTGTCTTCTACAGAGCATCAAAGTACTTCCTGAAGTAGTGTTAGAAGCAGTGTTTATTATTTTATCATTGCCAGTGAGTTACATCCAGGCAGGTAAGATCTTTTTACAGATCCAGTATGCCTCACTCACCTTGCATGTGACAGCAAAAAACCTTGGTCATTGTAAATTGTATATTTTTCTGCTCCTGGACCTCATCCAAATTCCATTGAAACCAGGCCCATAGCAAATGGGGGACATATCTATACAGACAAAATGCTACAAATAAAGCTAGGGGCGGAGGGCATGTCTATGTAGAAATGTGTTCCAGGTTTTTCTCCTCAGTTCGTTATTTTGAAGACTAGGATGTCTGGAGGTTTAGAGGAGTGACTCTAGTCTAAGACTAGAGACAGGAATAATCATAATTCTGGTAGCAAAAGGTCTGCTCTGCATAGTCCATGAACATCTGAAGGCAAGTCCTCCCCTGCATTATTGTTTATTTATTTTATTTAGTTCCGTTTTTACCCTTCCCTTCCCAGATGGCTCAGCGCGTCTTACAAAGCAAATAAAAACAATACATAAAACAGCATTAAAAACCCAGACCCCAACTTTTCTCCACCCCCTCCCCAATCCCTCCATCACACTCCTACCCCAAACACCCACCAACCCCCTCCTTTCCTATCCCTGTCCACCAAACGCCCTAACAAATATTATGGAGCTGCTCCCCACTTTGTCAACAGTCCTTACGGAAACCTGATTTCCTTCTATTTCCAGTGTCCTATGAGACCCTCCACTCTGCTTCCTGTGGCCCTTCGTTCTTGTGTGATGATGAGTCGTCTACATTTCAGCCTGATTCCATTTAACTGGCCTGCAAGACCAGATCCGCAATAGTGTAGACTCCATACGTTGGAGGGTCCCATGGAGTCCCCCAATACATGGGATCCATGAAAAACTTGAAGTGACAACATGAGTGTGAAATGCTCTGTTGAGAAATGGAAATACGGACTTGCAGAACCTCAGATGCTTTTGGAGGAATCAGGAGGGGGCCTTCAATCTATGGGGCGCATGAGTAAACTAGAAATAGCAGCACATTTCTAGTCTGCCCTGCAGAGAGTCCTGGCCCCTAAAGGGAATGTTATTTTTCACTGTACATCAAAAATACAGCTCCTGCCGCTCCAGGCCCTGCAGCGGTGCTCCCTGTGTGGTGGGGCAAGTGCAGCCCAGGTACACAAGTTGCCCTACCTTGGGCAGTGTTACCCCAGCTGCTCCGCAATGCATCCTTGGAATTTTTCTGAGGACGCATCGCATAGCAGGCAGCTACCTCCCCCACCCAACATCTGGCAGGCGCCAGTCATACAAAGCACTGCATCATGTGGTCCAGAGTGGGGTAAGGCTACCTAAGCCGTGGTAGCCTCCACACTATGTCATGTGTGGCTTCCTCCTTCAACTCCCTGGTAACTTGGTCAGCGTGATTCAGCAACGTCTTTATCCAGGAGCCTGGATTCACACACTCAGGTACCATGCTGAATCAGGACCAAATTGAACAGCTATGAACCTCTGAGTACCCTCAGCTCCCACGGCAGCCAATGGACACAGTTCAGCGATTTGAGGATCCAAAACCAATGTGAGTAAAGGGCACTCAGCATTTTTAGAAAGCTGCCAGTACCTTGAAGAAACAAGCCAAAAGATCCTGCATGGCAGGGAATATTTCATATCCTCAGAAACCCCCAAATATACTCTTTTGATCTAAGATAGCCATATATAGCCTGTAAATTCAAATAGCAACCAAGATCACATTATGCAGATGGCGTTAACCCCATTGGCATCATGACCCATAGTTTGGGACCACTGCCCTAGGCTTCCAGCAAGGAAGGGTCTCCCTATGTTTTGTGCTTTTAATAGCCTCCTGAAGTTTTTATGCTCTCCTTCCAAACAAGTTCTAAGCAAGCTGTTCCCTTTCGAAAGGCGATAAAATGCTTAGGAAGAAAGCAGTCACATCACACACCCACACACACTCCCACAGGCGTACACAAAATATCCAGTGCCTATACTTAAGCTGTCTCTGACATATAGTTTCCCTCATTACTGGAGAGTCATTTCTTCCCTTTTATCCTTTCAACAAAGAAAGTCATCTTTCCTTGTAGAGAGAAAGAGGGACCAAATCAGGAATCTGTGGGGAAAAAAAAGCAACCAACATTATATACAAAGAGAGTTGCAGGGCTGAATCTAGGGTTGAGCAACTTCAAGTTAGCAGAGGTCTCCCAAATCTAATAAAAACTCTTTGACAGAACATATATTTCTTTTAGAGGGAACATTGCTGCATTCTCACTCCTAACCAAAGCTAGAACTTCTAGACCCCTCAAGTCCCATCTTCACACTCTCCTGCTCTACATATAGAGTCCGCAGTTGTTATATTCATGTCTATATACATACTGTGTATATACAATATCTATCTGTTATTATATACACACACAGGGAGTAAAAACAAATGTGCAAGCAGCTCCCTGGCCTGGGGTGGAAAACCATGGTTTCCACTCTCCGACGTGTCAGGAAACAAACTGGGAGAGCTGTCCCACCACCTGCATGATCCGGGTGATCACCTCCACCATGAAGTGCCACGGCAGCAGGGACAAACGAATGTGCAGGCCCGCATTGTCCTGCATGGGCAGCCCTTCTCCCAGACTACGCCTCTGAGATTTTCCAAGGACGCATTCCGGGCCAGTCACCTACCCGCCCCAGGGCAGTAGTGGGTCCACATCTGGCGCGGTGGGACCAGTGACCACACTTGCGGTGAGTCTCAGGCCACAGAGGGTCACAGCAGACCAATGCGGGCCATCATCGTGTTTGTTTTTACCCACTGTGCATGTTGCTATTCTACTACACACATTATCTTTCCATGCTGCTTTTTCTCCATAGGGGAAATAACAAAGATCAGAAAATCTGTGGGTGGGGGGAAGTGTCTGGCTTCCTCAAACCACTACCCCCCAAGTTAATTCCACCAATATGAGTCCTCAGCAGGAGACCCCACTCATGGCAGATTGTGTTAATATTGAAAATGTGAATGTATGTGGGCTCTCAGCTGGGTTCTTCGATGCAGCTTGAATATGTTCATGTGCTCCTTCATTTAGTGGTATATAAGTGGGAGGTATCTCCCAAGCTGCATTCATCTCATGACACACAAGATATAAATTATGCAGAGCTATTATACCCTCACCCCCCTCTCCTTTTTGAACTGGGAAATGGAATTTTTTATGTTGACATCTAAATTAACATTTCTTGGAGATGAAGGAGAAGTTTACACATCTCAGAGCTACTGTCGTCATAGATTTCTCCTGACTCCCATAGAAATTGGTTCATCTTGGTTCAAAATTCTGAGATTTCCTCTGCAACCATGACAGCTAGCTGAAAGTTGTGATTCCGGAGAACAGGGGAATTGCTTCACAGGAATGCCGTTTTGCTATGCTGCCACATATTGACTATTGCCAAATGCTGAGTTGTAGAGTCTGATCCAAGGTGTACACATGCACCATTCACAGGGTGTTTTTAAACAAGATAATACAACACATGCCATTGAGGAATCACTCATTCGACTGCCCATCTGAAGGTGGTGCGGAGGGGGAGGGGTGCTCCCATGAGCCACTCAGCACCCACTCATGGCCACTCATGGCACACTGCCAATAAATCCAGGGTGCGCTGTGCGGGGCAAGCCAAAAAAGTGCATGCCCTCCTGCCTGTATGAACTAGAGTGGCCACCCCTGCCAGCAGACAGATCCCCCACTCGTAGGCACAGTGGGCAAGGGACACAGCCTTTGCAAGTCACAAGAACTGGCTGAATGGAAACATGTCAGAAATGTAAACAAGGTTTCAAAGAAGTGGTTGCCTAGATTTAAGCTCCTAATTCTATATTTAGTCATCAGGAAAAGTGGTCTGCCTTTTGGAAGGACAGAGCTGGGAACTCAGAACTTCCACAGTAGCATCAGCTCAACTTTTCTGAAATTCAGATCTGTTGTTTAGGAAAATAACATGGAATTGTACCATCCATTACACCAACTGGACATTGAACTGATGACCGCTCCAGCACTAAGGGCATGTTCTGCAGGTAGTCCATAAAAGACTCATATACACTCTGTAGATCAGACAGAGAGTTGGACATGTAGCCCAAGTTATGAATGGATCGTGGAGACTTAGGGTAATTTCAGACATTACGCGATCACAGTCAACCACGGACAATCCCCTGTGGTGGCGGATGGTCGCGTAACATCTGGTTGCTCGCCGCCAGATGTTCACCACGGTGAACCACCAGCAGTGATCAAAATAACCACGCTTTCAAGGATGGTCCAGGCACCATCTCCGAAAGTGTGGTTAATTGAAACATGGCCTGGAATCGGCAGCTGGTAACATCTGTAACATGGTCCAGACCCCGGGACAGAATCGGGCACAGCGGCCGGATCAGCCGCTGCGCCCACCCGTCCCTCGGAGGGTGGGCGTCCCGGGAAGTGTGAAGGGGCGGGGCCGTGCAGCCACACATTGCGCCCCGCAGCCCCGCCCCCTCCCCCGATTCCCCGCCGGAATCAGCCGGCTTGTCTGTTGACAGGCTGTTTTGATTCTGGAGGGGAATCAAAAGGTGATTCTGTGACGGGGCCAATAGGCGCCCCGTCCCGTCTGAAATCACCCTCAGGCTACCCTTCAGACAACCATTCTTGAAAAAACACTGAATTATGATTTTATAGATTGTCCTGAGTATGATATATCTCTTTAATTTCCATTGTCACATTTATTTATTACTAAGAACAAAATTATTTGTCTAAACGGAATAATAAGAAATGCTTTAACAAAATTAGCCACAGGAGAAACAAAGACTGCTAAATTCTCTCCCTCTGTTCCCCCTTCCCTGTCTCCCCTCCTGCTATCTTTAGATTGTAAGATCTCGGGCAGGGACTGTGTCTATTTTGTTTTTTGTAAAGCACCAGGTACATCGCTGGAGCTATATAAATGCTAATGTTAATGTTAATGCTAATAATAATAATAATAATATATTTTGGCATTTGTTGATGTTCTTTCCCAACTGGAGTCTATTTAGATGTGGGAGTGATTTGTGCAAGCCTGTAGACAAGACACTACTGTAATTTGACTTTCTAACCTAAAAGAGACTTTGAACTTTTTTCAACTCTTTTTATTGTCTTTAAATCCTTAACGGAGTAAGGATTGCATTAAAGGCAATCTTGCCAAAGCTGCCCCCAAAGTTACAAAGGCTCTATAAATAGGGGAGTATTCATGAAGTGAGGCTAGAAGATTAGCTAGCATACAATGGTGTAAATCAGCATGGCTTCGGTGTAACTAACTATGCAGTTTATCTCAGCCGAGGATCTGGCCTATGTAGCCTGTTTTCTTCTCTCAGGACGCAGAGAATTTTTCATTTCAGTCCTTGACCCACTGAGTCAGGTTATCTACAACAATAATTAAATTATGCTTGGCTTGGCACGATCCCCTTTGTTCAGAATCGTTCCCTGTCCGAAACAGAAATCTTTTTTCTTGCTACTTAGGCAGTACATGCTATGCTTTGTTAAAGAGCCCTTGAACCGCATTGCCTGGCTCCTTCTCCCAAGCGGGTAGGAAATGACAGGTATCCGTGACAGCACACGCAGCCAACACACCAATTAAAGGAAGCACAGAGTTTTGAAGTTTATAATTTTTAATAATTTTCAAACTAGCTACAAAATGTCAATCACGTCACAAACTGACAGGAGACGGAAAAAAAATTCATATTACATGCTGCAGTGATATTTATCTCACAGTTTATCTAGATTTCATTCATTTAGGTTTATTTTTTATTATTTTTTAATTAAGTCAGCTACTAAACATCTCAGCGACTGGGAGTGCATAGCTCTAGGTAAGCAACAGAGAACTGTACTGAAACCAAATCACATAGGGAGAGCAACTAGTCCAATAGAGCCTTATAAAAATTACATTTCTTTGCAACGTGTTGTATGGTAGTCATTTCCTCCAAAAGATAGTCTTCAAAAGCAGCAGACAAACCCTATATTTTACACCTGTTTCTTGGGTTGTTGGTTTTTTTTGTCCTTGACATAGTTTCAGCCAAACTTTTAAGTTGCTGGCAATGGCTAAATGGTGAGTGCCAAATCCTTTTCATTTTAAATCAAAAAATAAAATAAAATAATGGTTGATAATTAACTATATATATTTATTTATTTATATATATATATATATATCCTGACAAGAAAAAGTGGCACTACTGCAAACTTGCTGGTATAACATAGTCCCAACAGTGTCCCAATACTGAGCATGCGTTTGTTGTCACTGATGTGCTACTGCCGTGGAAAGATCTCATTTAAGTAGGAGCCTAAAGGTCTATTTCTCATGCATAAATGCATAAATCACATCACTTTTTAGTGCAATGCTTGTTATAAGTTCTATAATTCCACATTGTCTAATCATGAAATCATAACAACAGATGACAGGAATGGAGAAGTGAGGACAGCAAGTTTTAAATGCTTAAACACCATGACACCCAAATAAAGGAATTCTGGCAGTAGCTTTGTGGAATGTCACAGTTTTACAAGAACAATACTGTATATTGAAAGGTTAACAGCACGTATAGCATTCCTACATTGTTGTCATTCAGCAAACATCATCAAAGAAAAGAAAAGAAACCCAAACATAGAGAAATAAATAAATACATAAATAAATAAATAAAACATTGTTGTGAGCTATCGCCATCAAATCAGCACTATATACAACCTTTGGAAAGAAAGATAGCTAGAAAAAATAATAATGACAAGTATCATTTTTGGAAAGCTGACAACCTACACAGGACAACATTTACAATGGGGGCCAAGAAGACTGATATGTTCATGTGCGCAAACCTAGTAGGTAAATACCATGATCAAAGCATGAAGGTGCTGCCCTCTGGGACAGTGTTAAGAAGAAGATGCACTTCATTGCATTTAACCACTTCCCAGCATTTTTGTTGCACGTTGGTTGGCCTCATCGATCCTGGTTTTGTTAGAATCAGCCTATGGGAGAAACAGAGTAGAAAAGAAATTGCCCGTTATCCCTATACTTGATTTGCTACACATATATTAGAGAATTTCTCTAAGCAGAGACCCTATGAGCAACTTCTGCCCATCACTTCAGATTTGCATGAAAGGGGAAGCTCTGAAATACTGTGGAACAAGCTGTTCTCAGAACATCTGGGGCTCACTTAGAACCAGAAGTGCAAATTATCATATTGGCAAAACCTCTTCTCCTGGGATTTCCACCTTAGAGCTGCAGGCCCAAGGGGTTTAGATAAGCATCCCAAATATCTCATGTTTATTTAAACTTACCAATGTCACAGTCCTCCACCCACTTTGGGTATTTTCAGACGTGACGAGATCACGCTCAACCACGGTGGATTCCCATCGGGTGAGCATGGTCTCGTCACGTCAGCTGGGGGGAACAGAGGTCCCACCCCAGATGTTCACCCCCGTCAATCGTGGCAGGGAATAATGATCGGCGGTCCCGGCGCAGCCGACCCCGATTGTGTGGTGAATGTGATTCCCTGCCGCGATGAAGGGACCCGTCCCGTCTGGACGGCTACCACAGCCCAGAATCTGTGGTGGGATTCCGGGCCATGGTCAATGCGGGCGAGCGCTGTGGCCGCATTGGCCGCGGCGCCTACCCGTCTCCCAGGAGGGCCGGCGGCGAGGGCGCATGGGGGGGGTGGGGCTGTGCAGCTGCACGTTGCACTGTGTGGCCCCTCCCCCTCCTCAATTCCCCGCCGGGATCAGCCGGCACATCTGTTGGACGTGCCGGTGTGATCCTGGCAGGGAATCACTGCGTGATTCTGTGACGGGTCCGCCACTGGCCCCGTCACGTCTGAAATCACCCTTTGTGCCAGAACTGATGCAAGTCTCACCGGGGTAGGGGTGGGGCTTCAGAATTACATCTGTGGGGCAGGAGACCCCACATGTCCCCTTTCTGACACGGCCATGCTCCCTTGATGGGGGTGGGGGCTGGGGGTCATAAGATCACAATGCTCAGAAAGGGGAGTGATTGTGCCAGAAAGAGACATTGCCTTCCCCCTGCCCAACATGGCCACACCACTTCTAAGTACTGTGATGTCATGGTGTTGAGAAAGAGAAGCCCTTTTGCCCTCGCCTGTTCAAATGTGGCCCTGTCCCCCACCTGAAGGGGTGAGGCCAGGCGGGAGCCGGGAAGGTGCTACACCCTCCTCTTGGAACCCATAAGTCCTGCTGGAGTGAGTGGAACTTATCTTAATGGCTTGTCCTTCAAAAAAGCGGATTTTAATAAGCTCAACGAAATACTAGGTGGGGTCCCATGGGCAGGTCACCAAAAGGGGGAAAGTATCCAGGAAGGCTGGGAGTTTCTAAAAAAATCACTGAAGGCTTAATCCCAAACAATTCTAATGAAAAAGATAAATGGGAGACAGCCAAAGAAAGCAATGTGGCTGCACAAGGAGTTCAGTCTCAGTAGGGAAATATATAAGAAATAGAAGGAGGGACAAGTTATCATGGACGTGTACAGACGTGCAACTAGGGTGGCCAGATATGCAAATTTTAGAGGACACTTATGAGAAATACAGGTTGCAGGGCTGCATTGGAGCCAATGCAGCCCTGCAACCTGTATTTGGAGCCAACCCCTGCAACTTGTATTTCTCATAAGCGTCCTCTAAAATTTGCATATCTGGCCACTCTACGTGCAACCCAAACTTGTAGTGATGGTGTCAGGATGGAAAGCCAAGGCACAAAATGCACTAAGGCTAGTGAGGGATGCTAACAAACACCAAAAAGGGTTTTTCTCTTTCAGTCTGACAGAAGTAAGAGGAACAATAAGGCAATGGTTGGTCCACTGTTCAGTGAAGATGGTGAAATGTTAGTAGGGGACAAAGAGAAGGCAGAACTTCTCAATTTCTACTTTGCCTTAGTCTTCACAGAAAAGGGAGACTGATCAGCCTGGCAGAGAACAAAGTGGCAAAGATTGCAGGCCAGGATAGATAAAGAGACAATCAGAGAATACCTGGCTGCTTTGAATGAATGGAAATCTTCAGGGCCAAATGAATCACACCCTAGACTACTGACAGAACTGGCTGAAGTACTCTCAGAATCTCTATTCAACAACTCCTGGAAAACAACGGACGTGCCGGAAGACTGGAGATGGGCAAACATTGTCCCTATCTTTAAAAAAGGGGGGAAAGGAGCATCCAGGAAATTATAGCTAGGTCAGCCTGACTTCAATACCTGGGAAGATAGTAGAACAGATTATAAAACAGTCAGTCTGTAAGTATTTTGATGACAATGCAGTGATTAACCATTGCTAGCATGAATTTGTCAGGAACAAGCCACACCAGACTCATCTTGTCTATTTTGATAGACTGGGTGATTTCAGATGTGACGGGGCTGGTATTAGCCCTGTCACGGAATCACCCTTTGATCCCCCGCCGGGATCACACCGGCATGCCCAACAGACGTGCCGGCTGATCCCGGCGGGGAATCAGGGAGGGGGCGGGGTCATGCGGCACAACATGCGGCCGCACGGCCCCGCACCCCCCCACTCCCGCGCCGCCCGCCCTCTAGGGAGATGGGTGGGCGCCGTGGCCAATGCAGCCGCAGCGCCTGCCCACATTGGCCACAGCCTGGAATCCCACCACGGATTCCAGGCCGTGGTAGGCGGCCAGACGGGACGAGCCCCTTCACCACGGCGGGGAATCACATTCAGCACGCGATTGGGGCTGGTCCCACCGGGACCGCCGATCGCGTGAGGGTCCATCAGACGTTATGGTCCCTTGGGAATTCACCGTGGTTGAGCGTGGGATCGTAACATCTGAAAATACCCATTAACTCGTTTGGTTGATGAGATGAATGCTGTGGACATAATATATCTTGATTTCAGCAAAGAATTTGACACAGTTGCACATGCAAACTTCATTAACAAGCTTGCAAAGTGTGGGCTCCAAGAAAGTGGAGTCATGCCTAGTTGAAGAATCATACTCAAAGAATGATCATCAATGGCCCATCATCAAACTGAAGAGAGGTCACGAGTGGAGTCCCACAAAGCTTGACCCTGGGTCTGGTGCTAGTCAACATTTTAACTAATGACTTGGATGAAGAAGTGAAGGGGAAACTTATCAAGTTTGCGGATGACAAAACTGGAAGGGGTAGTTAACACAATGGAAGATAGAATTAGAATTTGAAAAAATCTGGGTTGAAATTAATAAAATGAAATTCAGTCAAGATAAATGTAAAGTTCTGCATTAAGAGGAGAAAAAACAAATGCACAAGTATAAGGGTGCTTGCCGACGTGCGTTAAAATGCATTTACGAGTTTGGGTGGTGGGACGTGCATGCCAATTAGGCACGGCTCTGATAATGTTGGAAAAGCTGACTGAAGCTTTTTGGCACACTGACAAATGTGCTGTAAACAGCTGGTTTTCGCAGCTTGGTACAGCACATTTGTCAGTGCGCCGAAAAGCTTTGATACCTTTCCGAAGTTATCAAAGCTGCATCTAATTTGCATGAGCGTCCTGCCTCCCGAACTTGTAAGTACGCTTTAATGCACATCAGAAAGCGTCCTAAGATGGGGAATACCTTGCTTGGCAACAGCCTGTGTGAAAAGGATGTAGGGATTGTGGTTGACTGCAAGATGAATCAGCAATGTGATGCAGTTGCGAAAAAGGCTAATGCAATTTTTCCAAGAATAATTCCACTCTATTCAGCAGTAGTCATACTTCACCTGGAGACTTTTGCCTAGTTCTTGGCTCCTCACTTTAAGAAGGACATTGGCAAATTGGAACTGGTTCAGAGGAGGGCAACAAGATGATAAAGGGCCTGGAAATCATGTCATATGACAGGGTGAATATCTAAAAGGCTGCCACAAAGAAGATGTCAAGGAACTGTTCTTCATTGCCACAGAGAGCAGGGCTAGAAAATGGGCTCAAGTCACAGGAAAGTAGGTTTTGGTTAAATATCAGGAAATATTTCCTCATATTAATAGCAGTGCAGCAATGGAACAACTTCCTGGGTCAAATTTTTGTTTCATTAGCTCCTTGTCAGAGCCATTCCAGCTAATACGGGTTTGAGACAGAGGGTAAAACCAAACATGACCATGGCGTGCTGGTAACCCAGCCTGGGGCGGGAAGCCACAGCGGCCACGGTCCGAGCTGGATCTGACTACAGAACAAACGTGCCGGGTGGGGAGAAACATGAATGTGTGGCCTCCCCGCCCCCATGCTGTGCCCTGTGTCTCCCCCCCCCCCAATGTTGGGCAGCCATGGTGCTAATGACAGCCAGTCATGGCGGCTGGCAATGGCAGTCCCCAACCCGGGCTGTGTCTACTGGCCTGAACAAACATCGTAGCCTGCTGTGGCCTGCTTTGCTCCCGTTGGGGGGGACCTAGTCAGAGCCCCGGTTAGCCACTAACATGGCCCTGGGCAATCCCAGGCCAACGTCTGATGGCACCTGCACAGGTCCAGGCCAGAGTGGACTGCAGTGGGCTGTTGTTATGTCTGTTTTTACCCAGAGGTATCATCTGTCACCCTGAATATTTCTCCTAATTTCTCACTAGATCATGAGAAACAGGAAAGAGAGGGAAACAGTGGGCCCTGACACATATCTAGAAGATGTAGACTTTGCACGAAATAGATGCCTCATGACCCAGAGACTTCAGACTCTGATTGAGCAAACTAAAAGACTGCCAGAGGAAGCGAGAGGCGCTGGATTGAAGGTAAAGAAGGAGAAAATAAAAACAATGATTGAAATTGAATGCTAGGCCATGTAGAAGAGCATACTGAAAAGATGAAGCACTTTACTCAGCTTGGCTGAATTGTGATTCAGTTTGGTGGCATCAAGAAAGATTTATGGTAGAAATGGGGAAATACAGGGAGCTCTTACTCTCCTGAAACCTGTTTGAAAGTCAAGAAAAATCTGCTTGAGAAACAAACTGGATTTTTAGTGCAAATGTAAAATTGACTTTATTATATGGTCTAGAAGCATGGAGAAACACAAAAGGTTGATGAAAAGACTTCTGGTCTTTATAAATGGATGCCATTGGAAGATTTTAAGCATTAAGCAGCTTGAGGGGGTAACAAGTGAGGATCTGCACAGAAGAATGACCCATTATGAAAAGAAAATAGAAACAGGCTGGGCATACTCTGGGAAAACTAGATACAAACGTTATGAGACAAGCCCACATTTCCCGCAAGCAGAAGATGGGGGGGGGGGGGGGAGGCGAAGGCCAGCATAACTTCCGGTGTGAATGGGTTTTTGCCACAACAATACTCGTGAGTGACAGGGCTCAAAATCCAGCCCTGTCATTCGTGAGTATTGTCGCAGAAAACCCCCGATTGCGCCGGAAGTTATGCTCGCCTCCGCTTCCTTCCCCCGCCGTGTCTGCTGCTTGCGTGAGTGCCGCCGCTGCACCGCTGTAAGGTGTGAATGCGGTATCAGAGTAGGGCCCCCAGGGTTTATGGAAAAGGAAGATCCAAGGAGTCTTGGTGAAATAAGTCACAAGCTTTAAAAAATTGGTCTGAGCTGGAAGTTCACAAGGTCAAAGAATGAGCAAAGAGAGATCCAGGTAGAGGCCCTGTGCTCCTCTTAGAGTGAGGAGACGTAGCTGAAAGGGATTATTATGGTATAGTTCCCAAATGATTTTTGAGAACCAAACTCATTGTCAGTTAGGGGGTCTGTACTTTCTCTTGACCTGGCAAATGGAGTTAACATGGAAATATTTGTTGTGACTTATGGGTGGTCACTTACACTTCTCTGCTGCATAGCAGCAGATTTTCAGTGGTGCTTTGATTATGGGTGGGATTGGGATATAGTCTTTATAGTGATGACAGTCTTTAAGGAAAAAAAGTTGGGTGGGTTGCTTTATTTATGAGTGTAAAGGACAGGACGCAATTGATGTGCATGGCTCTAAACAGCATTTTCAAATTATTATTGTTATTATGTTACATTTGGATTGCAGTAGCACCCAGAAGCTCTAGTCATGGGTCACCATGCTGTCTAGCTAATGCATAATGGAAAGATGGTCCCTCCCTTCCTCAAAGGATTTACAGTCTAGGTTACTAATGTACTATGAGAAGCATGGTCGGCAGCTGAGTGGTTAAGGCACTTGGTTATTTTCCTGAAGACTGTGGGTTCAAATCATGCTGGATGGCTGCCCCCAGTATACCCAGCTGTGAATGCATACTTGATCTATTGTATTGGGGAAGTCAAAGGCAGGTGGAAATGCTGGCCACAGTACTCCATTGGGCACTGTAGGTCACAGAAACCACAACAGCTTGATGGGCCACATGGTTTGTGATGGACCTTGACGTAATGGATTGTACATTAATATTATTGTATATGTCAACAATAGGTGTCTTCAGTTGAAGACTGGCCACCCCAGTACTGGACACTCCAGGTCCTGCTCTGTGGGTAGCCAGCCCCACATCCTCCGCATCCAGCCCCATCTGCATTGGGTTTATACGGACCTGGTAGCTGCCGCAGTCCACAATCCGCCCAGGTGGTGAACTCCTCCTCCACACCATAGAGTTGTGGGCGGGCTGCCCAAAGTCCTAGACTGCTGATCGTAGCTCTATGTCATTGCTCAGGTGAGAGCGGAGCTGCAGCAGCTGTCCGCCAAGCAGACGGACTGCAGCCCCACCTCTAGTCAGTGTCTCAGGCTTGGTGGCCTCCTCTGCTGGCAGTGCTCCTGGATGTTTGAGAGCACCACCGGTGGAGCTGCCTCCGGGCAGGTACAGCCTGCTCCACCTCAGCTCTGCCTGAACATCTGGCAACCCGTCTTTACATGGACAGGCCACCCAGGGATGAGGTGGGGCAGAGGTGGGGCAGCTTTCTGTCTATTTATACCCAATGTTATCAGGAGGACCTCCTGGGAGGTATTTGCATAAAAGAGCATAGACATTCGGAGTTTTGGCTAAGGAAGTTAAGCCCATAAAGGTGAGAATCCCAGCACTAAAACAAAATAGTCCCAAGAATGCCAGAGAGCTCTGTCCCCCAAATCTACTTTCACATTGCTACTTACCCACTTACCCATTCCCTCAGGCCCCTGGACAGCATAGCTCCAACAAGAGTCACACTGAACACTGAACTCTATAGGTTGGAGGGGGGAAAGAGGGGGAACACCATAGAGATAGGTCTCCCAACTTCTGTACCGCTAATCCCTAGCCAGATCTCTCAGGCAAAGGCATGGGGATATGAAGAAATACATAATGGAGCGTGATATTTTATGGGCCCATCGAGGCTGTATGGTTATTCAGAACTGATATGGGTTAGGTTATAAGGTCAAGAGGCAAACCAGCCCTTACCTTCTCCATGATCCTGTCAATTTGGCGGTTCTGTGTGTCAATCTCATTGCCCATATCCAGGGCCATGTGGCGAAGGTTTCCAATGATGCCGCCAACTTGCTCCAGGTTTTCATCCATTTCATTTTCTCGGGCATCATTTGTTACCCTGTGGTGGAATGAACAATTCTTTTGTGAAGAATGGACTGAACCATTTTATGCACCCGAGTTCCTATCTATCTCCCCTTTCCCATTCACCTATACCAAGTACTGCCCAACCTCACTTCTCATCCCATAATTGGGCTGTGAATTAGTGACCATCAGCCATTCAAACAATCCAGCTTTCAGAAGCATTCACCTCAGCGTAGACTGACTTATTCTTGATGCTACTATTAGAAATGTTGCCTTTGATGGTGGTTCTTCTTAAAAAGCAGTATAATATTTCGACATGTGCTTTTGCATACTCATTATTATTATTTTTAACAAACATTTATATAGCGCCAGCATTGTACCTGGCACTTTACAAAGTAACAAAGGGTATTTTCAGATGTTACGATCCCACGCTCAACCACGGTGAATGCCCACATGGTGAGCAAGGGACCGTAACATCTCTTGGCCTGCCAAGAGATTCCCGGCAGATGTTCACCCCTGTGAAACACGGGCGGGAATCCCTTTGACTACGCAAATGGCGGTCCTGCACGGACCATCGCCTTTTGTGTGGTCAAAGAGATTCCCGCCCGTGACTCACGGAGGTGAACACCCAGAGGGAAACTCACGTTCAGACCAACAGACGTGACGTTCCCACGCTCAACCATGGGGAATTCACCATGGTTGAGCATGGGATTGTAACGTCTGTCCCCTGACCACGGCCCGGAATCAGCGGCCATGCCTGCTGCTGATTCCGGCCCGTGGTCAATGCCCCGGGGGGTGGGCAGGTGCTGTGGCCGCATTGGCTGCGACGCCCACCCGTCTCCCAGAGGGCAGGCGGCCTAGGCAATGTGGGGTGTGTGTGGGACTGTGCGGCTGCACGTTGAGCCACGCAGCCCCTCCCCCGATTCCCCGCTGGGATCAGCTGGCATGTCTGTTGGCCGTGTCGTTTTGATCCCCGCGGGGGATCAATAGGTGATTTCGTGACGGGGCCAATACTGGTCCCGTCACGTCTGAAAATACCCAAAATAGACATGGTCCCTGCCCTAGGGCTTACAATCTGAGAGACAGGAGCTGGGGGAGAGACATAGGAAGGGGAACAGAGGGAGAGACAAGGGGTCTAACATTCATGAAGATGCGAGGTCTCAAGTGCACGTACTTGGCTTGGTTACGTTGAGAATAACAGCAGGCAGGTCCATGTGGCAAGGATAAGGGTACACAGACCATAGGTATAGGATATAGAGGATCAGCAGGATAAAGAGTCAGACAGAGCAGAGCGAAAGAGGTGAGTTTTAAGGAGAGATTTGAAGGTATGAAGGGAGGGGGCAAGGCGGATGTGGACAGGGAGGGAGTTCCAGGCATGGGGGGCAGCAAGAGAGAAGGGACGAAGGAGCTTAGGGGAGCAGGGAAGGCGTGGAAGGGTGAGAGAAGGGACAGAGGAGGAGCGAAGTGCACGGGCTGAAGTATGGAGGGCGATAAGTGCAGAGAGGTAGGGGGGAGCGAGGTTATGAAGAGCTTTATAGGTGAAGACTACTCATGAAGAAATTATAACTTTTGAGCCACCAAGCGATATATGACGAAAATGAACCACTACTACAATTTTTGTTAGTACTATGGGTGTTAATAATGCCTGGTAGATTTGCAACATCTTTAAAGTATCTTATGAATGCCAGTAACTGCAACCCAGTCTTGCAAAGTGTACCATGATCAAACCTTTATAAATCCACTTGCCTGCTTGCCTTTGGTGAGGATGCTATTTGAGTTGGTGAGTAGATTTGTACAGCTCTGGGCTTTCCCCCTCATTGCAAATCCCAGAGCAGTGAGTAGTGAATGATTTATCTGTTTTGCAGCCCTTATCATGAGGGTGAATGCTAAGATCGGTGAGGATCCACACCAGCACAGCACTGTGCTTCTCAGTGACCCCTTAGGCAGAACCTTACGCCTTACAGGCAAACCAGTAATTGTTATTCTTCACATTTTACAGGAAGGAAAACTAAAGGCAAGCAGCTAAGGGTGTCTTTTTCAAGAATGCCCTCATTTGGAGTGTCATCTGGGGCCTGACCTGCAAGATCCGTTGAGCCCCTAGTCTAGGCTAGCGTTGCCATCTATGCAATTTTTTAAAGGAACTCTTATTAAAAATACATGTTGCAGGGCTTACATTGGTGCCTTAGGCATTTGCATAGGTTCCAACCCTACCGCAGTCTCCTGTCAGTGGACAGTTAAATTACTGGGCTCATTCATTTTCTCACTGTAGCACAGGGAGTAAAATGAGGGGCACAAACATCCTGACCATATGGAAGGAATCTAAATACGTCAGCGACAAGGAAGAAGAAGAGGAAATAAATGGATAAAAGGTCTCACCTGCGGATAAAGCCACCGCTGATGGCCATCTGCTCCCGTTCATCGACAACACGTGCGGGCTGACTGGCTACAACCCCATCTTGATTATTGCCCCAGGCTTTTTTGTAAGCATCACTTGATTTAAGCCTAGGTAAGGAAGAGGATGAGTAACAAAGCACCAAGTGGGAAGAGAGGACTGCAAAAATCATTTCTCCTTCAAGCTACAAGCTGAGTCAAGCAAATGAGCTTTAGATAGGGGCGTTGTTGTATACCGATATATCATAAACCTGAACAAAACCATTCTTTTTTTTTTGCTGCCACAACAACTATGATGCTCAGAGATTTCATTTCCAATAAAATCAATTGCAATTGTCTGCAACATTTTGCTTTTTTGTTGGCTTGGAGGGTTTTTTTGTTTGGTTTTTTTCCCTTTGTTTTGTTAAAAAAGGATAAAAATAAAGATAACTGGAAAACATTCAGTTGTATTCAGTGACACGTGTATATTTTGACATACAACATAGAGAACATACTGGCCGACAGACATGGAAACAAAACAGCCAAGAATAGTGTGTACATCACATCACAGCGACACACTGTGAGAAAACAGATTGGGCTCAATTTGAACATCGTACCATGCAAGAGGTTTCTTTAGTTAATGTGTGTGGCACAGTAGACCTCGGAATCCACCAACCTTTCCAATCGTACAGCATTACGGGAGGTGGGCTCTTTGCCTTTTGAGTCACAGTTAGGGCAATTTTGTTTGATTTCTTAATAATATATCGGTACTTGGAAATAGTAACCATACATCGAGAGTTGATGTACAAACCTTTGTCCACAGAGACAAAAAGTAAAATTAGGCAGAGTGGGATGAGTGCAGGAGAAAATAAAAAAACAAGCAATTTCACATCAGAAAGGGAAATTCCCCTGCATTTTCTTCATGCACCAGCTACAGGCATGAATAAGAAGTGAAGCATTCTCACTAAGCACAGCTGCCCCAGTGATTCAACATTCTCTTAACGCACCAGCAGTAACAGCCTTTACAATGAGTGGGATCCAGGCAAAAATGGATCTTCAGCTTCTTTAGAAACTTTAAACCTAACTATCATACAAATAGGCTGTTTTAATTGGCTTACACAATCTAGCAAAGACCCATTTTTGTCTGAGCCACCACAGAGAGAGAAATTAAAATTCAGGCATACCAGCAGTGGCAAGATATTATTAACATGTGCAGCATACATTTGGGATGTTCTGACACGGAAGTGGCCAGAGGCATTTATCTATTAGAAATCACGAGCAACAGATGTTCATTTTATTCTCCAATGGAATCTTGTTTCAGCAAAGCTATTGGGAATAAAGATTGCCACAATAAATCTGTTTCCTTATTAGGCCCAGTGTACGTGAGAATGGCTCGTCTGCTGCCTGAGGTGGGTTGGAAAGAATGAGCAGTCTTTAAATGAATTGGGAGACATTCTGAAGTAAGTTTCCATCCACCTCAAGACCACGTGTCTGCAGTGAGTCTGCCACCATGCAACTCACTGCAGAGTGTCTATCATAATTGGTTATGCCCAAAGATGTGTGACCCCCATACATTGTTAATAAAATAGGTATGTTTAAGTATTTCCCCAAATAGTAACCAATTCTCTTGTTTTTATTCCTTTGGCAGAATTTCATAAGGCGTTTTCTGCTTTGTCTACTGCCTTGTGTCCCACCATGAGCATTTCTAAAATGAATGAGGGAAGTGTTTGTGCTAGTGATTACCATTCAGAATGCTGCACACAACCACCAGCATTGACGTGTTTCATTTAGAACTGTGTCACACGCGTAGAGTAAGCTGTACTTTGAATCAAAAGTAAACTTTTCTTTATGCCTCAAGGCTGATCCTGTATTTCTTGCACATTAAAGTCAATGAGAAATTGTGGGGCTCAAGGAATCTAGGACCGGGACTTCAATTGTGACACACGGTTTGGCTCACTTTATTTACACGTACCAGGGAATTCTTATGTGAAACTGTGCCCCTGTTTATGTCAACTATCACACCTGGAATGGAATTTACAGTAACCAGGGAAGGAAATTATAGGAGCTTCTCTTGGTACAGCTCATGGTCTGGCCATTATGCATCTCTTTGCCTCGTAACAATTGCCTATGTTGAATCAATGGATTCCTAGATTTGTTTCGATGAGAGCTGCCTCTAAAAGCAATAAGAGACTGATTCTGCAGCCCTCGATCGCATGCATGCCCACGATGAACTGCCAACTTTTGTATGTAACTACTCATGCAATGGATACGGCATTGGGACTAATATGGTACATTGAGAAAGTAATGACATGTTAGTAAAGTGGGCACTCCTGGAAAAACCCACCCCCTCCTCTATTAGGAGACCCCATAGTACTGTTAGCTTAGTCTTCTTAGCTGGAGTCAATTGGTTTATCTCCATGGATTTCAGTGGAGTTAGGCTAATTTAAACCATACATCTCCTATAACAACATGCTATAGTAGATGCACTTAAAAAGTCAAGATTTACTGCAATTCATCATGACATTTCTTTATATTTAAGGATTTACCAGGAACACAACCAGATTTTGTCTAAGTGGATGGAACCTGTGCCCTGACTCTCGGAAGCCCCACCCCCCTGTGCTGCCCGCCCAATCAGGCAACAAAAGGGCCCATTCCCTTCTCCTGGCTCTGCCCTGACCATTTCCTTTTTCTCCAGGGTCTGGTTCTGCCGTTGGGAGCTGCAAACGCAGCAGGAAGATGAGGGAGGCACAATTCTCTTGGCTTTCCTATGCCTCTCCTTCCCCAGTGCCGCCCCCGGCCATTTTGACGTTGCTGCTTTTTCCCTCTCTTTCTACTTCCACCACCTCTCCCTCCCTTCTACCAGGTGCTGCCTTGCACCTAACTGAGGGGGATGTGTGACAGAGGCCTTTTTAACATGAGACGGTCCCACTCATGCCCACGCAGAATCGCTGTGTGGGCATGGGTGGGTGCAGCCGGTGTGCATGCCGTGGGCGGCAAGTGGGGGGGGGGGAACACGCTTCCCCACTCACCCCCCATTCATCCCCGCACACCAAGAGGTTGCTCTTTGTGTGGAGATGCGTGTATGGCTGGGTGCGACCATATGCATTCCCACCCACCCACCGCGCACGCACCAGCATGCCCATGGACACACACACACACACCCACTCTGCAGGGGCTGTGCAAAAAAAGGCCTATGGCTAAGGGGTGGGAGGCTTATTCAGTTCTTATTTAGCGCTGAAACAAGTACCTGCAAAAAATGCATTTCCGGTACCCAAATCGACCTGCAATGGTCAGATACTAATCAGTACCCAATCAGTGCTCGATTCAAGTACCAGTGTCCCACAAGGTTGTTGACTTCTAGTCCCAGAATATTGTCTTCCAGTCCTGATGTTTTCAGTTTCTGTCCTGATTTTTCAGTTTTTCGGGTACCTGATTAGTGCTCGGGTGGACTGTTGGGTATTCAAAAATGTGGGTATTACCTGCAGGTACCCATTTCAGCTCTGCTCTTATTGACAAAATTCCACCCAGCGGCATTTGTAGGAGCAGGGTTGCTTGGGGATGAAGCTTCTGTTCCACCTCAAAAAAGAATGCCGCAACTGTTCTTCCCCCTGAGCTGGGCTAGCCCTGCCGGACAGTGCCGTGGGCAAGGAGGGCTATAACCTAGCTGCTTCGCAAGGGCATAGCTATCATGGAGCGCAGGGGCCTCGGACTCTAGGGGAGGCCCTTTGCAAGTGACCTGAGCATCGCTAGGAAATTTTCCGAGTGGGTAGGAGAAGGAGCCCCCACCAACTCTGAGCAGGTCCGTTGCTCCGTGGGTGGGTGTGGGTGGAGATGGGCATTGGCCAGGAGCAAACACTCACCAACACCCACCAAAAGTGATGTTTACATAGACGTCCGCACCCATCTCCACCCAGGGAAATGCTCCCCACCCCCTGGCCAACACCCATCTCCACCCAGAGGAACTGGGTGGAGGCATCATGTGTGCACAGGGCCCATGGTGATTGGCTGCACCTGTTCCTATTATAGGTGCCTTTGTGTCCCAGCACCTCTCCATCACACCATTCTGGGCTCCCATAGAGATGAGGGGTGGGGCTAGCCACACTGAGCATGGTCCAAAATACAGAACTATTTATTTATTTAGCAAACTTGTATCCTGCCCCTCCTGCCCTAGGCAGAAGCATAAAAACTGGGGTGGGGGGAGGGTGTGTGTGTGAGAGAGAGGGGGGCATGTCTCCTCCTCCCCTCCATCTCAAATTTGGGGGTGAAAGGGAAATGTCCCCTTCTGTTACTGCGTTGTACCTCAGTGAGATGATGATGATGATTATACCTAAGTGCAGTAAACCAAAGTACAGAAATATTGACTCTTTAAGTCCAGCCACTGTATTTGTGTCCCTTCCTCCAAATGAATATCAATATTGGATTTCCCTTCAAGGAATTATCTTCAAATGAGGAGGCAATTGATAAGAGAGAATGCCCTGCCTGACTGTTCCGATCGGGCAAAAAGTCCCTCAGAATTCTCTCGAAGGTTGGGCCAGGTTTGTCCAAGAGAGGACTGCATCATTTTGTCTGATTTGTGAACTAAGTTAATTCTCTACATCCAGAAAGTGCCTGAAACATGCTATAAAAAACTTTTGTGTTGCCTACTTCTAAATATATTCTCAGCAACCCACTCATGCATCAACTCGCTGCATACTAAATGTTATCCACCTAAAAGTCTATTTTCTCGCATCTATTTTCTCACTCCCAAGCCCACATGACCACATATCATATTTTTCTGCTGCATTTAATGGAAGCTTTAGAGTACTTGAAGTGGTTCATTTTATCGTTATGGCATGCAAGCAAACCTGATATATTTCAACATTTCTGCATAGTGTACTCTTTGCCTGGTTGGGAGGGGAAATTGGCCACACTTGTTCAATTATTTCTTCAAAATTTTATTCCCTACAGCAATACGATCAATACTCCAATACTGGAGCCAAAATGGAAAAGCATCATTACTTCCAGGATCTTGTCAAGAGAGCTATCCATTGAGCAGTGGAGAATTGTTTTCCACTAGGAATTTGTAGAAAATGTCCCCAATTAACTGTTCATGCAATTTTGAACCATACGTCTTGTGGGATTTCTAAAGCTAAATTGTGTAAGCATCTGCTTTAAATTTTAGGATGGCCAGGAAAAAAAAGAAAAGAAAAACAAATCTATCATGATTTGTGTTGTCTACATGGTAGTAGTAGATAGGTATGTAGTACACGCTCTGTAAAATGTTGAAACTTTTATCATTAAAAGGGTGTTTACAGTGAAGCTTTTGCTGCAGTATGCCTGATTTTAATGCATTTACAGTAATTCCCTCTACATCGTCTACACTATGAGATGAATGCATTGGAACCAGAGTTGTTCTATCTGCATGCCACATGCTCATCCTGCCCATGTGCCTAGCAAGGATGAACGTCACAAGGCTTTCGAGATCAGCCTTGGGTGCTCAAGAAATTCAGGCAGGCAGGCAGCACCTACTTGTTACATGGACAGACACAAAGACCACAGAATTTTCCTAGGTCCGTCAAATTCTTTTCTGCTTCTTTCATGTCCTTATTGATTTGGTCCATTCCCTCTTCGATGCGTTCCAGTTGTTCTGATTAAACACAAGTATTTTATCCCCACAGAATGAAGCGGATGGAAAAGGACAAAGAAAAAAAAGACAAAAACTTCAGACATTCACTGTGACAAAAAACTGGACACCACAGAGCAGAGCACCGGTACCCAGTACCTACTTGTTACAAGGACATATGAAAAGGCCACAGCATTTCCCTAAATCTTTTAAATTTTTCTCGGCCTCCTTCATGTCTTGGTTGATATGGTTCATGCCTTCTTCGACACGATCGAGTTGTTCTGGTCAGGACAAAGGGATGACAGTGTGGAATGAATTGTACTTTTGTTGTTGCTCGTCTTCAACAGAACATGAAAAATGACCATGTAAAATTGAATTATAATGGTATTTCAATGCATTAAACACAGCTGATGCATTGCTGAAAGGATGTATGTAAAACTGGATGATGCTGAGGTTAGATGACCATTAGAGTTAGAGTTAGATGAGTACAGTAAAACATACACACACAAATGAGATGTGTGAAATATATTAAAACAAGATGTAAAGTTTTAGAAGAGGTTATGAAATACCTCAGGGTCCAGAAACATAATACAATACATCCATTTATTAAGACACCAATTGAAAGACATCCAAAAGAAAGAAAGAGATGGTGTTATTTCCTTGTATTTATGCACGTTAATAAAAGAGAAATGGTTTCCTTCAGTAGAAACCATCTACAGTACTGAAACTTACAAATGTTTTTGAACTAGACAATGATTGAAAATGTTACTGGTTTGATTTGAGAGTGGGTGGAGGAGAAGACAGTTAATAATGGCATTAAGAATGGGAATGAGCTGTAAAGTTAGCAGATCCATGTCCAGATACAAACTTTTTAGAGATTGAAGCTGTTCAGATTGGAATTTTGGGTCATGGTCCATCTCTAAACAGAAGACTGTGAGGCTGATTCTTCTCTCAGTGACACTGCTGTAAATCAGGAGTAAACTTTGCTGGAGTCAACCAAAGTTACTTTATTTGAATGTCCTGGCTCAACCCCTATTGAAGTGGATGGACAAACTCCCACAGACTCCAATGGGTTTTGGATCAGATTGGGGTAAAACCTGTGTAAGAGGAGAATCGGCCCTTATGTTCTCTTTCGTTAGCCATGCAGGGCTAACCAAAAGCCCACTGAAGTCCATGGAAACCATTATCTTTCCACTGATTTAAATCTATTAGGCCAAGATAATTCCATTTACTTTAAAGGAGTTATGCCTGATTTTCACCATACAAAGTGAATGAGGTAGCAAGCACAACAGCAGGTCTTAAGCAGATGAGATGCAACTCCACTGATGTCCATGATGCGGTGCTTGCTGAATTTGGCCGTATTTTCATATCTGAGTCTGTGGCTGAGACTAATTCCATGTGTTAATCTCTCCATGGAAACTAAACCAAGGATAATGGCCCAAACCAGCAATTTGCAGTAATGTAAAATCTCAGGACCATTTTCTCAGCTGATGTAAATTGGTGTAGCTCCATTGACATCAGTGAGCTTCTCTAATTTGCTGCAATTGATAATCTGGCCCTTACTTTTCCTTTGGAAGGAGAAAAAAACCCAATAGCCCGTTTTTCACACGAGAAAGCTATTTTGGAGCTTTTAAAACAAAAGTAAAAGAACAATTCCAAACTATATAGGGGAAACAAAAATCATCAGCAAGCTTTTAAACTGGTTATATTTACATTTCCTGCATTGGAGAAAAAAATACATGTGCACTCATGACTGTGAATTAGAGAGGAGAGAAAAAGGAATGGAGAACCCTGGAAAATGGGATGGGGCTTTAGCCTCAGTTAAAGGGACCTTGGGTGATTTCAGACATGATGGGGGCCCTATTGGCCCCGTCACGGAATCACCCAAATGATTCCCCGGTGGAATCAGACCGGCCCGTCAACAGACGAGCCGGCAGATTCCACCGGGGAATCGGGGAGGGGCGGGGCTGCACGGCGCAACGTGCGGCCGCACAGCCCCGCCCCCCATGCTTCCGGGGCAGCCCGCCCTCCAGGAGATGGGCAGGCGCAGCAGCCAATGCAGCTACGGCACCCGCCCACCCCCCGGGGTATTGACCACGGCCCGGAATTGGTGGCAGCATGGCTGCCGATTCCGGGCCATGGACAGGGGCCAGATGAGACGTTACCAGGCTCAACCATGGTGAATCCCGCTGTGGTTGAGCATGGTAATGTCATGTCTGTTGGGGGCACAAAGTGATTCCCGCCGGGTGTTCACCCCCAGCGGGAATCACTTTGACCACACTTTCGGAGATGGTCCCCGGACCATTCTCGAAAGCGTGGTTATTTTGATCCCCGCCGGTGGTTCACTGTGGTGAACATCTGGCAGGGATCAAACAGACGTTACGGGACCATTCCCCATCACAGGGGATTGCCTGTGGTTGGGTGTGATCTCGTATCGTCTGAAAATACCCTTTGTCAAAATAATAAAAAGAATATATTTTAGAAATGAAGGCACAGCCCCCAAACCACTGATGCTGCCAAAAATCTTCCATTGACTTCAGAGGGAATAGAAGCAACCCACATTGCTTGCTGGGCATCTTCTACCACCACAGCACTGGTATTTTCAAAGTTGCAAATGGGATTTGAATGCCCAGTTACCATTTGAATTAATTAAAATATTTTGATTAATTTTAATGGGAACCAGGTAGCCAAATTCCTTAAGTAGCATTTTTAAATTGAAAATAATTAACTTTATCTTTATTTGAATGATTAAAGCAGAAAGAACTTAAACATTCAGATTCTTCCCCATGTTTATGTTATTTGATTATTTTTTGTACCTAATGCTGATTTGAATGTACAGCCAGACATGTGAGTATCACTCAGCTGATGGTTGCTTTCACTGTCTGGTTGCTATCCAATAGCCAAATGTGGGTATGTTTTGCTTTCCAACCCTGCGGGGGATTGTCTCATTCCAAACAAAAACTATAAACAAAACCTACACGTTTAGGCCAAATAGCAATGTCCACTGAAATAGTGCCTTTGGGTGTCTTTAGACATAACATCAACGGGTGTCTGAATGTATGTTTTGACACTGGTTTGGCCCTGTGTTCACCATGTTGCGCTGCTTAGACACACAGCCCATCTTGGGGCAAATCAGTGTTTTGCTCACCACCTGATCTCGGCACACAAGTGCTGCTGCCTTGTTCCTTGTGTTGTACCTGCTAACATGCGATGTGATATAATTAAACACAACGTTGGCCACATGTTCAGCCAAAACACACAAACTGTCCTTGTGATGCAATGGTGTTCACATCATGTGTTCAACGTGTAGCAAAAATTGGTGTTGGGGTTATTATGATGTTTACACACAATGGCCAAACATATGCTTAGGGGTTTTGATAATCGATCTTCGTTATGTCTAAAGACGCCCATTGGCTCCAGCGGGCATTGGATCATACCCTAAAATCACCTGACAGTTCTCCTCTAAAAGGAATATGTTTTACAGGATCTGAGTGCTTAGAAAAAGATTAAAACCTCTCACTGTTTCGGTAAAGCCACACGAGACAAGGCTGCCAGATTCCCCCACCCGTCCCAGGCAGGACCGATGCAACTACCACAATTTGGGCCGGCTGTGAGGACAGTTCAAAAAAGCAGCGCCTACCGTGGCTGACACGAACTCCTCTACACCACGGGTCTGGCCGAGGAGCCAAACACATGGTGCTGGACTCCCTGGCTCCTGCTGTGCTGTGGGATTGGGCCCATTACTGTTAAGCAGCTGATGGGGCAGAGGGCCTGAAGGAGCACGGGTGCTCTCCCTGCCCACCAAACAGCTGATTGGAGTGGCTCCTCTCGTGTCCCCATCCCATATCAACTGTTTGGCATTGCACGCCTCCATGCCTGATCCTGACACCTGATCCTCACATGCACACCTCAAGGCCTGATCCTGGAACCTCACCTCCCAGCAGGGATGCATGGGCTGACCAGATGGGAGGCAGCCCGTTACCGCACAGTGGCCAGGGTGGGGCAACAGTAGCCCACGATACATCACTGGCCTTCTCCGGAAGATGTATCGTGTAGCAGCCTGTTGCCAACCCTGGGACAGAAGTAGGTGAACATGTGATGGCCGCTGTCCTGATGGTCAGCTACACTGAAGGCTAATGTGGGGTAAGGTTGCCCAATGTGGATTAACATCTCATGTGGCCTTACTCATTGTAGCTGCTTTGTCGAATACATGGAGTAACTGAGCCTTTCCCCCCAAAATGTTTGCTTGTTTAATAAATAAATAAATATCATTTTGACATTTGATTTTGAATCCTAACCCCACCTTTAATATTACAGAAGTTATAGTCTTCAAATACTGATGTATCATTGAACTTACTTGATTGTCAAAATTATGTTATCCTGTGAAAAGTAGATAGTTTCAAAGCAACCCTTTCCTAACTCAATTGTTTTGCTCCCTGTGTATTCCAACACTTACCTACTGTTGTATATTTGATTTTCACTTGGTACAGCCACACAATATGGTAACCTGATTTGGGCAGCCTTACCCCCAATTTGGACACCGTCGTTACCAGGTTATGGAGTGGCTCGTACACCCAGCGGCCACCAGATATTCACCTTGTGGCGGGGCAGTCAGTCAGTTGTGCATCCTCTGAAAAAGGCAGAGGAAGCAGCACATAGTAACCTTAACCAAAGTGGGATAAGACTGCCAAATTGGGTTAGCTACCAAGGTGCCACTCACGCACCGAGTCCATGTGCTGCCCTGCAGTGAGACCCACTGGCACCAGTGAGCGGCGGGCGTCATTCCAGTGCCTCCAGGTCATGGCTGGAGGCAGGATAGTGGGTGGGTGGGGGATGAGAGGACAGGGCCGGGTGTCCGCACGGGTGACTGGTGCCTCGGACCATCCCAGGGTGTGGTGGGGTGGCCAACGTTGGCCCACCCGGTTTCCCCACAGTGGGTGGACTGTGTACCCTGCTCTCCTCACCAGCCATAGAGTGTGGCGGCTGCAATTGCCCGCCCTGGGGTGTGTGGGGATTGGTCCCAGCCAAGCTCATATGGGAGAGTAAACCGTTTTAGAACAGATACAAATCTACCTTGTAGGTAAGATGGAGGATCTGCTTTGGAACATCATCACAGTGGTATAAATACTAAATAACACTACTGAAGTTAATAGGATTTTTTGTTGTTGTTGTTATTAGCAAAGTTCAAATGGCGCCCCCGGAGACACTGGCACATATACTATTGAACTGCCCTGCTTATTCCTTTTGGCGACAGCTTTATATAGATCCCATAATTTCATCAGTGAACTTGTATTCCACTCAGCCGGAACTTCTCCTCTTGAGGAATAAAGATCCCAATGTCTCAATTGGTGTTGCCAAGTTCCTTTCCCTTGTGTTTAAAACTAAGATGTCCCTATTAAATGAATAGAGCTTATGATGTAGTGGTCAAGTTATTGGGGTTATTTTCAGACCTAAATTGAAGATGAATTGGTTGCAGGATATTGGAGGGATAAGAGCTTTATTGTTGGATTACAGATTATATATTATAATTTTTATGTCCATTGCCATTGTTACTGTGATTTTGTTTGTCCGCTATAAATTCCGTGTTTTGTGTATTGTGTTTTACGATGGCCATTGGCTAAGTAAATAAAGATTATTGATATTGTTGTTGTTGTTGGCATAGATGAGATCTCAAGCCAATCCAAAATATTCTATTTTAAATCTCATACATGTACTTTACTGATCTTACCCTAGTCTCAGATGGCATTCACACCTGATGGTGGGGCGGCTTTGAAACTGACATGAGGCAAAGACACGGCTGAGGGAGGAGCCCAATGCCAGAAGCAGCACCGGTACAAAGGGGGTTCTGCCGCGACTTTACTCATGAATGACAAAGCACAAAATCCTGCCCTTTCATCTGCGAGTAAAGTCGCAGCAGAACCCTATTCGCACCGGTGCTACTTCCGGCATCCGGCTCCTCCCTCCACCGCGTCTTTGCCTCGCGTCAGTTTCAAAGCCGCGCTGCTATCAGATGCGAACGCGGTCTAAGTACATCTTCTATACTGAATTAATGTAGGGTTTCTATTTGTATTACTTGAAGAAATGTTTCAGAATCAAATTTCAAACTTTTAGTGCCTCCTTCAAATTTGGCCTCTTCTGTTATATGCAATTGGGCCCTTCTGTCTCTCAAGCTAATATTTGCACTCAAGGAATCGATACATTTCCCACCACCCTCACTTTCTCAAGTAAATCAG
Organism: Sphenodon punctatus; assembly: GCA_003113815.1. Classification (NCBI taxonomy): domain Eukaryota; kingdom Metazoa; phylum Chordata; class Lepidosauria; order Sphenodontia; family Sphenodontidae; genus Sphenodon; species Sphenodon punctatus. Next base: position 1,052,875 of record QEPC01002056.1, on the reverse strand, counting down.
TTAATAATGAAGGGCTGCATTCTCAGCTGGGGTAAATGCACTGAGCTCACTGGAAGCTCTGTCAATTTACATCCCCTGAGAATCTGGCTCAAACCATTTGCATTTCTATCGCACTGTCCAACTGAGGAGCTTACAAGAGTTTCACGAGCAGTGGACGTGATCTTGTCCATTACTTGCCAGCACTTTAATGGGACTCTGCATAGGCACAGGTTGTCTTGTCCTGAAAACTCTCGGTGCAGGGTCAGGGAATATTCATGGACCATTGTCATTAGCACGTGTGCACTAGTAGTTCAGTATTCTTCTCACCAGGGGGAGGTGGTGGACAGAGAGGTTCTATGGCTGTAGGCTAGATTCGTCTGAGAGCGAGGGCAGCTTTCCAACACTTCATCAGTGCAAATCTGCCTGGAAACACAGTTAGTCCGCCTCAAGAGGATCACCCCAGCTTAGGGGGATCCTCAGGTGGCACCAGAGCAGCTGGAGCAGTTCCTCCTCCAGCCAAAGAGGAGGGGTTAGTGGAAAGGCATGTCTGCATCCCAGCAACTACTAACTGATGCTCTGGCCCCTGTGGAGATTATTAACTGCCTGCACAAACAAGAGTGGTTGGCCATTCAGCAGAGCTGCCCAGCAGCCATGTCTGTCACCTGGCAGGGCGTGAAGCATCACCAGATGTAACATTCGTTATATGCAAGTACTTGACATGCACTTTACTGCTGCAGTGGATGCAAGCGTAAAATGTGTGGTAAGCAAGTGGCAAACGAGTGGCATATTCATGGCAGACGTGCACAGACATAGGCCGTTTTCACACAGATGCCCCCCTCCCGCCGCTGGGTGTGCAGGAGGGTGTTCTGCCGGTGGGGGCATCCGTGGAAATGGCCAGCAGTGGGTGGGGGGGATGGGTGTTCGCTTGGTGTTTGTCCGTGGGCGATGGGTGGGAGTGTGTGCGTGCTCCCGCACAACACCCACCTCCACCCATCACACACCCACTGCTGAAAACCGGAGGTGGGTGGGTGTCCTTGTAAAGGAACACGCTACCTCCACCCACCATGCC